>JAECWI010000703.1:3215000-3712500 GCA_018150345.1 Drosophila equinoxialis
AGTCTCAGTCCATCTAATGCAGGTACTCAGCCAGTTCAGGTAGCCAATACTGAAGATGCCGGCAAGGAAATCAACTTTACATTTCCCATAGATGATCGTGTTTGCACCATTGACGAATTGGTCTTGCCGCCAGCTCCACCGCCTCCAGCTGGCGTTCATCATCATCTTCAACACCAGCAACAGCTACTGCACCCCAGCATGGGAAGTCTTATGTATAGCGTTTCTCCTAGCAATGGTCTAACTGGGACAGCAACAACTTTGGCTGCTGCGGCTGCAGCAGCAACTGTCATACCACCCGGAGCACCATCACCGGCTGAGGCTGTGGTTGTGGTGTTGCCACCACCGCCGCCACTACCGGGAGCATCGTCGTCTCTGTCCTCCCATCAGATGGATGGCAGTCTGGCTAGTTTGCGCGAGGTGCAACAGCAGCTAGTCCATCTGAGTAGCACTCTGGAGCCATTGGTCAGCGTTAACTGACCCAAGGGCTTAACGGGAACATCAGGAGCGGGCTCAGCAGCCTCAGTTTCGGCTTCAGTGACCGCAGTAGCTGCATCAGCAACATCAGCTGCTTCGGTGGGTAAGTTTGCCAAGCAAATAGTAAGTACGACACCGACATAAGCCGCAGGAGAGTTGCAGCTGTTGAGTCCCGGACAGACTGGAGACTGGATTCTGAATTGGTTAGAGCTGGGGCAGGTGTAATTAATCACAATGCGGTAGCCTAGTTTTCTGGGTTCAAATTGAAGTGCAGTAATTAGGACTTGAGTTTGTATGTAATTAAGTTCATTAATCACGGAAATGAATCGAGAATTTCGTTAGTTAAACTACCTAAGGGAAACTATTAATAATTTCCTTTAGAATTTTAGTAACATTTCCCTTTAACTATCAAAAAATTTTGGTCATCCAAATTAAACTGCCATTTTCTACAAAGCAATTTTATTCGATCTTACATCATTTTATTTTTTTGTATATAAATTAAAAAACACAAAAAAGACACATATAAAAAAAGGAACAACAAAAATTATTACCAACTTAAGATGTTCAATAAAGAATTTAATTTTAAGAAAAATTCACATTTAAAATGTGATAAACAAAGAGAAGAAAACTTCATCAAATGTATGTAAATAATATAAAAAAATAAACAATCCAAAAAAGGAAAATAAGAAAACAAACAAAACATAAGGAATCTTTGTATATTTTTGGCCAATGCGATTCAAAATTGAGCAGCCGCTCTTAGCACTTAGTTAGAGGCTTAGAATATCATAAACGGACACACATAAAATCTAGAAATTAAGTGAAATTTATATGCATAATACATATAATAAGGTCATATTACAAATATAAATATTAACTACAAAACAAATTTAAGTTTCAAATTCAAACAATCAATTCAAAAACCAAAATACACCCAACTTAGCAGCCCAAACGATTTTTATTTTTTAATTTAACAGAATAGTATATACACATACATATACATATACAACACTACAAGTATAAGCTCAAATAAACCATAATAAAGTGTGACTGTTAAAAGCAAATTGCAACAATTTGGAGAGCTCAATTATTTAAAAGCATGTATACGAGGTGTGGTTGGTAAGTAATGCAACTTAAGGTCAACCAGAAGATATTGACTGTTTCTGTAAGTGGTTTCGACTACTTGTAAATACAAAGAGGGTTTTGTCGTGACCCCTTTTTAATTGGGCTCATTAAGCTGATTAAGAAAAGCTTGGTTATCAACTATAATCTTGGATACATATAGGAAACAAATAAATGGATTTGAAATAAATGAAGTGTAGCTAACCAGGAATCAAGTGGATAAAGTTTTAGAGTTTACCTTAAACGAAATTGAATTAAGGATTCTTAGCAGATTACTGGATGTTGAAGCTTGTGATTAACAAGGATCTCCAATTAGAGACAAACGAATTAAGAGGATAATTAACATAAATATGTACTTATATACAAATTCATTTTACTCCACTTTAATTCAACTTTTTTTTACTTTTAAATAATATTTTATTTTTCAACAACCACACCTCGTTGGGTAGAAATTAAAGATGACCACACAAGTAAGTACAAAAGAGACCATATGGGTATTGAATAAAAATTTCATTCATTCTCATACCCATTTCATTTACCACACTCAGTTGCATCATTTGTGGTTCTTCCTTTGGTTGCATGTCGTTGTGCTTCTGTTTCTCCAAGTGCCACTTCCCTACTGCCCTCGTCTGCCGTTGTGTGGCATTTTGAAATTATGTTTGTAACATGTCGCTAAGCATGTGCTGCCTGACTTCCCTTTTCCTAGCCCAACCATACCGCCCCATCCACCATTTCTTCCATACATATGCCATTCACACATTATGTAACCCAAAAGTGTGCTCTACTGCTCCTTTTGCTTAGCAGCGACCAACCATTTTAACTCAACGCAAATGAAAATTGCTTCCGTTTCCGTTTTCCGTGGCGGTTTTTTTTGGTTACGGATTACGGATTTGGATTGCTATTGTTACTGATTTTTGTTAGTGACTGAATTCAAGCTGCTTCTCGACTTTGATTTAGATTGTCGTACAAATATAGCATAGTAAAGTGGTAAGAACAGCAAGAGTGATACGTTTGAGAAAGCCTTTAATGGCTGAGTATGCTTTAAAGCCTGCTGAGAGATGGGAAACTGTTGTTATTACTTTAATTCATAGATGAAAATTTAGGTGATGAAAATGATTTCAAATGAGCTCAGGAGGGTGGGATCAAGCTTATTAATTCTTCGGGTCAAATTTAATTAAGAGGGTAAAATCTGACCAATTTCAGAAATCTCTAACTAGATACCAATTTTAAATAATGAACTTACAAAACTAAACAAAGGCAATTTCAGCCTTTAATATATATGAATTATTATATCCCATACTGAATGCGTATATAGAAAATATGTAGTTTGCAAATCTTAATTGTAATATCTTTTGTTTTTAAGCAACATTGTGACAAAATATATGTAAACAAAAGAAAACAAGCATAGTAAAGTTGGAAAATAATCGTTTTATCCGGTCTTCATCAACGTTGAAAAATGGGCAGGCATGTCCTTAAAATTGATAGACAATTTCCATACATACATACGTAGTATGCCATGGTCTGGTCAGAACCAAAAACCAAGACCAGCTGAAACAGATGCCTTAGATGGCTGCCAAGTCAAGTTGCTTGGTCTTGTGAGTTAAGGGAGTGGGCAAAACGCATTTGAATTTATGCATGAACATTGGGCTAAAGAGACTTTTCTATGGGAATGGCGTGTACAGTGTTTTGTTGTTGCATTGAAAATGCATTTCAAATTGCAGTAGCAGCAAAGAATGGAGGATGAGCAAAATGGATGGGGAGCGTGGGGCGTGGCATGGAGTGAAGTGGAACGCAAGTGGTCGTCGCCCTCTTGGCCATACAATCCAAGTGCATGCAAATTGAGCAATGCGGTTGGAAGTTCGCTCTTGAGATTGCACACATCAATATTGGCTACACTTGACACATGCCAAGTGGGCCCAGGGATGAGCCTGTCCAGCATTGATTAACATTTGAAGTGAGCAATGGTTGTAGAGAAAAACTCTACTAAATTGGCATTGCATGTCTCCATTCGACCACCTATCGTTTTTCCCTATCATTCCTTTGCTTTGCTCTTCTCATATATCTTCTTAGCTTAATTCACTTGCTGGCTCACATGAAATTGCTCATACGCAGCGTGTTCTAGGGATTTGAGAGTTGTAAAATATTTTTTTACTACATTCACTTACAAGCAATTGACGACGTAAAAGTAGAAGGAGCTGCACAATATGTGCAAAGCCCCATCAGCTTGGCCATCAATTGATTTTCCATTTTAATGCTCCTCAACTTCAACTTTTTGTCTGGGTTGTAAAAATTTTCGTTTCTTCAAGCAGCCAACTATACTTTTTATTAGGTTTACTTTACTCCCTCTTTTTTATCCCATTTTTCTGATATATACTATATATATACTTTTTTTCTCTTTTTGGATGGGAGCAACAGTTGCGGTTCAATGTGTAAATTTAATCAGTCAGCTTACTCAAGTATGCTGCAGTGCAGCAGGAGTAGATGCAGCAGCACCATCTGCAGGAGCTCTTCTTGTTTTATCCTATACCTATGTACATACATGTATGTATACATGGATGAAAATGTTGTGGAAATTTAATTAAATGCATTTAGCTTTTCTGCTAGGTTAGGCATGTGAACTACTTTATAGAAGAGCAGCTCATTGTGTGTAAAGCTTTTATTTAGTTTACTTAGGAGAAACTAAATTAGTTTGATGAGAGGAAAACGATTTTAAAAAATTGAATGAACAAATATTTACATTTTCCCACATTTCTGTAAATAAACTTGTAGTTTTTCTCAAATTATTTAAGGCATTTTATAATTAAAACATTGCTAAATACTCATATATTTCTGCGCGATTGCCAATTTGTACTTTTAAAATATATTAAAAAGAATTTTATTGTGAGTTTTCTTTTAAATTATTTCAGCAAGCAATAAGCTTTGTTTTTAAGAAGTCACAACTAGATGTAGCAAAAAGGGATTAAGCATAATTTACAGTTCTAAACTTCATCATATTTTCACATTTGTTTTGCACAAAATAACTTTAATTCTACTTTTTTCCAAAAGTTTTTGAAACAAAGTTAATTTTAAAGACTTGTGATAAAAATAATAACTGGCGCAGCTACAACCAATTGAAAATATAGAAAGTGTCGTAAATTAATCTCTAATTAAGTAATACAAATCAAACAAAATAACGAAAATTTTATGGTATGTTTTATTTTAGATACATTTTTTCGACGATCGAAAATATGTCTACCCATATTAATAAAAAAAAAGCTTTCTCTATACATTTTTTTATAATTATTTGCATTTCCGATTTATCCTGAATGGACATAAGGCCAATATTGTCAAGGGTAATCTTGAAATGGAGATGAAGTCACAAGTCCGTCTCTGACCTAAATGGCAGGTCAAGTGGTTGACTTCGTTTCAGACGTCTAATCAGCTGTTGTCCAGCAATTTGCATTATTATGGGTTCTCTTTGTTTTTGTTTTTCATTTTTAATCAGGTGTTGCCCAACTCAGATTCTTGGAAACAATAGTAACAAATATATTGGTTATCTAAGAACAGTCACAAACCTGATTTTTGCTCAATTGCCTATAGGTATATGAGAAAAAATCGACATTACCCTAAATATTTTACGTCATTTTAATGTTGTCATTATGTTTACTATGGGTTAAATAAATTTGAATGTTAAGTATGTATATCTTTAACGCCGGTGTACATAATTAATGATAGCAAAGTAATTTCTTTCGTTATAAATGATTATATTGTATTTATATGTATTAGTTGTATGTTCAAAAACTAATCAAAATTTTCCTCTTGTGTAGTCTATAACTAATTTGTTGTCATCTATGTACAAATAAAGCACAAAAGCACAAATTAGAATTTATGTCAACTAATTGACAGCCCAATATTCTATTTAATTCGTTATTTCTCGTAATATATGGAAGAATGAAGACGAATTTAATGTAAGATTTAACTCCTGCAGTTTTGATTTTTTTTTTCTACGCGTCTACTTGTTTTACCCCCAACATTTGCTCCATCTACAGCTGACAGCTTTGTCCAATCAATCACATTATATGCTTGCCAAGTACTTACCAAAAACTATTAACCCTTAAACATTGCTTTGCCAATGACAAATCGCTTTTTCGTCCTACCCTAACAACGGGAGGGAAAAATCTTTAGCTTCTAATTGCTTTTCCAGAGTATTTGGAAAACTTACAAAAACAAAGAAAGCAAAGAAAAAGCCTGTCAGCAATTAGGAATTAGTCCATGGAGAGACAACTAAACGAAAACTTAAATTAGAAGAGTTTATTTCCCATATTTCAGTTCGACATTTCGTGTGACACTCTTGGAATGTGTTTGAACATAATTAGTTATGCAGGGCCCAAAGCTGTAAACTGGAATACAAAGAAATTGGATTGGAAAAAATCCAATGCTGGGGTGATAGAACTATAACAAGAAAAATCAATGAAAAAATGGAATATGAAAATTTCAGCATACACAACATACAAACATATGTACATTCTTTCGAATTGTGCCAGCTCCCTTCGGGTAGAAACATAGAGTAGAACTTAGACCCAATCTAAAGTTTGTATACCCTTTGAATATTTTGAAGGGATCCATGGTACAGGTTAAAAATTTAAAGTCTACATCAACTAATTGTTACATTATAAAACATCTTTGCATCTTTGAATAACATCTTTGCAAATGTCGAACAAGAGATATAACCCCATTTTTTAAGATAGGCAGCTTTGAATCTATGTTTTTAATTAGATGGTTCAACTTAGAATGCCTAATTCGGAATGTGAATTTCCGATTATTAGAAGCAGTTTCTACTGTATTTCCATTGAACACTAAAAACAATCGAATTTAATCTGAGGTCAATGTACCTAACAAAATGAGATAAGCGCAGATTTTTTTCTATTGACCAACCATGTTTTGATAATAAGAGCGAGCAAGCTGAATTCCCAGTCATTGGTTTAGTTTAATTTAAACGCCATGGGGTAAAATACAATATAAAAATGTCATCGCAAATAATTTGGTGTCTATTAAGTCTAATCTTAGAATTGGTAGTAAATAAAACAGTGTTGTCTTTGGATACATCGTTTGTTGTTCCACTATATGTCAAAACGGCCAAATGTTTGGTTCCCCAATGCTTCGATGAAATTGGTGTGGGAACTGTGATCCAACCGAAATTAATTCTTACCGCCAACCAATGTCTTATAAAAGCTAAAGCCAACGATGGCGAAAACTCACAACAAATCAATTTATTTATTTATAGTCGGAGATTTCACAATGTGCATCGAACAAATCAATTTGTGTACGTTATCTAAGTATATTTCGATTCAAAAAACGTAAACCTATTTTAAGAATCGGCTATTGGCGACATAAGAGTGATCAATAACAGAAATTTGTTTGTATGATAATCAGTTCCCATTTTTTTTTAACAAACAATAGCTTAAACAATTGCGTCGCTTTGAAGTTGGAAACTGCTTTAGATGTATATATACCCAAACCTCATATTGTTCGGACATTCGAGAGGGCGAAAATTTATGAGAAACATATTACTTATGGGTTGCCAGAGATTCGAGTAACTGCCATAAGCATAATACAAATTGATCTCTGGCCCAATAGCAGCACATCAAACGTGAGTGCCGCTGCAGGAAGTGGAGTGTTTGTAGACTGTCCAACTGGAACATGTTTGGCAGGTGTTATCATTAATGAACCTGGACGAACTATGGAATTTTCCATTGACACATGTTCTATGGACTATTATGATGAAAATACAATGAAAATTTACAAAAACAAAGATGAGAATTCGCAAATATTATCGGCTGGAAAAGGTATCACACCCACGATCCATGATAGTTTTGTTACAATTGAATGCATAAATGGACACTATTTGATTTTGGGGACCATAATTAGTTCTAGCATTGATTTGACATGCTCTGGAACAAAGTGGTTGGAATTGGAAGGCAATCAACCGCAATGCATTAGTAAGTGAGCATCGACATAAATAGGCAAACAATCGTATTTAAATTTTTTGTTTATTTTATCTCAGAACTTTGCAATGCAAGCGAACTAAATCAACTTTATGCGATGGAACCAAAATGTACTTTTGATGGCATAACAGTTAATTGCCGGGAAAATGCAATGAATTTACCAGGAACAATAGCAACTTTTTCCTGTGCCATTGGTTTTCTTAACAATGAACGCCAATTCTCTGTGATATGTTTAAAAAATGGTTCATGGGATGGATTACAAGAATTGTATACCACACAAGGAATATATTGTATCCAAGATTGCCAAAAAACAAATCCACACACTCTCATTCCTACAAAAGCAAATATTGAGTTAGATACAGCTAAAGCCTCATCAACAGTTGCCATTTTTATGAAGTTAAATAGAACTTTAGGTAAAGTATTCACAAATATAATAAACAAATGTTCTGGAATTATGATTCGACTTGATTTGGTACTAACTGCTGCACATTGCCTTTTTATGGACGATAAGCAAATTGAAGAAAATATGCTTTTAATTGGTTACTTACAAGTTAATACTGATAGCATAGCTAATATATCTCAACTTCGGGAGGTATATAGATATTGGATACATCCGTAAGTCCAAAAAATATTTTAATTTTTATAGAAATAAAAGTACATTTTGTATACTCTAATTTCAGGGAATTTGATAAATTTAAAAATTTATCTAACGACATTGCCATTTTGCAGATGAAGCACAGAGTGGAAGATCATATGGGTCAGGGAATTATTTGTCTACCTTGGACCAACATGAATCGTACTATTTCAAATAGTACCGAAGGAAATGTGAATGCCTGGTCAAGTGATATTCAAAACCTTCAACTCATGCCCTTTAATGTAACTGAAATTGCGAATCATAGCGATCACTTTAATATATCATTGGCGTCTGGATTTAAGCTGTGCAGTGGAGACAGCGGTAGCCCTCTTGTAGTTAATTGCAATGAAAATTATGGGAGCGCCATGTGTCTCATTGGAATTGTCAGCAAAGCAAAAGGCGCAGGGGAGCACATTACTAATTGCACGCCGTATATTGTCGCCACAAACTTATTCTATGAATCAACTATGACATTTATTCAATTCCATTTCATGGATTTTAATGGTAGAATTTGATCAAATTTTTTTCATGAATTATTACAAGAATATTGGTGACACTTGGCGTTCAACAAAAGTATTAAGGTATTTTATGTAATTTGTTCTAAATTGGTTTTAAGAAACTTTAATAAAAACAAGATTTTCAATTCACTCTTAGTAATAAGATTCTACAAATTTTTTATAATGTCAATTCATGGGAACTCCAATAGTTTTTTTTAAATAATAATATTTTGATAAGATGATGAATAATGTTACATAATTCAAGTAGGACTATTCATAATTTTAGTTTTCATTCAAATAGAGGCATTAGGCAATGTGTATAAAGACCTGACGAATTAATGAGCGATAACGAACAGATGAGACATGAAGAAAGAGTATTCGTTCGAGCTTGAGTCATAGTCGGGTTCAAGTTCAAGTCGGCCGAGCACAACGTTCATTTAGAATCTTGTATTTAATTTCTTGCTAAATAAAAGCTCACATTAATGAGGTGTAATTAGTCTACAAACTGTCTAGTTTTGACGAAAAAATATTGTTTCAAAGAAATACTAGCTGCGATCTACCAGTTTTCTCATTCATTAAAAAAAAACAAACCGTTTATTAATTACTTGCTTTCGTTTTCCAAAGTATGCTTTAGTTTATGGATTAAAGAAGAATATGTAAATATTTCAAATAAATAATTTTTGAATTTATTTTAAAGGGTCTGGCAATTCTGCGTAGCTAAACAAGATTTATCTAGCAAAGCAAAATTACAATCCGGCAAGCCATCTAGATAAAAAATAAAGAAGAACGACAAACAGAGATAAAAGTATGTGCCTCAATTTTTCTAATAAATAATTAAAATTATTTGATAAATCTATCAATAGTAGGAATCGATAGTAGTTCGCTTATTTGAGATGTGCTAAAAAGTATGCTATGAAATTTGTAGGATAAACAACTACTTACATAAGTAATTTATTTATAGCGACTATTTGTAGCAAAATTATGTTTTCTTACGCATTGAAAGAATAACCATTTTCAATATCGCTTTTCCACCCGCAAACAAATTATTCCTTTGGGTGCAGTAATAAAGTTTTATGTGCTACAAAAACAAAATCAATTCATCTCGTTTCAAGTATTTGTGTGGTTTTTGGTTAACAAAAAAAGTTTCAATAATTTCCAACACGTTTATTACTTGGCCAATTTCGATAAAGTAGAGTCTTCATCTTTGTAACCACCATAAGAGACATAAATAAACCATATGAGAATGTATACATCATCAAAAAGGGAAAGAAGTGTAACGATTTCATCTTAGCCGAAATGAAGTAAATACAAAAATAAAAAGAAACTTTAATCTGTTTGTGAAATTTTTTTATCTTAGCCGAAATGAAGTAAATACAAAAATAAAAGAAACTTGTTTTACATACATTATACTCAGCCTTTACTTCCAGTTACATATTCAACAGCTTTTCCATATACCCTTATCAAGGAAAGTGAAATGAAACCAGCCATACAGCTTAAAGAAACCCTGCGGAGATTTATGTTGAGACAAAAGTTACGCGCGTGTGTGTGACTCTCCATTAAATGTGTTAATAGGATAAATATGCAAACAACAAAAAATGAAACAAAAAAAAAATGGAAAAGTCAAACAGGGAATACTGTCAAATTTATTTGCCACCCGCTGACAGCCAAATAAAGAAGACATTTTTTGGTTCTTTAAAATTTTTAAAAGGCTTTAACAAAGCAATGAAATTGTAGAGTTAGATTGAAATCACGAGAGATAGATAGAGCAAGGTAGTAAAGGGCCAGAGGGCAAGAACCTAAACACGTTCAATGCCTGCAAATATTGGTAAATGGAAGAGCCCCATGTCCTAGGTAGTATAACAATACGGATGAACGAACTTAAGCACGCAGCTTTTGTGTATTGAACATGTCATCGACAAAATTTGTGTCAAAAACTCACCGCAAAATACCAGCAATACCAGTTAGGGGTATGTGGCAATGTTCGGGATGGCGGTGGCAAGTGCAAGTGCATTGTTGTCGAGGCTAGGCAAAAGCCATTTTCACAATATTTTCAGTTATGCTACCTTCACGTTGACTCCCAGGCAACATGGCTTGCCACTTTCAATTTTTTTTTCTCCTGTGTTTTTTTTTTTTTGCCCCCCGATTTTGTTGGTAGGGGTTTTTGTTTGCTTTACGCTTGGATCGGTTTTGGCTGAGGCTCTTTCATTTTTACCTGGGCAATACATCAATTTAACAAGGCTAGCGTGCACATGGGAAATTAGCCTGCTATTACGTTATTCTTTCATGCCAAATACAGACACAGATGCCTGTAGAAACACATCCCGAAACATTTTTCAATTTATCCTTTAAAGTCGGGGAATGCTGATAAGTGTTAAACAGTTGCTCAAAAGACACAGCAACTAGTTTAGTCAGCATGCAGGCTTGAGTTAAACAACATCTTGCAATTGGCCAATTAGCCTGTTTTGGCCAGTTTCATAGAATTCTGGCAGCTGGGAATTGAGTGCAATTGAGACTTACCTTTGATATGGACGATTAAAATTTCTAATCCATTTCCCCTGCAATCATGAGTCAACAACATGGAAAATTGCAATGCATTATCTCAAAATTCAGAAAAAAAAATGAAATTTTCTGCCTTAGCAAGAAGAGCAATCCAAAAGAGAACAAATTTGTAAAGGCTTCTCGACTTTTTAATACCCTACCCTTAATGTACATTGATGGTCTACATTTGTTCAATAAACTTTATTTTGTTTACACATGTTTTTCAGTTCTTATACATAGATATGTGAAAAGTTGACTAAGATACGCAATGTAACTACCTTACCTCCAACTTGAATCGTTCTTTTTTGAACAAAACTAAGGTTTCGATAAGGATGAGTATAAAAAACTCGAAATACGTCATCTAGGAGATGCAAATACATATCCAAGGTCTTGAATGAACTGAATTCTTGAAATCTTAAATTTTTTTATCTTAAAACTTGACACATATGTAGGTTTCAAAAAGTTAAAACATTTGGAAAAGTAGAAAAATTGATACAAAAAATTAAAGTAACTAGTGGGAGATCTATAAAACCCAAAATTTTTTTATTATAATTATAATGTTGCTTAACATATTAGTTTATCATGAGGTTTGCATACTTGGTCATATATATTTCTAAATATTTAGAAGTGTTTCCGTTTTCTAGTTTATGCTATTTGTATATTCTTTCTTTTTGTATATAGGTTACAGGGTATAAAAATAAAAGAAAGAAAAATATTGTCAATGACGCCAAAAACCTTCTCAACAAGAAAACGACAATCAATGTTACCGCTCGCTGGCTGACAGGCTGACTCGGTGCCTGCCTGCCATTTCCCGTTACCATTAGACCAAAGGAAGGACATCTCACTCCATTCAGAGAAATATAGGAAGAAAAAAGCTGCTAACGTGATGCATGAGTGAACTTGGCAGTAAGAGAGCTCTGAGACACACAGAAAGAAAAAAGCTGGAATGACGCCGACGACAACAGCAACAAGGTCGCGACGTTGCCGTTGCCGATGACGACGAAAACGACAGCGACAACGACGATGACGACGACGACGATGTGCAAACTGGCGAAGTGACAGCAAATGGCGCGGAAATTCTGTGTGTACGCCAACGTCAACTAATCGTGGGTGAACAAATCTCTCAATATACATACATATATTTGCTTACATATGTATGTCCATATGTATGTGTGTTTGTGTGTGTGTGTATGTGTGCATTGCAAGGTGTAGCTGCTAACGGCACAACGTCACAGAAGGTAACTTGAGTAGCTTCTTGTTGTTGTTTACGTCAATCGCTTTTGCTGCCAATGGAACGATGGCCATGGCGACGCCTTCGAAAAAGAGCCAAGAGTCTCCAAGAAGAGTCAGGAGTGAAGAGGCGTGACACCCATTGGTCATGCATTGATTGCTGGCAAATTTGCATCCTTGTGTACTCAGTGTACACACACAACTGTGTGGTGTGGTAAGTGTGTATATGTTTGTGTGTGTGTGTGTGTGTCCGGGTCAGAGAATCTAAAATTGATTAGTCGTTATTCAATTAGAGAATTTCTAATCAAGGACTAAAAATAACCGCTTACAACACAGTATATACATGAGGTTGATTCTTCTTTTAAATATTAAATGAAAATGAAGTGGACACTTTTCCATAACATTTTGAATTTTTATTCTTAATCTGAAAATAAATACTCCACTTAAACTACAAAAATTTAAAAGTGATTAATACCAGAATAAATAATAATAAATAAATAAAACTCTGTAATTTATGTTTTTTAAAAGGTAAATTCCATGTTTTGATCCAGTTTTTCAATACTGTTGAAAATTCTCGAAATATTTGCAATACTTAATCTCAAGGCTAC
The DNA here is from genome assembly GCA_018150345.1 of Drosophila equinoxialis. Lineage (NCBI taxonomy): Eukaryota > Metazoa > Arthropoda > Insecta > Diptera > Drosophilidae > Drosophila > Drosophila equinoxialis. The sequence goes on from JAECWI010000703.1 coordinate 3,228,085, forward strand.
AAATACGCTTTTTTCATTTTCCAACGTACCATTGTAGAGCACCAGTAACTATTTTCAATTTCATTTTTACAAGCACTAGAAATTTTTTAAATTTTTTAGATAAGAAACAACACAATCATAGTACCTATCCCTTTGTTTAAACAACTTACATTTTAAAGAAATTTATCAAGATACCTTTAAGCTCAGCTCCCTCAGGTAACTAGTAAATTACAGAAGAATTGTCCACACATTGAAATTAAGGATTTCGGAGGATTTCGATTTACGTGAATTATTTGTTATGTAAAAAATGTTTTATATTTTACAAAATCTTCTAAATCCTCTCTTGACCTTCTTTTTATAAGTATTAAAGTAGCTACCTGAAGAAAATTAGAAAATCAATAAGAATGTATGTATATTTTTACTAAGTCTGGGGACTATTAAGCTTTGTTGAATGAGGACAAGTTTAGTTAGGAATGGGAATTAACTAAGGCGAGCTACTCAGGTAGCTACATATGTGAGTCAAATGCACTATATCGATATTACTTACAGTATTTTTTATATTAAAATAAAAAGAATTTATATTACAGATTTTTTTCCTTTTTATTAAGGACTCTCTGTAGTCCTTTCAGTCTTTTGCATAATTTCTTCTCTAACTAATATTGCCCTTTAAATTCACTTCATAGTAACATTCTACTTTGCATTCAATTATGTAAAAACCCTCACAGACATTGTTGTTGCTGATGCTGGTGCTATTGTTCTTTTTTGTTGAAGTTATACAACAAAATCACATTAGCATAAAGTAGGCTACTTAACAAAGTCATTGAACGTAATAATTATTATACTCCTGACATTAAAAATATGAACAAAGTTGTGTGAAATATATTCTGCTTTATTGTGTGGTCGTGGTCGAGCCCTGAAGTAGAGGATGTGTTGTATGTGTAAGCTCGAGTGTGTGTGTGTGTGTGTCCTTACCATATTAGTGGGTGGTGCGGACAGTCGCCATGGGTCCAACAAAAACCAAGACAATAATGAAGAGGCGGCAAAAACTTTAGCACTTACATGGTCGTTGTCATCGTTGGCCCATCTTCATTTCAGCACTTGGAAAAGAACTTGAAATGAAGCAAAGACATACGAGCCTGTCCCATCGAGGTCAGGTAGTATGCTGTTTCAAGAATTTTAACTATAATTAAATTCTATTAAGTTTTCTGTCTCTTGTTTGCCTCATCCTCAGTGCATACATTTGTCTCGAAATCGATTGAAAAGAACTCCATTTATTTGTTCCAAATGCTGAACCTGCAATGCTTTTGTTCGTTTTGCCATAGACAAAAAAACTATAAATCGTATTTTTATGGTTTGGGTATGTTGCATCACAAAAGGTCAAAAACTGGCTCAATAATGGAAATTTTATTCGCCTTCTTTGGAGCTTAAAAATTTCTCTGATAATGCAATTTTTTGCCTTTTGTTGGGTACTTTTATGTTTGATTATTGATTAAAAAATGCTTTGATCACGAAACATTTTGATTAGATTGCTGAAAAACTGTCTGTTCACTCTCACATTGACAGTTATGGCATAATGTTATTGGCTCTAATTATAACCATTGAAACAAAATTTTTTCCAATCTCAACTAGCCACCTGTTGAATAGGAATTGCACTGCAATTTTTTAAATACCATTTCTCCATTAGTTTTAGAGTGCTACCTCAAAAAGAAAAAAGAAATTGGGTTTAGTAACTAGAGAGCTGCATGAATGATAGACAAATCAATTCGTGTTAACCACATTCAAAACCAAATGAAAAAAATGAATGACTTTGGAATTCGACTTTAAGTTGAAATGCGTGTGCTGACGTAGAACTCAGCCGCACAACATTCAAGCGAAACAAAACAAATTGAATGAGTAAGAAAGTGAGATAATGGGTTGCTAAGATTCGAATCCATTCGAATTCCAATTCTAATTTTAGTGTTTATTTTATTTTTGAACTACATGTGATTACTATACGACTAAACTAGTGTAGTCGGTGACTCAGTGGGGACCTACTTAGACTCAGTTATCAGGTTCGAACCCCTTACAAAAATTAATTTTTTTTTGCAACTAGTGAAGTAATATTAAAGGGTAAATCCATTGTGTATTTGTGGATGGATTAGCAAATAAAATTTTGTATAATATATTAGATAGCCGAAAATCGTTCTAAATTAGATTTTCCAAGATTTGTTCCAAAATGTGCAATCCAGAACTGCGCAATAAAGTTTTTTGGTGTACTACATATTCAAATTTCAATAGCCCTCATTTCGCCATTATTTTCCATACTAGTTGTTGCTTTAAAACGTCCCAATAAAATTAAGACAATTCGAGTAATTCGAATGATTCGAGTGCCTTAGTACATTTCGATGCTTTGACACTCAAGTCAGTGGCTTTCATTAAACAGTTACGTATTTTTAGACATTTAACAAGTACTATCACTCACACTCATTCATTTCCTTGTGTATTTGTCACTTATTCATTTGAAATTAATTCGAATGAGTTCATTTGACTATCGTTTTTCCCTCATTCAAGCAGCTCTCAATTAAAACCAAACATAGATAATAATCGAAAAGGTTGTGTATGAATATATGGATTAATATTTCTAATAATAATCAACTGACTCAAAAACTCGCTAACAGGACTTTTTCGGTTTCTCAAAGAAAGTTTTACATATTGTGAACTTTGAGTGACCGCTTTGTCTTTAATTAAGGAGATTCTTTTCGCATTTGATTTTTTGCATATATTATCAGCTGAAGCTAATGTGACACATTCGAGGAATTAAAAATTTGTTTACCATTTTTATAGATTTAATTGCTGTCATTAAAATATTAACAGGTCGCTTATCACTGCTTAGCAGCCATACACACACTCGCACAAACACTCTCATATTAGACACACAAACACACAGCTTATGGGCATAAAATGCCTCAAGGCCGAACAATTAAATTAACAATGAATTACGTAAATAGATATGTCTGTCTCAGCATTTCACAACGTAATAATTTTTCCACGCACAAGCGAAACAAACAAACGGCAAAGAACATACATTGAAAATGAAACAAAACACCAATGTTAGAAAGTCAGCTATTTTTACGTTGCTAATACGCCATGTAGTGCGCTTATTATTTAATGGCCAACTATTGGTTCACTCGCCAGCACCAGCAATGTCAATATCAAAGACACTATTCGACATATGGGGCGAGGCAAGGAAGCCCTAGAAGAGACTTTCCGACAAAATTGTTTACATACCCCAAGCGGACTAATTGAATTTGCACAATGCCAGGTATAAATGGCGGATTGCCGTTGGCCCTTAATTAAAAACGACGCGAAGAACGCTACGCGATACACGCGGAACACGGTATACGGGACACCCACAAAGACGAATCAAACGTTAAATCAAGAGAGAATTTAAATTATCTACAAAATGGTCGTCAACTTTAAAGTGTTTAAGAAATGTTCACCGAACAACATGATCACGCTCTATATGAATAGGCGTGAGTTTGTGGATTCGGTGACACAAGTAGAACCAATTGGTGGGTATACAAGGAAACACTTTTTGTTTTACCGAAACTGAAATAACTGAGAAAAGAAGAGAGTACAATACATTACACTGAATATGTAAAAGGACTGTTGCCAATTCAACGCACAATGCTTGCTTGTTGGTTTCATTGCAATGCTAATAAAATTTTATCGTTTTATCTGACCGACCAATATATTTACTTACTATGTCAGTGGTTTTTATCTTTTGGTCGTGAGGTAGTCAAATTTGTATAATTTAATAAAGTAATCGTACCAAAACCAATCGAATTTGCGATTAAATTTTTCATTCATTTTATAAATATTAGTTTTAATAGCCTTCTGAGCAATGAGTACTTCCTCTCCTTCTTTGTGAAATTAAAGCAAATTTTAAATCGTAACAATCAATTTGAGTTTCCAAATAATGACTTGAATTGGGAAACATATGAAATATAAGAAAGAAAGTTCAATAATTGACAGAAAATTTTATGATATGATATTAAAGAAATATACATTTTCTCCATTTCTTTATAGTCGAATTTTACATTTGTGGACTAGAAGATTAGATATCGTTAGAACCCCTTTCATTGGTTTCCGAATTAAGAAACATTGATCAAATATTTATTTTGAGTTTGCTTATATGACTTGAAAAGTTAATAACGATTGAATTCCTTATGCATCTCTAATCAATTAACATTTAAGTCTTCTATATTAGGAGAGTAACTATGTTAGCAAAAGGAAACTCTTAAAGTATATCTTTATTTACCTTTGCTTATAATATGATGTAATAATGGAAATATTAACATTACTTAAATGAAAAAAGCGGCAAGTCATGCTATTTATCCTTGCATGCCATGGAGTAACCCTACATATTGCCATTAGGAAGTTAATCGTTTACATACCTAAGTCGACCTCTAATTGTACTAGGCCCCTAATTAAATTCTTGGATCTGTAATTTATGCAATGCAAAGTCTATTGCATTAACAACAACAAAAGCTTCTTATTAGTTACGTGACCAAAATGAAGACATGAAGGTGTAACATGGCCAATTAATTACATCCTTAATCACATTGTCTCTGGGTCTATCTTTCTGTAGATGGCATCGTTGTACTGGATGATGAGTACGTGCGCCAGAATCGTAAAATCTTTGTTCAGCTTGTCTGCAACTTTCGTTATGGACGCGAAGATGATGAAATGATCGGACTGCGTTTCCAAAAGGAGTTGACTTTGGTCTCGCAACAGGTTTGCCCACAACAAAAACAAGATTTGCAGTTGACCAAAATGCAGGAACGTCTACTAAAAAAACTGGGTTCAAATGCATTCCCCTTTATAATGCAAATGCCTCCCAGTTCCCCAGCATCAGTGGTGCTGCAACAGAAGGCCAGTGACGAGAGTCAACCATGCGGTGTGCAGTACTTTGTGAAGATTTTCACCGGCGACAGTGATTGCGATCGCTCGCATCGTCGCAGCACCATCAATTTGGGCATACGCAAGGTGCAGTATGCTCCAACCAAACAGGGCATTCAGCCCTGCACAGTGGTACGTAAGGATTTCCTTTTGTCGCCCGGTGAACTGGAATTGGAAGTGACTCTGGACAAACAACTGTATCATCATGGTGAAAAGATTGCGGTCAATATTTGTGTACGCAACAATTCGAACAAGGTTGTGAAGAAGGTCAAGGCTATGGTGCAGCAAGGTGTCGATGTGGTACTCTTCCAAAATGGACAATTCCGGAATACAATTGCCTTCATGGAGACCAGTGAGGGATGTCCCTTGAATCCGGGTTCAAGTTTGCAAAAGGTCATGTATCTAGTGCCAACTTTGGTGGCCAATTGCGATCGGGCTGGCATTGCTGTAGAGGGTGATATCAAACGCAAGGACACGGCACTGGCCTCGACTACACTGTGAGTGTTAAGAGTTAAACTATGAACTAACAAATGAATGTTTTGTTGCTTCTAATATCTTTCCTAGTATTGCCAGCCAAGATGCTCGTGATGCCTTTGGCATAATTGTCTCCTATGCGGTTAAGGTGAAACTATTTTTGGGTGCTTTGGGCGGTGAACTGTGCGCTGAATTGCCCTTCATTCTAATGCATCCGAAGGTAAGTTTTCTTTGCTTAAATAAACTAATCCTAGATATTACACAATTATTGTTTCTAATTTTCCTTAGCCAAGCCGCAAGGCTCAATTGGAAGCTGAGGGCTCTATTGAAGCCTAAAGGGCGAATCAAAATATATCTAAATACATAAATGGATAAAATGTTTACCTCAACTAAACAAACAATCTCTTAGTGTGCCTAAACAAACGTAGCTGATTTGTTGCTGAAAATGTTCTGAACTGCAGTCGTCGTACTTTTTCTTATAATATATATATACATACATACATATATATGTATATCTAAAATATGTATACCTACAAATGTATAATTGTGTGTATGTGTAACAAAATCAAACAAAATAGAGGAATTAAATACTGGAGAAGATGAAATGATTTGGTTGAAATAGTATTTGATTAAGTCTCATTAGCTTATTACCTGGCCCACAACCACATTGAGATATTATTAATTGATGCAGCTGTCTCTATGTGTGCGTGTGTGTGTGTGCGTGTGTGTCTATTTAGTAATGGCCAAAAGCAAACTTGCCACTTGATTATATACATCTAATTCCGCACATATTTGCCAAGAGAAACATTGTTCAGCAGATTATGTATTTATTCAAGTGCATTTTGGGAAATCAAGTGAAACATTTCATTCAAACAACACATACACATACAAATAGAAACAGAGGGATAGACACATAATGTCTCTTGCATAAAATTTACTAATGAAAATTTCATAAATTTCATTGAAAAGTCAAATATACAAGAAGCAATTCATCTCTACCATAAAGTGAACAAATTTCACTCGACTTGGTGGCAAAGTCAATTGTTTTGTTTTCGAAATTTAAAATGAAAACTTTAATCATCGTCAAGACAAAAAACATCATCTTTATCATTAAACCAAATTTAAAGTAATTTGTCTTTCTCTGCCAACAAACTGTTAAATGGTTTTTGTGGCCCATTCAATTAGCCTCAAAAGAGATTTACATTTTTGTGGAAAACTTTTGGTAAGGTATTTATGGTTTTTGTTTTTTTTTTTTTTTTTTGCAAATTATATTTACAGATTATCTTCGACCAAACATTTCCATAACGATAAGATTAAATGGTTTTATTGGCTAACTCATATTGAAGTTTGACAAAAAATTGCATACAAATCATAAATGTTAAATAGTTTTTAGATAAGAGCTAATATTAGCTATAACCCAAACTAAGTTGAGTGTTACACGAACACAAACATTGATTAGTCAATAAATAATTAGTTAACTACTAACTTAAACTTATCTCTAATCGTTACCAGGTCACACAATAATTATTCTATTAGATTAACCAGACCTAGACCTAGACAGATTAGTTAATAGATGTGGAAAAGCATTCGATAGCCGTTTTAAATTTAATTTCGACTACTTATAAAGATATAGTGAAGCATTAAGTACTCAAGTGACAAAAAAGTGTTTGTAGCCAAGCAATATACTTATCGAAAAATTTTCGGTACAACAGAATGGGACACAAAACTAGAAAAATATTATGAACTTGAAATTTTAAAACAAAGTAAAATATATTTTTGATTAATATTTCACAAACACTGTGTTTTAGCCGGCTTAAGGTCGATAAATCTTACCAAGATACAGAGTGACTATACAACCATTTCAAAAACCACCAAGTTCTGTTGTCAGCAGATTGTGCTTAAGAATCTTGAGTCTTAAGTAACCAAATCATAAAATTTGTTGACATCAAACCTGCTAATAATCTGTTTTTCTTTTTTGGTTAAATTAGGACAATTTTAAAACTTGTTTCCTAAGAACTACATATATCTCATAAATTGGTTTTTAAAAATACTTGGAACTTTAATTCAATTTTAGTTTATGAAGATCCAAAGATAGACATACATATATGGAATTCATAATAAAAATGATTTGTTTATGGGGCTTGAAAAATCATTTTTTAAACTTCAGTTTTTATACCCTTGCAAAAAGGGTATATTAATTTTGGTCACAAGTGTGCAACGCATAAAAGGAAGCATCTCCGACCATATAAAGTATATTTATTTTTGATCAGCACGACGAGACGAGTTCAAATAGCCATGTCCGTCCGTCCGTCTGTCCGTATGTCCGTCCGTCTGGATCAACGCAAACTCCTCCTAGACCGTTAAAGCTAAAGAGCTGAAATTTTGCATGTAGGCTTGTATACACTGCACAGTTTGTATATCTCGGATCGGCCGGATCGGACCACTATATCATATAGGTCCCATATAAACAGCAAAATCACGAACAGTGACTTTTCTCAATAACTTCGTTATTTTCACAGCTATTCTCGTGAAATTTTATATTGGTCAGTCTATTACACCTATAAACCACTGTGCCAAATTTGAAAGATCGGGTGGCTATATCATATAGCTCCCATAGGAACGATTAGTCAAAGCCAGTGACTTTTGTCAATACCTTTGTTACTTTTGATGCGATTGCTTTCAAATTTAACATTTGTTAGTTTAATATATCTGTTAATGATCGGGTGAGATCGGGTGACTATATCATATAGCTTGCATAGGAACGATCGCTGGAAAACAGTGCCTACAATCTTAGCATAGAAAATACCGAATTAATCAAACTAACTAATTAATATCTTCGTTATTTTATATGCTAAGATTGTAGGCCATTCTTTCGCAAATATTAGACTTTTTAGATGAAACTTTTTTTCCATTGATGGCTATAGGTAATGAAAGAGTTACCAAAAAAGTTTCAAGGGTATACAAACTTTGACGCGTTAGAAGTTTGCCCGGCCCTCTAGCTTAAAGGTAAGCTTTGATAGTTAAAAACTTTAAGTGTTTTTAATTTTTTATTTTAATTCTATAATACTTAACCTACTTTCCTCGAATTTGATCACCTTGACTTGATAATCGAAATGGCGCTTTACAAATAATTTGCTAATTTTTTGTTTGTTCTAGGACAAAGCAGCTGATTTAAAAAGTTTAAAAAAGTTAGATTGCAAAATATAGAATTTTTTAATAATTTTTGCAGTTTTACTAAATGGCTCACTTCCTACTTAGAGATAGATTATAGTATGCTTGATTTTCTCAGAGTATTAAATCGCTCATTTCATTGACTGCTAATCTCGATTGGCCTTTTATGCAAAGACCCAGTTGCAGTGTGGCCTGATAAGCCGCTGTTCAATTGGGTTATAAGTTATAAACAAACGCACAAAAAGAAAAAAAAAACACAAAAAGATTGACAAACTGGCGAGTGCTTCTTGAGACTAATATGGTTAATCTATAAAACCAGCAAAAGATTATAGCTTTAGAACACCAATATAAGCTAAGCAGTCGTGAATATGTCTGTAGTATTTGAAAATAAGTTGTCGTCGGGTAAAGATGTGTTGTAATTGCTGCAGTGTGACCCTACAAAAGATCTTGGTATTTGGCAGTGGAACTTTTTTGGCCGTATTTGGATTACTATGCATAATATTATGGCCAAGTTTCATAGACACGCAAATCATGAAGGTGCGAGTGCAAGTGACTTGACTAAAATTTCTAGATAAAGTGAATTTTTCTTTGCGACATAATTTTAGGCATTGCCACTAACACCCACTTCAAAGACTTTTCAAAAATGGGAAGAGCTACCCATACCAGTTTATGTGTATATGTATCTATGGAATTGGACCAATGCCGATGATGTGTCCGCCAATGGAGTAAAACCGATTTTTGAACAACTTGGGCCCTATGTCTATAGGGAGGAACGCAAGAAAATGGATTTAGAATGGCATGATAATAACACAGTGACATTCAATCCCCAAAGAACTTGGTTCTGGGAGGAGGAACTATCGGGTGGCAAGCAAAGTGATATCGTTACAGTGCCTCATTTGCCCTCTATAGTAAGTTGCATGTACAACTTTTACTTCTCTAAACTTTAAAGTGTATTATTTTTCCATCTCTTATATAGGCAGCTGCAAGTCAAATGCGCGATAGCAATAAATTAATAAAACTTTTTTTTAATCAAGCTCTGAATTCAAATGGAGGTTGTCTGGCTGCCACTCATACAGCGGCCGAATGGCTTTTCGATGGATTTTACGATGAATTCCTGCACTATGCTATGGGACTGAATAATCCTTTGGCTCCAGCAATTGAGGATGATCATTTTGCATGGTTCTTAAATCGAAATGGCTCAAAGGACTTTGAAGGATCATTTACTGTACACACTGGTGTGGGTAATATCAAACAGATGGGGGACATTCAATTCTGGAAAGGACAGAATCATACAGGCTGGTATGAAGGTGACTGTGGACGACTAAATGGTAGCACCACGGATCTCTTTGTCCCCGATGAACCGTTAGAGAAAGCATTAACCATATTCATACCAGACACTTGTCGAATTATTAATCTCGAATTTACTGGGGAAAGTTATGAAATTGAAGGCATTACAGGATGGAAATATGAAGTGACTCCAAATACCTTTGATAATGGCCAAGTAAATGGTCATATGAAATGTTATTGTCCCCTGGAGAGGCAACCAGATAATTGTCCACAAACTGGAGCCACGGACTTGAGCCCATGTGCCGGTGGTGTTCCCATGTTTTTGTCAGCTGATCATTTCATGTATGCCGATGAAAGCTATTCAAATACCATCGTCGGTTTCCAACCAGACTATGAAAAGAATAATTTCTTTATCATTATGGAGAGAAAACTTGGTGTGCCAATGCAAGTAAATGCAGCAGTTATGATCACCTTATACATGGAGGCGGATAATGATATTGAGTGAGTTTACTATAAGGTTACGAAAAAAAATTTCAAAATTTTCAAAAAATCTTTTCTATTTTAATAGCATTCTCAAAGGCATTCCCAGTTTCTATGCTCCTCTATTTACCACTGCCAGCCGAGCTGTTATCAACAAAGAGTTAGCTAAGGAATTGAAGGTTAGTTGAGTCATACTTTCGTTCTCTTTGATTTTTAATTGATATTCCTTTTCCTTTATAGTTGGCTCTTAATTTACCCACAATTGGGCGCTATACAGGAGTGGGTATGCTCTGTTTGGGAATCATTCTAATTGGCATTGGCATTATTCTTACATGTAAACGTAAATGGCATGGCCAAAGTGCGGCGGATAAGGCAGCTCTTATACATCATCAGAATGAACCAGAATCGGGTGGTATACCGCAATATCCTGAAGTTGTAAGGGAGCAAAATTAAATTTTTAGTTATTTATAGAAAATGATCTATGCCTATTATAATAGGCTTTTTTTGATAACAAGTTATTAGGATTTTTCAAATTCCAAAATTGTGATAATACTGATTTGTTAAATAAAATTCAAAAGCAAAACAAAATATTAAATGAAGTTATCATATTTTTGGAAAGCTGGAAAGTGCATTTGGGTATTCCTTAACTTATAATTTTGTTAAATTTTCAACAAATAAAAGCTCAGCATTCATTTTGAAAGAATTTCACCATGAAAATAAATTTTGAACATCTGTTTTATCTTTGTTATCAATAGCAAATGTCATTCGCAGCTATCTCTGAGTAAAGATATATTTCATATGTTATCAGCAATTGCTATAAAAGTCAGAGTCAGCAATAATATTGAAATCATATCAACTTTAGCAATAAAAATGAATTGTACCTCTTTGTGCGTTGTGTACCTCGTGCTCTGCCTTTACTTCTGTCGTTTCTGCCACTGTCAGTTGCAATGTAATTCGGGTAGAGCGCAGCGCCAAAAACGCATTGTCATCCACAGTCCCAGTGGCGTTCAACTGAGCGGATTGGACCATTGCCAATACGAGGTGACACCGTGGAGCAACCAAGTGTGTCAAGTGCGCATCGATTTCGTGCGCCTGGAGCTGGAGCAGCCTCAATTGAATGCCACTAGTCAGATGCTAGAGTGCGTGGACTTTCTGCAGGTGCAGCAGCGTTTTCACATTTGCGGCAAAAATAACGGCCAGCATTTATATGTGCCCCTGCAACGTGGTCAAGTGCTGCAGTTGCTCTTCACGCTTACCACACGTACGCCACAGTCTGTGTGGCAGTTGACGCTGACCCAACTGGAATGCCCAGACTCAATGCTGCCCTCCAGCAGGGAGATTCATCCAGCTGTTGTTGCCATGCCTGTGTCAGTATCTGGCTTGCCATCCCTACAGAATCTCTTACCACGCACCATTTTTGGCGGCCAATCTGGCATTGGTTCTGGCAATGGACCTGCTGCCCAATTGATCCAGACACTTAGATCACCTTCTCGTACCGATTTGGATATGCTAGCGCCCCTCGGATGTGATCAATATTGGCAGACTACAACTGGCAAGATTGTTAGTTTTAATTTTGGCAGTGACAATTACGTGCCCAATATGAAGTATTCCATTTGTATCAAGGGCATGGCCAATAATGAGATAAGGTAAGTGTGACATACATGATAAATCATATCTACACCAATTTTCGAGAAATGAATCAATTCAGTAAATCAATAACGTGATTAGAATGATTTTACTAGACAAGTATTTGAAATCTTTTATTGTGTTTGGAGAGAACTTTATTTAATTTGATTTTTAACTTTAAAATTTGAAAATTGCTACTTACTTTTTACACAATTCAAATCTTGAATGTCTTATACACTTCTCAACTGTTTGATTATTTATTTTAATTTTTATTTTTTAAACTTTATTTTCCAGTTACACCATCGATCATTTATCTTTATCAAAGACAAATAATATCGATGTGGCCGGCGTCGGATACGATGCGGATTGTCAGAGTTTGGTATCAACAGTTGGACATTCATCGGACTATCTGCTTATACCCAATTCATATATGGTAAACAATGCAGCATTACGACCAACTTATTACTGTGGCAATGGACTGACTGGCGAGAAACTCATTGCACGTCCGCCATTTGTCATTTACTTCTCCAGCGATGCGCAGACAAGTGCATCCGAATCAGGCTTCCAGCTGACCTACACGGTCCAACAGCGGCAAGTGGAATTGTAAATGCAACTCAAATTGGCATATATATGCACACATACATTCATACGAATACATGTATTAAATAAAGCCTTATAGTCTTAACTAATATCAATGCACATAAGTAAACTGAAATTGACATTATTAAATGCGACCTCTTGGTCTGGATCTTTCCCTCTCTCTGTCTGCCTCGTTATCTGATACATAGCCTGGTCAGTAAGCTGGAGCCGCACCAAAGTCACGTAGTCGGACTTAATTAAATAGCTACCCATATGAATAATTGAAAACCGAAATAAACATAATGCTACCGAAATGGTGTGTCTGTGTATACAGTGGCCAAGGTGCAAAATAGCCCATCGATTGTTCAGATTTCCTCCTAAAATGTCATTTTAAATGATTGCACAGACGTAGTCAGTATTTAATTAACCATAAGTTAATGCATTTTTATAATTTTAGGTCAGTACATTTTAACCAATTTTTTTAAAAAAAATTCTAAAATAAATAATTACAAGAACTAATTAATCATTGTTTACCTAAGACTTTATGAAACAGCAAATTCTATACAACTTCCGCTGAGAAACTACCTAACTTCTAAAAGTACATATGTATATTTTTATAAGGCATCTGATTATTCGCAAGATCATTGACAAAATATTAATTGATTATTCGTTGTTAAATTCTTGCTTTATAATTGTCTTTGTATAACAAAGAGAATGCTATGAATGAATTTATTGAACTTTGAACAAAAATTGGCTTACCAATGGATTTAACTTTCAACTTAAGCAATTATTATAAAAAGTGAGCTGAAAAAACTTTTTTAACGTATTACATTGTCACATTTACATTTTCATGCACTATCTTTTTCACAATTCTATTTTTGGTATTCATGACGTTGATGTTATCACCTTTTTTTTTTTTTTTTTGGTATCGATTTACAAAGTTTTTCCTGCAGATATTCTTTTCTGTTAGTCTGCATATTCCATCTATAAAATTTTTTGGTGAGTATAGATAAATATTCAATTGAAATATTTACCTTACAAAATGGGCAACTGTTCTCTAGTTCACCCTTCTCGTTACATCCATGACAGGAAGTTTGTATGATGCTGTTTACAGAATTACATTTTATACAGATACGCTTTTGCTTCCACCATTTACTTCCCAATCTCATAGGGACGTAAAAAGGAACAGTGTCAACTGAATATTTACATATATAATTGCACACTCATGTTATATATTTGCCAACAATTTACCTCCCTGATGCCCTTTCAAACTGCATAAGCGGATATGGCATAACATTGCACATGGATTCCACTAGGTGACATTTCGATGTTGCAGCTGTTGCTACAAAATTTCCACATGTATATTTAATGGTGGTGGGGGTCGGCAAAAATGCTTAACAAAATTCTCTCTGCGGTTGAAGTGCGAAAATATTGCGCATTGATGATTAATAAGAAAAAAAACAACCATTAAATAAAAAAAGACCAAAAAGCTGTGAGCGGAAGTGAAAATTTTACGTTTGAAATGATTGGCAACATTTTTACTGAACATCAAAGTAACAGCTGTCCATTTTATGAAGAAGAATGGTTAGCAGGTGTCCCAGCCCAAGTGTATGAATAAAAAAGAAAATTATGTATATATTCCGTCAAAGAGAGAGATAGACAGAGTAAAATGAAGTGATGGATCGCACGAGATAGAGGGCAAAGGGCATACGGGCAATGTAAATTGTGTGTAAACACAATGAAATTGCATTTGCATCGATGACCCTTTGAGAACCCAAAGACGAAGTTGAGTACCAAAATTGCCTTTCAAATATGCATAGTCATATGCCCAAGCATACAGAATATGCTCGACTTCAATTTATACGATAGACATGGCCAAGCATAATGGTCATGCCAGGAGGCCTTTCTAATATGAACGAAACACAACTGCATTTTATCCTTGGGCTAGATGGGAAATTTCCCAAATTTTACTGCATATTCAATGTAATGTTCATTTTTGGGAAAAGCACGCAGCGTGGCAATTAAAACTAGCGCATACAACATTGCGTATGCGTATTATATTTCTCACTACCGTCAAAAAAAAAAAAAAAGTTTATGTTCCCAGCCAGCTGTTGTCCTGTTCAGTTGGAATTTTAATTAGAAAACATTTTCGAAACATGCATACTCACACATTTGATTGTTAGTTGAACTGAGTTAACAGTCAACAAAAGCCAGAGATACTCGTATGAACTAGCGAAATATTAGTTTTCAAATGTTAAGAGAGAACTCAAAAATGTAGCATACTTTTTGGATGATTAAATTTCAAATTTTACATTTGGTATTTAAGAGTTTTAACTTAAATGTGGCATTTTTTGTGAATTGCATTTTTAAATTCATCTAAAGCAAGCGACCCCATTGTGCTGGAAATATAAATTCTTAACTACTTTGTTGACTCTCTTTCGGCTCGCTTGTCTATAGTAGTAACTACATTCTGTATTTTTATTCTCTATCTCTGTCTCCATATATATTTTACGTTTACTGGGGTCCCAAAGCCAAGGCCCAATGCAATTTTGTGCTTTTTCATAGCAAAATGTAAAACTAAAAACACAAATTTTCTTAGGTTAAGTAACGACATTGAGTTACCCAGCAGCAGGTTCAATTTAGAATTGAATGAAATGCAAAAACTTCAAAATCAACTCAGTAATGATCAATTAAATTGTTTATTGTTAGATTTTAACTAAGAACAATTAACCAGCTGTAGAAGTTAATTCTACAGCAATTGCTTTCTTATCTTATCCTATAAACAAGGCTAAACTTTTAAAGTTGCACCTGGCAAGGTCTTAAAAAAAGCGATAATGTTTTGACAACCAAATTATTTCTAAAGTACTTCCTTCAATTTATTTTTAGTTTATACTTCCTTCAATTTATTTTTTTTTTGGCAATCTAGAAGTGATACTGCAATATCAGACTTTATTATACGTAGATTGCATTATATTTTTTTAACAACAATATGGAAATACCCAAAATTATAATCAGTCTGCATCAAACATTCAGAGCTTTAGGACTTTTCGAATTTACAACGAGCTTCTGAACAGATTGAAATAGGAGTTTAAAAAGATTGCTTCTATGAATTCTTGCCTTCACAATTAAAAAGACATTGCAAAAATGAATATCTTAGATGTTAGAAGTTTAAGTTTGAAACAAAATACTTTGTGATAACTAAGAAAAACAAATAATACAGTTGGGCATACCAAAATAAGTATACTTTTTAGGCAAGAGTATTTAAAATTAATCAAAGATAATTTTAGTATAGCAAACACATTTTTTAAAAGATTGTGTTCTCTTTTCAATTCTCTTCATACAGGCATACTTCGATATCATGGTCAAATGCCACATTCTCAAATAATATGCCCTTTAATTTCTCTACGATGCAGGATATCAAAGTGGCAAACATTTATTCAAGAAATAAAGAGAGAGAAAAAAATTGTTCGTTTATAGAAAAGGTTGATTGCATTGACTCTATTAGCAAACATTTTGGCCAAAAACAAATTGTTGTGATAAACTTTAAAATTATTTCGCCTGCCAATCTCAGAATTAAATTTAGATCTAAACCTCAATTTCTACCCACCTTGTTATTAAATTAGTTGTCAAATCCTTTGAAAGCAAAAACAAAAAATAAAATAAATAAATAAAGGAAAAAGGTTCAAGGACATCTTGAATTGACATCGGGATCCAAACAAAAACAACACAAACAATTTTCATGAACTTAAATGCCAATTAAATAACATTAAATTGTGCGAAAAATGAACCTAACAACAGGCTCTCCAAAATCAACAAGGAAAGGGAGCAAAAAAAAAAAACCAAAAAAAAAGGGAGAAACGGCGTGTCCTTGTGCCGAAAGGCTGTCAACATGACAAAGGAAAAAATTAAGCAGCTAAACAAGGTTTTATAGACGGCCAGCATAAATAAGCAAGCAAGAGAGCAAGAGAAAAAAAGTGAAAGAGTGAGATGGTCGATAGGAATGCATAAGCCAGGACAACACATACTTGCCCCCATGGATGCCTCAATGCTTGGCTACTTGGACATGGACAACACACAAAAGCCAAAGCCAACAACATAATCTACGAGGTTGTCAGCCAAAAACCGAACTTGAGGCACACAAAGACACAGACAAAATAAGAGAGAAAAAGACCATAAAGGCA
Organism: Drosophila equinoxialis; assembly: GCA_018150345.1. Taxonomy (NCBI): domain Eukaryota; kingdom Metazoa; phylum Arthropoda; class Insecta; order Diptera; family Drosophilidae; genus Drosophila; species Drosophila equinoxialis. The sequence continues at coordinate 3,244,803 of JAECWI010000703.1, forward strand.
ACCCCAAAAGGAGAGCGAGAAAGAGATATGACAACAGTAGGAATGAACAGAGGCGAGGGAGAACAAACAAATTAGTATGCAAGTCAGCAGGCAGCAGATTAGGACACCAAAGTTTCTCGCGACATAAACCGGACAAAACAGTCCACCAGACCGAAAGACAGACAGACAGTCAGTCAGACGGATAAAGGGACAACGGGCTTAGATCATATTATTTTTTACAAAAATTTTTGGCTTTCTTTTTTTTTTTTTTAGTTTCAAAAATAATGAAGTCGCCGAGTAGAGTGCAATCTGTTGCGGTTACTAAGAATATTAAAAGAACATTTTTCTTCTATTTTTTTTACAAAGAAAAGTTTAGCACTAAATAGTAAACTTTAAATTGTGCGTTACTAAGCAGATTAATTAAATTTTACAAATGCCTAAATTTCAATTAGCTAATTGACCTACACACAAAGGTTGTAACAATTAATGAGATCAAACTGATTAACTAGCCACCTTCAAGATCTTTAAGTTACCTCAATAAAGACATTTCAATGCCAAATGCTAATTATATCCCTTTCGAACCATTCACTTATACATAATTGCCTTAATCCATATTTTGAGTAGCGAGATTAAATTCAAGTTTCGGTTAACCATTGAAAGACTTTGTGACTTTACTTATTTATTATCAACCAACTTTTTGTTTCCATTTCTAAGAGAGTTTAAATTTAAGATTTGTCATTTTTTTTTTTTTTAATTTTTCTTATTTTTTTACTTTTTCCAAAAAGTCAACGATGACATTTTTGAAAAAGTCATCGATGACATTTCTAAAAAAAACATCGATGACATTTCTGAAAAAGTCATCGATGACAGTTTTGAAAAAGTCATTGATGACATTTCTAAAAAAAAAAATCGATGACATTTCTAAAAAGTCATCGATGACATTTCTAAAAAAACATCGATGACATTTCTAAAAAAGTCATTGATGACATTTCTGAAAAATGTCATCGATGACTTTTTCAGAAATGTCATCGATGACTTTTTCAGAAATGTCATCGATGTTTTTTTCAAAAATGTCATCGATGACTTTTTCAGAAATGTCATCGATTTTCTTTTTTTAGAAATGTCATCAATGACTTTTTCGAAAATGTCATCGATGACTTTTTCAGATATGTCATCCATTTTTTTTTTAGAAATGTCATCGATTTTTTTTTTTAGAAATGTCATCGATGTTTTTTTTAGAAATGTCATCGATGACTTTTTCAAAAATGTCATCGATGACTTTTCCAGAAATGTCGTCAATGACTTTTTTAGAAATGTCATCGATTTTTTTTTTTAGAAATGTCATCTATATTTTATTTTAGAAATGTCATCGATGTTTTTTTAGAAATGTCATCGATGACTTTTTCAAAAATGTCATCGATGACTTTTTCAGAAATGTCATCAATGACTTTTTCAGAAATGTCATCGATTTTTTTTTTAGAAATGTCATCGATGACTTTTTAGAAATGTCATCAATGACTTTTTCAAAAAAGTCATCGATGTTTTTTTTTAGAAATGTAATCGATGATTTTTTCAAAAATGTCATCAATGACTTTTTTAGAAATGTCATCGATTTTTTTTTTTAGAAATGTCATCAATGACTTTTTCAGAAATGTCATCGATGACTTTTTTAGAAATGTCATCGATGTTTTTTTAGAAATGTCATCGATGACTTTTTCAGAAATGTCATCAATGACTTTTTCAAAAATGTCATCGATGATTTTTGAAATGTCATCGATGACTTTTTTAGAAATGTCATGATGTTTTTTTATAATTTATCGATGACTTTTTCAAAAATGTATGATATCGATTTTTTTTTTTTTTATTAAGTGTCCATACACTTTCAAGGGCGGAAAAAGGAAGAAGAAGCATATACAGAGTTACAAAGTATCTTATATCGATAACTTACAAGCTTAGTACAATCGATATAACCAGGGGTAACAAAACAGGGCTGCAAACAGAAACATATGGTATTTTCAACACCCTTCCTCAATATGATTCTGTGTGCCAATTACAATTTCTTTGTTAGTTTAAATTCAATAACTTGACACAATGATTATGCTTTTGCTTAGACAAATTTTTCGTTAATATATCAGCTACCATGTCCTTAGTTGATATATAGTCCAGATCAATCTCGCCGCTTGTAACCACTTCTCGAACGAAATGATGTCTGATGTCAATGTGTTTCGATCGAGCATGAAACACAGGATTCTTGGCCAGAGATTGAGCACTCAAATTGTCTCCGAACAATTTCGTAGATGTCCCAGCGTCTCCACATCCAATCTCGATCAACAATCGCCTCAAATGCAAAGCCTCTTTCGCCGCTGAAGACATAGCCATGTATTCTGCCTCTGTGCTGCTCAACGCCACACTGCATTGTTTTTCTGACTTCCAGGAAATAGGGCCACCTGCCAAGAAAAACACGTACCCTGTGTACGATTTGCGGTTGCTCACATCACCGCCCCAATCTGCGTCAGCGTATCCCGTAAGAGCATCTCCACACGATCGGTAGTGCAACTTTAGATCCTTCGTTGCCGCCAAATACCTCATAACATGCTTAACTGCTGCAACATGTTCACTGTGAGGTTCCTTATTCCTTTGCGCTAATTTGATAACCGAATGATAGATATCAGGCCTTGATGTTAATGCAAGCCACATCAACTCTCCGATTGCTGACTGATACATTGTCACATCCTGTATAACGCATTTCTCGTCTCTGCACGCCACTTGGAAACCAGCATCCAATGGAGTAGCAACAGCTCGACACACTTCCATACCATGTCTTTGAAGCATGCCCTTTATGTACTGAGCCTGATTCATCACGATACTGCCTGTATCATCATTCCGGTCTACTTGCATGCCCAAAAACTCTCGTAACGGACCCTTATCGACGCATTCGAATTTCATCGCAATCTTTGCCTTAATTGCGATCATGTCATCCATCTTTTGGCAAGCTATAAGTAAATCATCTACATATATTAGTACCAAACAAAGTCTACCTTTTATATCCTGCTGATAAAGGCACGGTTCGTTCTTGCAAGAAGTGAATCCAAGATCACATAGCGCTGTATTCAACTTGGCATTCCACTCCCTTCCTGCTTGTTTCAATCCATATATAGCTTTACTCAGCCTCAACACCTGTTGTGAATTTGCCTTGTCCACATATCCCTGAGGCTGCCTCATATAGACGACTTCGTTTAGGTCACTGTTAAGATAGGCTGTGCACACATCCATTTGGTGCAGATATAGTTTCAGCTCCGCTGCTATAGCCAAAACTAGCCGTATCGTTTCGTAACGACACACTGGTGAGAAGGTTTCGGTATAATCGACGCCGTATATCTGTGAGCACCCTTTAGCCACCAGCCGAGACTTATACCGCTCCACGCTTCCATCGCCACTCCGTTTGATAGTATATACCCACTTTGAACCAATCGCTTTTTGTCCCTTGGGTAAATCTACCAGCGTCCATGTCTTATTTGCCAACAGAGCCTCATATTCCTTATCCATAGCAGTCTTCCAGAATGAAGATTGCTTACCTTTCATCGCATCATCAAATGTCTGTGGCAAATCCAGTTCCTTGACATGTAACTTGTTTACACGATTATACATCTTCTTGGGACGTCCTGGCTTGCCCGTACGAATCAAACGTGGCCTTCCAGGACCGATCTGTCCTTCCTGCCGTATCTCTTGTTCCGGCTCCTGTTCCTCCGCTTGGCCAGCTTCATCATCGCTCTGCCCTAAACTCTCATTATCGAAATCGTCAGCGCTAACGAATTCCTCATTTTCCAGATCATCTTTGCTTGATTCGTCCCACCGCATTTCCAAACCTGTGACTGTTTGTGCTGGACCTGGGGATTCTAAAATCGAAACCGCATCTTTCGGATCCTTGAACATGACATCCCGTTTCTCAACGACCTCTCGCTTTTCTTTGTCATACAACCTGTATGCTTTTGATACCAGTGAATATCCTACAAGTCGATATTCTCTGCCCTTGGCCTGAAACTTGCTTCGTCGTCTCTTATCCAATGCAACTGCTATTGATCCAAAAATGCGCATACCCTGCACATTGGGTTTCTTTCCAGTCCACGCCTCATAAGGTGTCATACCAACTAAAGCTGCTGTTGGTGATCTGTTTCGAATGTAACACGCTGTCATTATTGCCTCTGCCCAGAGAAACTCCTGCATATCCGCGTGTACCAGCAAACATCTAGCCATCTCGACTAGCGTCCGGTTTGCTCGTTCAGCCACTCCATTTTGTTGAGGGCTATATGGAACCGTCAACTGACGCACAATTCCATGATTCTTTAAGTACCCATCAAAACGCCTGTTGATGAATTCTCCGCCGTTGTCACTTCTTATTGCCTTCAATTTTTGGCCAGTCTGTCTTTCAGCCATCTCTTTGAATTCGACGAATTTCTCGAACACTTCATCCTTCGATTTTAGACAATAAGCAAATATTCGTCTCGACATGTCGTCTATGAATGTCAAGAAATATGAAGAGCCGCCTAGAGAACGTTGCTTAAAAGGCCCACATACATCGGTATGTACCAATTCCAAAAGATGCTGAGCTCTATGTTCAGACGCTGACGGGAAAGGTTGAGTATGAATCTTGCTTCTCATACAAGTCACACATGGCATCTTCTCGGAAAAGTCCACATTTTCCATGCCAGTCACCATCCTGCGTTTAACAATATTCATTAGACTTGAATAATTCAAATGACCATACCTGTAGTGCCAATCTTCTGCACTTATCTGTTTCGCTCCAAAGCATCGATTGCCTTTCTCCTTAAACACAAAGAGCTTTCCTTGTCTCTCTGCTATTAATACCATCTCGCCGTCTTGGCGAACCGTCGCAGAATTTTTGTCGAAAGTCACAGTGCATCGCCTATCGACTGCTCGATCAACCGACATAAAATTCGTCTCCAACCCTGGTAAGTGCAAAACATTTTCCAGTTTCAGCTCACAAAATCCTGTTTGTACAAGCACGTCACCTCTGCCAACTGCTTTTATGACGTGGTTGTTGGCCAATACAACATCTTCCTCATGCGCAACATAATTCGCAAACATACTGCGCCTGCCACATAAATGAGCCGTTGCTCCCGAATCCACACACCAGCTCGAAGCATCTAGATTTCCTACCTGTGCCGCAGCTAGAATAGTGTACGATCGGTGTTGTGATTGCCGATTTTCCTTTGGCTTTTCTTGAAACTTTGGGCAGTCCCTCTTATAGTGACCTCTCTGCCCACAACTGTAGCACTCTATATCCACCAGAGACCTTTTCTTACGAGTTGGATTTTTTCGCACATTTGCCTGGTATGCACGTTGCTCTTCTGGGGTTGATTCTCTCTCGTTACTCCTGCGATCTCCTTCTTCCAGCAACTTAATCCTTAGACTGTCCAAAGAAGGAAGACTATCACGAGTCTCCATCGCAATAACGAAGTTTTCGTATTCCTTTGGCAAACTTGAAAGTAATATGATCACCGCTAGCTCGTCTTCTAGCTTAATATTCACTTCAGCAAGTTTGTCCTTTGTAGAGAAGAACATATTCAGATAGTCGCTCATCTTGTCCTCTCTCAGCTGCAACCCAAGCAACTTTTTATATAGCGACACCCTCCGGACGGGTCCGCTTGGCTCATACGTTTCCTTGAGCTTATCCCATGCTTCCTTTGCTGTGGCACAATTCTTGAGGTAAACCAACTGAGACGGTCTTACACTCAGCGTTATCGTCGCCAACGCTTTCTGATTCTGTGCCTCCCACGCAGCAACCGCATTCGCTTCCGTAGGCCTCGTCTTGTCTATGGAGTTCCATAATTCCGCATGGATCAACACGCTGCGCATTTGGACGGACCAGGAATCATAATTCCCCTCCTCCAACTTTTCTATTTGGTAAAAAGAACTCATATTTTACCACGCGCCTTATGCCGTGTGTCTTTCCAAACAATTACTTTTCGCCAACCGCGAAATAACTACTTAAACTTTTAACACAAATCCTCCTGCCCACACTCGCGTGTATCTGGGCCCATAACCTGTTGAGGATCGAGTGGATTGTGTTAAATTATAAGTAGATATCTTTATTAAGTGTCCATACACTTTCAAGGGCGGAAAAAGGAAGAAGAAGCATATACAGAGTTACAAAGTATCTTATATCGATAACTTACAAGCTTAGTACAATCGATATAACCAGGGGTAACAAAACAGGGCTGCAAACAGAAACATATGGTATTTTCAACATTTTTCAGAAATGTCATCGATTTTTTTTTTTTAGAAATGTCATCAATGACTTTTTTCAGAAATGTCATCGATGACTTTTTTAGAAATGTCATCGATGTTTTTTTAGAAATGTCATCGATGACTTTTTCAGAAATGTCATCAATGACTTTTTCAAAAATGTCATCGATGACTTTTTCAGAAATGTCATCGATGACTTTTTCAGAAATGTCATCGATGACTTTTTTAGAAATGTCATCGATGACTTTATTAGAAATGTCATCGATGTTTTTTTTAGAAACATCATCAATGACTTTTTCAAAAATGTCATCGATGACTTTTTCAGAAATGTCATCGATTTTTTTTTTAGAAATGTCATCAATGACTTTTACAGAAATGTCATCGATGACTTTTTCAGAAATGTCATCGATGTTTTTTTAGAAATGTCATCGATGACTTTTTCAAAAAATGTCAACCATGACTTTTTCAGAAATGTCATCGATGACTTTTTTAGAAATGTCATCGATGACTTTTTTAGAAATGTCATCGATGACTTTATTAGAAATGTCATCGATGTTTTTTTAGAAATGTCATCAATGACTTTTTCAAAAATGTCATCGATGACTTTTTTCAGAAATGTCATCAATGACTTTTCTAAAAAATGTCATCGATGACTTTTTCAGAAATGTCATCGATGTTTTTTTAGAAATGTCATCGATGACTTTTTCAAAAATGTCATCGATGGTTTTTTTAGAAATGTCATCGATCGATGTCTGAAAAAGTCATCGATAACATTTTTGAAAAAATCATCGATGTTTTACATTTCTATTTTAAAAACATCGATGACTTTTTTGAAAAAGTCATTGATGACATTTCTAAAAAAGTCATCGATGACATTTCTAAAAAAGTCATCGATGACATTTCTGAAAAAGTCATGGATGACATTTTTGAAAAAGTCATCGATGACATTTCTAAAAAAAACATCGATGACATTTCTGAAAAAGTCATCGATGACATTTCTGAAAAAGTCATTGATGACATTTCTAAAAAAAAAAATCGATGACATTTCTGAAAAAGTCATCGATGACATTTTGAAAAAGTCATTGATGACGTTTCTAAAAAAAACATCGATGACATTTCTGAAAAAGTCATCGATGACATTTCTAAAAAAGTCATCGATGACATTTCTAAAAAGTCATCGATGACATTTCTGAAAAAGTCATTGATGACATTTCTAAAAAAAACATCGATGACATTTCTAATAAAGTCATCGATGACATTTCTGAAAAAGTCATCGATGACATTTCTAAAAAAAGTCATTGATGACATTTCTAAAAAAAAAAAAATCGATGACATTTCTGAAAAAGTCATCGATGACATTTCTGAAAAAGTCATTGATGACATTTCTAAAAAAAAAATCATCGATGACATTTCTGAAAAAATCATCGATGACATTTTTGAAAAAGTCATCGATGACATTTCTAAAAAAAACATCGATGACATTTTTGAAAAAGTCATCGATGACATTTCTGAAAAAGTCATCGATGACATTTCTAAAAAAAACATCGATGACATTTCTAAAAAAACATCGATGACATTTCTAAAAAAAACATCGATGACATTTCTAAAAAAAAAAAAATCGATGACATTTCTGAAAAAGTCATTGATGACATTTCTGAAAAAGTCATCGATGACATTTTTGAAAAAGTCATCGATGACAATTTAAAAAGTCATCGATGACATTTCTGAAAAAGTCATCGATGACATTTCTAAAAAAAAGTCATCGATGACATTTCTAAAAAAGTCATCGATGACATTTCTAAAAAAAAAAATCGATGACATTTCTGAAAAAGTCATCGATGACATTTTTGAAAAAGTCATTGATGACATTTCTAAAAAAAAAAATCGATGACATTTCTGAAAAAGTCATCGATGACATTTTTTGAAAAAACATCGATGACATTTCTGAAAAAGTCATCGATGACATTTTTGAAAAAGTCATTGATGACATTTCTAAAAAAAACATCGATGACATTTCTAAATAAAGTCATCGATGACATTTCTGAAAAAGTCATCGATGACATTTCTAAAAAAAGTCATCGATGACATTTCTGAAAAAGTCATCGATGACATTTTTGAAAAAGTCATCGATGACATTTCTAAAAAAAACATCGATGACATTTCTGAAAAAGTCATCGATGACATTTCTTTCTAAAAAAAGTCATCGATGACATTTCTGAAAAAAGTCATCGATGACATTTTTGAAAAAGTCATCGATGACATTTAAAAATCATCGATGAAAATTAAAAAGTCATCGATGACATTTCTGAAAAAGTCATCGATGACATTTTTGAAAAAACATCGATGACATTTCTGAAAAAGTCATCGATGACATTTTTGAAAAAGTCATCGATGACATTTCTAAAAAAAACATCGATGACATTTCTGAAAAAGTCATCGATGACATTTCTGAAAAAGTCATCGATGACATTTTTTGAAAAAGTCATCGATGACATTTCTGAAAAAGTCATCGATGACATTTCTAAAAAAAAGTCATCGATGACATTTCTAAAAAAGTCATCGATGACATTTCTGAAAAAGTCATCGATGACATTTTTAAAAAAAAAGTCATCGATGACATTTCTGAAAAAGTCATCGATGACATTTCTGAAAAAGTCATCGATGACATTTCTAAAAAAAACATCGATGACATTTCTGAAAAAGTCATCGATGACATTTCTAAAAAAAGTCATCGATGACATTTTTGAAAAAGTCATCGATGACATTTCTGAAAAAGTCATCGATGACATTTCTGAAAAAGTCATCGATGACATTTCTGAAAAAGTCATCGATGACATTTTCAAAAAAAACATCGATGACATTTCTGAAAAAGTCATCGATGACATTTTCTGAAAAAAGTCATCGATGACATTTCTAAAAAAAAGTCATCGATGACATTTCTAAAAAAGTCATCGATGACATTTCTGAAAAAGTCATCGATGACATTTCTAAAAAAGTCATCGATGACATTTTTTAAAAAGTCATCGATGACATTTCTAAAAAAGTCATCGATGACATTTCTAAAAAAGTCATCGATGACATTTCTGAAAAAGTCATCGATGACATTTCTGAAAAAGTCATCGATGACATTTCTGAAAAAGTCATCGATGACATTTTTGAAAAAGTCATCGATGACATTTCTAAAAAAAAAGTCATCGATGACATTTCTGAAAAAGTCATCGATGACATTTCTGAAAAAGTCATCGATGACATTTCTGAAAAAGTCATCGATGACATTTTTGAAAAAGTCATCGATGACATTTCTAAAAAAAACATCGATGACATTTCTGAAAAAGTCATCGATGACATTTCTAAAAAAAGTCATCGATGACATTTCTGAAAAAGTCATCGATGACATTTTTTGAAAAAGTCATCGATGACATTTCTAAAAAAGTCATCGATGACATTTCTAAAAAAGTCATCGATGACATTTCTGAAAAAGTCATCGATGACATTTCTAAAAAAGTCATCGATGACATTTTTGAAAAAGTCATCGATGACATTTCTGAAAAAGTCATCGATGACATTTCTAAAAAAGTCATCGATGACATTTAAAAAAAAGTCATCGATGACATTTCTAAAAAAAAAAAAGTCATCGATGACATTTCTGAAAAAGTCATCGATGACATTTTTTTGAAAAAGTCATCGATGACATTTCTATGAAAAAACATCGATGACATTTCTGAAAAAGTCATCGATGACATTTCTGAAAAAGTCATCGATGACATTTCTAAAAAAGTCATCGATGACATTTCTGAAAAAGTCATCGATGACATTTCTGAAAAAGTCATCGATGACATTTCTAAAAAAAGTCATCGATGACATTTCTGAAAAAGTCATCGATGACATTTCTGAAAAAGTCATCGATGACATTTTCTGAAAAAGTCATCGATGACATTTCTGAAAAAGTCATCGATGACATTTCTAAAAAAAGTCATCGATGACATTTCTAAAAAAAATCGATGACATTTCTGAAAAAGTCATCGATGACATTTCTAAAAAAAGTCATCGATGACATTTCTGAAAAAGTCATCGATGACATTTCTAAAAAAAAAAAGTCATCGATGACATTTCTGAAAAAGTCATCGATGACATTTCTGAAAAAGTCATCGATGACATTTCTGAAAAAAGTCATCGATGACATTTCTGAAAAAGTCATCGATGACATTTCTAAAAAAGTCATCGATGACATTTCTAAAAAAAGTCATCGATGACATTTCTAAAAAAAAAAGTCATCGATGACATTTCTGAAAAAGTCATCGATGACATTTCTGAAAAAGTCATCGATGACATTTCTAAAAAAAAGTCATCGATGACATTTCTAAAAAAAGTCATCGATGACATTTCTGAAAAAGTCATCGATGACATTTCTAAAAAAAAGTCATCGATGACATTTCTGAAAAAGTCATCGATGACATTTCTGAAAAAGTCATCGATGACATTTCTAAAAAAAAGTCATCGATGACATTTCTGAAAAAGTCATCGATGACATTTCTAAAAAAAGTCATCGATGACATTTCTAAAAAAAGTCATCGATGACATTTCTGAAAAAGTCATCGATGACATTTCTAAAAAAAGTCATCGATGACATTTTTGAAAAAGTCATCGATGACATTTCTCAAAAAAAACATCGATGACATTTCTGAAAAAGTCATCGATGACATTTCTGAAAAAGTCATCGATGACATTTCTGAAAAAGTCATCGATGACATTTTTGAAAAAGTCATCGATGACATTTCTGAAAAAGTCATCGATGACATTTTTAAAAAGTCATCGATGACATTTCTGAAAAAGTCATCGATGACATTTTTGAAAAAGTCATCGATGACATTTCTAAAAAAAGTCATCGATGACATTTCTGAAAAAGTCATCGATGACATTTCTGAAAAAGTCATCGATGACATTTCTAAAAAAACATCGATGACATTTTTTGAAAAAGTCATCGATGACATTTCTGAAAAAGTCATCGATGACATTTCTAAAAAAGTCATCGATGACATTTCTGAAAAAAGTCATCGATGACATTTTTGAAAAAGTCATCGATGACATTTCTAAAAAAAACATCGATGACATTTCTGAAAAAGTCATCGATGACATTTCTAAAAAAAGTCATCGATGACATTTCTGAAAAAGTCATCGATGACATTTTTGAAAAAGTCATCGATGACATTTCTAAAAAAAACATCGATGACATTTCTGAAAAAGTCATCGATGACATTTCTAAAAAAGTCATCGATGACATTTCTAAAAAAAAACATCGATGACATTTCTGAAAAAGTCATCGATGACATTTCTAAAAAAAACATCGATGACATTTCTGAAAAAGTCATCGATGACATTTTTAATTTTAAAAGTCATCGATGACATTTCTAAAAAAAGTCATCGATGACATTTCTGAAAAAGTCATCGATGACATTTCTGAAAAAGTCATCGATGACATTTCTAAAAAAGTCATCGATGACATTTCTAAAAAAGTCATCGATGACATTTCTGAAAAAGTCATCGATGACATTTCTAAAAAAAGTCATCGATGACATTTTTGAAAAAGTCATCGATGACATTTCTGAAAAAGTCATCGATGACATTTCTGAAAAGTCATCGATGATTAAAAGTCATCGATGACATTTCTAAAAAAGTCATCGATGACATTTCTGAAAAAGTCATCGATGACATTTTTATTTAAAAGTCATCGATGACATTTCTAAAAAAGTCATCGATGACATTTCTAAAAAAAAAGTCATCGATGACATTTCTGAAAAAGTCATCGATGACATTTTGAAAAAGTCATCGATGACATTTCTAAAAAAAACATCGATGACATTTCTGAAAAAGTCATCGATGACATTTCTAGAAAAAGTCATCGATGACATTTCTGAAAAAGTCATCGATGACATTTCTGAAAAAGTCATCGATGACATTTCTGAAAAAGTCATCGATGACATTTCTGAAAAAGTCATCGATGACATTTCTGAAAAAGTCATCGATGACATTTCTGAAAAAGTCATCGATGACATTTCTGAAAAAGTCATCGATGACATTTCTGAAAAAGTCATCGATGACTTTATTTTTAAAAGTCATCGATGACATTTCTAAAAAAAGTCATCGATGACATTTCTGAAAAAGTCATCGATGACATTTTTAAAAAGTCATCGATGACATTTCTGAAAAAGTCATCGATGACATTTCTAAAAAAAAGTCATCGATGACATTTCTGAAAAAGTCATCGATGACATTTCTGAAAAAGTCATCGATGACATTTCTAAAAAAAACATTTGAAAAAGTCATCGATGACATTTCTGAAAAAGTCATCGATGACATTTTTGAAAAAGTCATTGATGACATTTCTAAAAAAAACATCGATGACATTTCTGAAAAAGTCATCGATGACATTTCTGAAAAAGTCATCGATGACATTTCTGAAAAAGTCATCGATGACATTTTTGAAAAAGTCATCGATGACATTTCTAAAAAAAAGTCATCGATGACATTTCTAAAAAAGTCATCGATGACATTTTTGAAAAAAGTCATCGATGACATTTTTTTAAAAAAGTCATCGATGACATTTCTAAAAAAAGTCATCGATGACATTTCTAAAAAAAGTCATCGATGACATTTCAAAAAAAGTCATCGATGACATTTCTGAAAAAGTCATCGATGACATTTCTAAAAAAAAGTCATCGATGACATTTTTGAAAAAGTCATCGATGACATTTCTAAAAAAGTCATCGATGACATTTCTAAAAAAAGTCATCGATGACATTTCTGAAAAAGTCATCGATGACATTTCTGAAAAAGTCATCGATGACATTTCTGAAAAAGTCATCGATGACATTTCTAAAAAAAAGTCATCGATGACATTTGAAAAAAGTCATCGATGACATTTCTAAAAAAAAAGTCATCGATGACATTTCTGAAAAAGTCATCGATGACATTTCTGAAAAAGTCATCGATGACATTTCTGAAAAAGTCATCGATGACATTTCTAAAAAAAGTCATCGATGACATTTCTGAAAAAGTCATCGATGACATTTTTAAAAAGTCATCGATGACATTTCTAAAAAAGTCATCGATGACATTTCTGAAAAAGTCATCGATGACATTTCTAAAAAAGTCATCGATGACATTTCTAAAAAAGTCATCGATGACATTTCTGAAAAAAGTCATCGATGACATTTCTGAAAAAGTCATCGATGACATTTCTGAAAAAGTCATCGATGACATTTCTAAAAAAAAAGTCATCGATGACATTTCTGAAAAAGTCATCGATGACATTTTATTTAAAAGTCATCGATGACATTTCTAAAAAAGTCATCGATGACATTTCTAAAAAAGTCATCGATGACATTTCTAAAAAAAGTCATCGATGACATTTTTGAAAAAGTCATCGATGACATTTCTGAAAAAAGTCATCGATGACATTTTTGAAAAAGTCATCGATGACATTTCTAAAAAAAACATCGATGACATTTTTGAAAAAGTCATCGATGACATTTTTGAAAAAGTCATCGATGACATTTCTGAAAAAGTCATCGATGACATTTCTAAAAAGTCATCGATGACATTTCTGAAAAAGTCATCGATGACATTTCTGAAAAAGTCATCGATGACATTTCTGAAAAAGTCATCGATGACATTTTTGAAAAAGTCATCGATGACATTTCTGAAAAAGTCATCGATGACATTTTTGAAAAAGTCATCGATGACATTTCTAAAAAAAGTCATCGATGACATTTCTGAAAAAAGTCATCGATGACATTTCTAAAAAAGTCATCGATGACATTTTTAAAAAAGTCATCGATGACATTTCTAAAAAAAGTCATCGATGACATTTTTAAAAAAAGTCATCGATGACATTTTTGAAAAAGTCATCGATGACATTTCTAAAAAAAACATCGATGACATTTCTGAAAAAGTCATCGATGACATTTCTGAAAAAGTCATCGATGACATTTCTAAAAAAAAACATCGATGACATTTCTGAAAAAGTCATCGATGACATTTTTGAAAAAGTCATCGATGACATTTCTGAAAAAAAACATCGATGACATTTCTAAAAAAGTCATCGATGACATTTCTGAAAAAGTCATCGATGACATTTTAAAGTCTGAAAAAGTCATCGATGACATTTCTAAAAAAAAAGTCATCGATGACATTTCTGAAAAAGTCATCGATGACATTTTTAAAAAAATCATCGATGACATTTCTGAAAAAGTCATCGATGACATTTCTAAAAAAAAAAGTCATCGATGACATTTCTAAAAAAGTCATCGATGACATTTCTAAGAAAAAATCATCGATGACATTTCTGAAAAAGTCATCGATGACATTTCTAAAAAAAGTCATCGATGACATTTCTAAAAAAAGTCATCGATGACATTTCTGAAAAAGTCATCGATGACATTTTTGAAAAAGTCATCGATGACATTTTGAAAAAGTCATCGATGACATTTCAAAAAATCATCGATGACATTTCTAAAAAAAAAATCGATGACATTTCTAAAAAAAAACATCGATGACATTTCTGAAAAAGTCATCGATGACATTTTTCGAAAAAAGTCATTGATGACATTTCTAAAAAGTCATCGAAAAAAAAAGCATCGATGACATTTCTGAAAAAGTCATCGATGACATTTCTAAAAAAAACATCGATGACATTTCTGAAAAAAGTCATCGATGACATTTCTGAAAAAGTCATCGATGACATTTCTGAAAAAGTCATCGATGACATTTCTGAAAAGTCATGTGTGAAATCATCTGCATTTAAAAAAACATCGATGACATTTCTGAAAAAGTCATCGATGACATTTCTAAAAAAAGTCATCGATGACATTTCTGAAAAAGTCATCGATGACATTTTTAAAAATGTCATCGATGACATTTCTAAAAAAAACATCGATGACATTTCTGAAAAAGTCATCGATGACATTTCTGAAAAAGTCATCGATGACATTTCTGAAAAAGTCATCGATGACATTTCTAAAAAAAACATCGATGACATTTTTGAAAAAGTCATCGATGACATTTCTAAAAAAAAACATTGATGACATTTCTGAAAAAGTCATCGATGACATTTTAAAGAAATGTCATCGATGACTTTTTTGAAAAATGTCATCGATGACATTTTTTAAAAATGTCATCGATGACTTTTTTAGAAATGTCATCGATGATTTTTTCAGAAAATGTCATCGATGACATTTTTTAAAAATGTCATCGATGACATTTTTTCAAAAATGTCATCGATGACTTTTTAGAAATGTCATCGATGA
Source organism: Drosophila equinoxialis (assembly GCA_018150345.1). Classification (NCBI taxonomy): domain Eukaryota; kingdom Metazoa; phylum Arthropoda; class Insecta; order Diptera; family Drosophilidae; genus Drosophila; species Drosophila equinoxialis. The sequence goes on from JAECWI010000703.1 coordinate 3,260,354, forward strand.
CTTTTTTTGAAATAGTCATCGATGACTTTTTTAAAAAAGAAATTCATCGAAAAAGTCATCGATGACTTTTCAAAAATGTCATCGATGACTTTTCTAAAAATGTCATCGATGACTTTTTCAGAAATGTCATCGATGACTTTTTTAGAAAAGTCATCGATGACTTTTTCAGAAAAGTCATCGATGACATTTTTAGAAATGTCATCGATGACTTTTTCATGAAATGTACATCAATGACATTTTTCAAAAATGTCATCGATGACTTTTTCAGAAATGTCATCGATGACATTTCTAAAAAGTCATCGATTACATTTTTAAAATGTCATCGATGACCTTTTTTAAAAATGTCATCGATGACATTTTTTCAGAAATGTCATCGATAACTTTTTAGAAATGTCATCGATGACTTTTACAGAAATGTCATCGATGACTTTTTCAGAAAATGTCATCGATGACTTTCGTGTTTCGAAAAATGTCATCGATGTTTTTTTTAAAAATGTCATCGATGACTTTTTTAAAAATGTCATCGATGCATTTTTCAGAAATCTCATCGATGTTTTTTTTAAAAATGTCATCGATGACTTTTTCTGAAATGTCATCGATGACTTTTTAAAAATGTCATCGATGACTTTTTCAGAAATGTCATCGATTTTTTTTTCAGAAATGTCATCGATGACTTTTTTCAGAAATGTCATCGATGACTTTTTAGAAAAATGTCATCGATTTTTTTTTTTAGAAATGTCATCGATCACTTTTTTCAAAAATGTCATCGATGACTTTTTCAGAAATGTCATCGATGTTTTTTTAGAAATGTCATCGATGACTTTTTCAAAAATGTCATCGATGACTTTTTCAGAAATGTCATCGATACATTTTTAAAAGATATGTCATCAATGACTTTTCCAAATAGTCATCGATGACATTTTTTAAAAATGTCATCGATGACTTTTTAAAAAAATGTTATCAGATGACTTTTCAGAAATGTCATCGATGACTTTTTTAGAAATGTCATCGATGACTTCTTTTCAGAAAAGTCATCGATGACTTTTCTCAAAAATGTCATCGATGACTTTTTTAGAAATGTCATCGATGACTTTTTCGATGACAAATCTAAAAAGTCATCGATGACATTTTTAGAAATGTCATCGATGACTTTTTCAGAAATGTCATCGATGACTTTTTTAGAAATGTCATCGATGACTTTTTCAGAAAATATCATCGATGACTTTTTCAGAAATGTCATCGATGTTTTTTAGAAAAATCATCGATGACATTTTTCAGAAAAGTCATCGATGAATTTTTTGAAAAAGTCATCGATGACATTTTTTCAAAAATGTCATCGATTTTTTTTTTAGAAATGTCATCGACGACTTTTTCAAAAAATGTCATCGATTGTTTTTTAGAAATGTCATCGATGACTTTTTCAGAAATGTCATCGATGACTTTTAAAAAATCGATGCATTTTGAAAATGTCATCGATGACTTTTTCAAAAAGTCATCGATGAATTTTTTAAAAAATGTCATCGATGACATTTTTAAAAAAGTCATTGATGACATTTTGGAAAAGTCATCGATGACATTTTTCGATGACATTTCTGAAAAAGTCATCGATGACTTTTTAGAAAAGTCATCGATGACTTTTTAAAAAATGTCATCGATGACTTTTTCAGAAATGTCATCGATGACTTTTTGAGAAATGTCATCGATGACTTTTCTAGAAATGTCATCGATGATTTTTTTGAAAAAGTCATCGATGACTTTTTTCGAAATAAAAATGTCATCGATGACTTTTTCAGAAATGTCATCGATGACATTTCTGAAAAAAACATCGATGACATTTCTGAAAAGGTCATCGATGACATTTCTGAAAAAAACATCGATGACATTTCTGAAAAAGTCATCGATGACATTTCTGAAAAAGTCATCGATGACATTTCTGAAAAAGTCATCGATGACATTTCTAAAAAAGTCATCGATGACATTTCTGAAAAAGGCATCGATGACATTTCTGAAAAAGTCATCGATGACATTTAAAAAGTCATCGATGACATTTTGAAAAAGTCATCGATGACATTTCTGAAAAAAGTCATCGATGACATTTCTGAAAAAAGTCATCGATGACATTTGTAAAAAAAAAATCGATGACATTTTTGAAAAAGTCATCGATGACATTTCTGAAAAAGTCATCGATGACATTTCTAAAAAAAACATCGATGACATTTTTGAAAAAGTCATCGATGACATTTCTAAAAAAAAAAATTCGATGACATTTCTGAAAAAGTCATCGATGACATTTTTAAAAAAGTCATCGATGACATTTCTAAAAAAAAAAATCGATGACATTTCTAAAAAAAACATCGATGACATTTCTGAAAAAGTCATCGATGACATTTCTGAAAAAGTCATCGATGACATTTCTGAAAAAATCATCGATGACATTTCTAAAAAAAACATCGATGACATTTCTGAAAAAGTCATCGATGACATTTCTAAAAAAAGTCATCGATGACATTTCTGAAAAAGTCATCGATGACATTTTTGAAAAAGTCATCGATGACATTTCTAAAAAGTCATCGATGACATTTCTGAAAAAGTCATCGATGACATTTCTGAAAAAAAAGTCATCGATGACATTTCTAAAAAAGTCATCGATGACATTTCTAAAAAAACATCGATGACATTTTTGAAAAAGTCATCGATGACATTTCTAAAAAAAGTCATCGATGACATTTCTGAAAAAGTCATCGATGACATTTTTGAAAAAGTCATCGATGACATTTTTGAAAAAGTCATCGATGACATTTCTGAAAAAGTCATCGATGACATTTCTGAAAAAGTCATCGATGACATTTCTGAAAAAGTCATCGATGACATTTCTAAAAAAAAAAATCGATGACATTTTTGAAAAAAGTCATCGATGACATTTTTGAAAAAGTCATCGATGACATTTCTGAAAAAGTCATCGATGACATTTCTGAAAAAGTCATCGATGACATTTCTGAAAAAGTCATCGATGACATTTCTAAAAAAAACATCGATGACTTTTTTGAAAAAGTCATCGATGACATTTCTGAAAAAAAAATCGATGACATTTCTGAAAAAGTCATCGATGACATTTCTAAAAAAAAAATCGATGACATTTCTGAAAAAGTCATCGATGACATTTGTAGAAAAAAAAATCGATGACATTTTTGAAAAAGTCGTCGATGACATTTCTAAAAAAAGTTCAAATTAAAAAAATCGATGACATTTTTGAAAAAGTCGTTGATGACATTTCCAAAAAAAACATCGATGACATTTCTGAAAAAGTCATTGATGACATTTCTAAAAAAAACATCGATGACATTTCTGAAAAAGTCATCGATGATATTTCTGAAAAAGTCATCGATGACATTTCTAAAAAAAAATCATCGATGACATTTCTGAAAAAGTCATCGATGACATTTCTAAAAAAGGCATCGATGACATATCTAAAAAAGTCATCGATGACATTTCTGAAAAAGTCATCGATAACATTTTTGAAAAAGTCATCGATGACATTTCTAAAAAAACATCGATGATTTTTTTGAAAAAGTCATTGATGACATTTCTAAAAAAAAATCGAAGACATTTCTGAAAAAGTCATCGATGACATTTGTAAAAAAAAATCGATGACATTTCTGAAAAAGTCATCGATGACATTTTTGAAAAAAGTCATCGATGACATTTCTGAAAAAGTCATCGATGACATTTCTGAAAAAGTCATCGATGACATTTTTGAAAAAGTCATCGATGACATTTCTAAAAAAACATCGATGACATTTCTAAAAAAAACATCGATGACATTTCTAAAAAAAAAAAACAACGATGACATTTCTGAAAAAGTCATCGATGACATTTCTGAAAAAGTCATCGATGACATTTTTAAAAAAAGTCATTTTTAAAAAAGTCATCGATGACTTTTTCAGAAATGTCATCGATGACTTTTTCATAAATGTCTTCGATGTTTTTTTAGAAATGTCATCGATGACTTTTTCAAAAATGTCATCGATGTTTTTTTATAAATGTCATCGATGATTTTTTAGAAATGTCATCGATGTGATTTTTTAGAAATGTCATCAATGACTTTTTCATAAATGTCATCGATGACTTTTTTAGAAATGTCATCGATGACTTTTTCTGAAATGTCATCGATGACTTTTTCTGAAATGTCATCGATTACTTTTTCAAAAATGTCATCGATGACTTTTTCAGAAATTTCATCAATGACTTTTTCAAAAATGTCATCGATGCTTTTTTTAGAAATGTCATCGATGACTTTTTTAGAAATGTCATCGATGATTTTTCAGAAATGTCATCGATGTTTTTTTAGAAATGTCATCGATGACTTTTTCAAAAATGTCATCGATGACTTTTTCAGAAATGGCATCAATGACTTTTTCAGAAATGTCATCGATGTTTTTTTTAGAAATGTTCGATGATTTTTTCAGAAATGTCATCGATGACTTTTTCAGAAATGTCATCGATGTTTTTTTTAGAAACCTCATCGATTTTGTTTTTTTAGAAATGTCATCAATGACTTTTTTAAAAATGTCATCGATGACATTTCTAAAAAAACCAGAGGGCCGGGGTTAACTTCGACCGCGTCGAAGTTTGTATACCCTGCAACTGTTTTGGTAATTCTTTCCTTACCCATAGCCATCAAAGTGTAAAAACTTTTATCCAAAAAGACTAATGTTTGCGAAAGAACGGCCTTCAATCTTAGCATAGGATATAACGAACTTTTGATGAAAGTCACTGTTTTCCACCTATCGTTTCTATGGGAGCTATATGATATAGTCACCCGATCTTGATCAAATTTGGCACAATCATTAATAATAACATAAAACTGACTGACAAATACCAACTTTTATGACAATAGTGTAAACACCTATTTATTGTGTGAAAAATATAAAGATTAATTTAGAGTATTCAGATTTAATTTCGATTTCTCCGCAAGTGCGACTGGTTCGTTGCATTGCCGGAAGAGAAGAGACCCGCTGTCTCGTCGCCTATCGATGACTTATCGCTAACCATCGATACTTATTACTAACAATCGATACTTATTACTAACAATCGATACTTATTACTAACAATCGATACTTATTACTAACAATCGATATTACAATACTGGTTTTCGACATATGCGTGAGTATTTAAAAGACTTGCAAATAATTGGGATCTTACAACTCGGCCGTCCTGACGAGGAATCGACCTCGATTCCAATTGCTAACAACAAGGGGGGTAAATAAGAAACTTAAGTGGCTGGTGTCGCCTTTGTTTGGCTATCAGAAGTGCAATCTGGATCAGGGGCAACCCATAACTTTAATTTGGAGGCTTCTAGGACTCCGTCATATGGTAGTTGGGTGATTTGGGAGCCTTCTACATCCCGGATAACATATCGGTCATTCGGAAGTTTTTTATGAACCACATACGGACCACGATACCGTCTGATAAGTTTTTTGTTTGTGCCTGCCGAAGTATCCACATTCTTAATAACTACGAAATCCCCCTCTTCAAAACTAACAGCTGGGGGGTGATGCTTCGAATAATACTCCGAATTATATTCTTGGGACTTAGCAATGTTACGGAAGGCTACTCTCCGGACGTCTACCTCTGAGGCATCGACCTCTCCTGTTCTCTCACCCAACCGTTCGGTTAGCTCATCCACTACCACACCACGTTGTTCAACTCCGAATAGGAGTACGGAAGCAGCAAATTTGGTTGTGGAGTGGACGGAGTTATTCAATGCAAACTCTATGTTCGGCAGTTGTTGGACCCAATCTGCGTGGTTCACGGGTTCCGTCAGTTTACCCAACATGGGGCCCAAAACACGGTTAACCCGCTCGACTTGGCCGTTAGCCCGGGGTGAGGCAGTGGCATTCAGCACATGAATTATATTATTGGCCTTCAGGAATTCTTCAAATTCAGAGGAAGTAAAGCAGGTACCTCGATCGCTGATAATTCGGCGGGGTCTACTGTAATTTGCGAAATACTGAGTTTCTAACGTCTGACATACTTCACGTGAATTAGTAGTGACGGCAGGGTACAGCTTCACAAATTTGGTGAAAGCGTCAATGACAACCAGAAGATATTTTTTCTTAGAGCGTATGGACGGAAGGGGCCCCAGATGGTCAATATGAATGGTATCAAACGGAAGGGGCACTTTCGGAATACTATGTAGCGTGACACGGTTGTCCGAAGCGGACGCTGAGTAGTAGATACACTTGAGGCAATTTCTAATGTAATTGTTAACATAAGACTTCATACACGGGAACCAGTAATGCTTCTTGATCTGTGTGCAACATTTCTCCGTGGCCATATGGCCAAGCTTCTCGTGCACTACTCGTATGACATGATTTATCATTTCGGAAGGGACATAAAGTTGGGGTACATTCGTCGAGGAAAGGCGGTACACTACTCCGTCTCGCAGTTCGAAATTCGCTATTTCATATTTCTCTAACTCATCTCGGAGTTTGACAATCTCAGGGTCCCGGTTCTGGGTTAACTGCAGTTGGAAGTCGAGGTTTATATCGTCAACGTATGCGGCAGTTTCTATTCTGCTTAGAGCATCAGCATGGGGCATACCAACCCCCGAGCGGTGTACAATCGTGTAGTTATAATTTTCCAACAGCAGGGCCCAGCGAGCAATCTTGGCGGAATGTCCACCATTTCTCAGTGTCAGCGCAAGGGAATTACAATCGGTCACGATTTTGAACGGGATGAACTTAAGGTATGTCTCAAAACGTTTTAAGGAATACACGATAGCTAACGTCTCTAGCTCATAACTGTGTAGTTTCGATTCAGTGGCGGAAGCCATCTTAGAGAAGTAGGACACTGGGTGTAATTTACCGTCTGTTTGTTTCTGGAGGAGCACTGCTCCGAAACCAGTTGAACTAGCATCGCAGTGTAACTCTGTTTCAGACTTCGGGTTGTAAATAGATAACACGGGGGGATTCGATCAACTTCAACTTCAGTGTTCGGAAAGCTTCAAGGCATTCCTCGGAGAAGACATAAGGGGTATCTTTTCTTAACAATCGGGACAGCGGACACGCAATCTTAGCGAAACCTGATACAAATCGGCGGAAGTATGAGAATAGGCCTAAGCAACGCTCTAATTCCTTGCTATTTCTTGGAATGGGCAAATCCCGTATCGCCTGAATATGAGCTGGTTTAGGCGTGATACCGGCGGAATTGGCTAAGTAGCCCAAGTACTCTAGTTCCCTATACGCAAAACGGCATTTAGTCAGCTTCAGGCATAGCCCGTTCACTCTTAACACATACAATATTTCCTTCAGAATCTCAAGGTGGGTTTCAAAGTCATGCGACGCGACTAGAATATCATCCATATATATCACCAGTTGACCTCGGTTTATAAATTCCTTAAGGACAAAATAAACGAATCTAGCGAACACGGAAGGGCCATTACAAAGTCCGAAGGGCATGCGTACATATTCAAACTGGCCATCAGGGGTTACAAAGGCAGTATATTTGATCGAGTCTGGGTGCATTTTCACATGGTGGAAACCGTTCTTCAAGTCCAAGATAGTGAAGAATGATTTGCCACCCAGATGTTCAATGCAATCATCTAACAGAGGAATCGGAAAATGATCTCGAACTGTAATTTTGTTTAACGGCCGGTAATCTACACATTTCCTCATTGTGTTGTCCTTTTTCCGGACAGGGACAATAGCGGCAGCGTAAGGAGAACTACTGTGGCGAATAATACCAGCTTTCAAGAGATCGTCGCAAATCTCACGCACCTCGATGCGTTCGTGGTGTGACAGACGGCGGGGGCGGCAGAAAATCGGAGTTTGGCTAGTCAATTCTATTTTCATCTCATAGTTCATAGGCTTGATTAAATCTGGATCAACTTGTACATACGAAGTGGCAATAATAGACTTAAGGGCTGCGGTTTGCTCTTCCCGTAACGTGGGCTCTATATCAAAGTCTAACTCACTGACAGCAGGGAGCTCAATGGCATTTATCGCCATAAGTGCCTCATTCAGTGTTTCCGAAGGTACAGCAGAAGTTTCTAGAAGGGGAGAATCAGACAACAATTCGGCAGATACAATCTCATTCCTGTCGTGCGGTAGTACCGCTAGATCTTTCCTCAATATATTAAAAGACTTCAGAACAGCAGTAAGCTTTGGATTTATACATTCAGTCGGTTTATTCATGAGTATCAACGATTCCTTTTCATATTTCAGTTCTTTCAGTTTACATAATCTAATATTAATTTTATACAGAAGATCTCTACCTATAATCATCGGCAGTTCGGTTGCTTGGTTCGTCAGGACTTCAAACGTATGTATTGTCTGTGTGTTGCAGAGGCGAACTCTACACTGGACTTGGCCTAAGGACCGAAGTTGGCTATTTCCTAAACCACGGCAGTTCAATGTACGGGGGGTAAGACGGCAGTTGGAGGGGACTTCAGATTGACGGATAAAACTCTTTGGACTGCCCGAATCAAGGAGAGAGAACATATCTATAAATTTCCTATCTTGCACTTCATCACAAACAAAAGCAACACTCACCAGTTGTAAATGGTCTAGTCGATCTCCTGCTTCATCAGCTGCGGCGGCAGCAGTGATATTGGTGGCATTTCCAATTCGAGACGGGCAGTTTTTGTAGATGTGGCCCACTATGCCACACTTGAAACATGAATTCGGAGGTCTCATTGGTTTCGGGCATTGACTCCTGTAATGCCCCCATCCTGAGCAGTTGAAGCATCTGGTCTCACTCGTGACGGTGCCTGACGATTTGTTTCCAGGCGCCCCGGCAGTTGTTGTTGTCTGCGCCTTCACGCTATTGCTTTGTCTGGAGGCAGCGGCCTGCATACGGAGGCGCTCGTAGCGTTCCAGTAGGGGCTTCAGTTCAGCCATCGTCCGAGCTGAGTACAGCATGCCGACTCGAGTAGAGTTGTCCCGCAATCCATCAATGATTAGGTCGACCAGCTCGTTCTCCGGAATCGGAGCATTCATGGCAATCTCCTGCATCTCGATTGCGAATCTTAAACATCCCTCGCCTGCCTTGATGCGCCGGCCCCGCAGAGCGTGGTACACTTCCTCGATGCTACGCGAGCGTCCAAATTCTCGCAAGAGGATTGCTCTTAATTCCCCGTAGCTGTGCACCGACACTGTGCGCAGCAGCACCGCCGCCGTCCCTTCCAGCATACGACGGCATGCGACCAAACGTAGGCGGTCGTTCAACTGCAGAATTTCAAATGCGTCTTCCAGATCGTTCAGCCATTTCTTCACATCGTATGCGTTATCCGCTGAAAATCGAGCCACCATGCTCTCAATGACACTCACGTCACTGACTTGCTGCCTCGGTGCTTGGGATTCGTCTATCCCCTGCTGCAGTTTGAGCATTTGATGCTGTAGCTGTAGCAACTCATGTTGTTTCCGCAGCGTCACCAGTTGCTCATCCAGGCTGGGGGAGACAGAAGTGGCCGGAGTGATGGCGGCCGCGTCAGTCGATACGGAGGGCACTAAAGCGGGCATCTCTTCCCATGGGTCCGCGTTGGGACCAGTGACGGGGGGCGGCGAGCGAGGCCGCAGCCCGCATGGCGGACATATAGGCGGCAGGACCAGCATCCGCAGGTACAACGGATGTGGCAGCGGCGGCAGGTACAGCAGTGGCAGCGGGTGCAAAGGCGGCAGCGGTGGTGGGTACAGCAGTGGCAGCGGGTGCAGAGGCGGCAGCAGGTGCAGCGGCGGCAGTCTGCAGAGGTGGCCTGTAAGCGGCGGACACCGCAGCGGTGGGTACAGCAGGGGCGGGTGCGGCGGCAGCGGTTACAGCAGGGGCGAATATAGCCGCAGCGGGGCCGGCAGGGGCGAGTATGGCGACAGTTGGCACAGCAGGGGCGGATGCGGCAGTGGTTGGCCCAGCAGGGGCGGATGTGTCAGCAGTGGGCCCGGCAGGGGCGGATGCGGCAGTGGTTGGCCCAGCAGGGGCGGATGTGTCAGCAGTGGGCCCGGCAGGGGCGGATGTGTCAGCAGTGGGCCCGGCAGGGGCAAGTATGGCAGCAGTCGGCCCGGCAGGGGCGAGTAGAGCAGCAGTTGGCCCAGCAGGGGCGAGTGTGTCAGCAGCGGCGGCCCAGCAGGGGCTAGTAGAGCAGCAGTTGGCCCGGCAGGGGCGAGTATAGCAGCAGTTGGCCCAGCAGGGGCGGATGTGTCAGCAGTGGGCCCAGCAGGGGCGAGTATAGCAGCAGTTGGCCCAGCAGGGGCGGCTGCGGCAGCGGTTGGCCCAGCAGGGGCGGATGTGTCAGCAGTGGGCCCGGCAGGGGCGGATGTGGCAGCAGTTGGCCCAGTAGGGGCGGATGTGTCAGCAGTTGGCCCGGCAGGGGCGGATGTGTCAGCAGTTGGCCCGGCAGGGGCGAGTATATCAGCGGTTGGCCCAGCAGGGGCGAGTGTGGCAGCAGTTGGCACCGCAGGGGCTAGTATAGCAGCAGTTGGCCCAGTAGGGGCGGATGTGTCAGCAGTTGGCCCGGCAGGGGCGGATGTGTCAGCAGCGGCGGGCCCAGCAGGGGCTAGTAGAGCAGCAGTTGGCCCGGCAGGGGCGAGTATAGCAGCAGTTGGCCCAGCAGGGGCGGATGTGTCAGCAGTGGGCCCAGCAGGGGCGAGTATAGCAGCAGTTGGCCCAGCAGGGGCGGCTGCGGCAGCGGTTGGCCCAGCAGGGGCGGATGTGTCAGCAGTGGGCCCGGCAGGGGCGGATGTGGCAGCAGTTGGCCCAGCAGGGGCGGATGTGTCAGCAGTGGGCCCAGCAGGGGCTAGTAGAGCAGCAGTTGGCCCGGCAGGGGCGAGTATAGCAGCAGTTGGCCCAGCAGGGGCGGATGTGTCAGCAGTTGGCCCAGCAGGGGCAGATATGTCAGCAGCGACGGGCCCAGCAGGGGCGAGTATAGCAGCAGTTGGCCCAGCAGGGGCGACTGCGGCAGCGGTTGGCCCAGCACGGGCGGATGTGTCAGCAGTGGGCCCGGCAGGGGCAGATGTGGCAGCAGTTGGCCCAGTAGGGGCGGATGTGTCAGCAGTTAGCCCGGCAGGGGCGAGTATATCAGCGGTTGGCCCGGCAGGGGCGAGTGTGGCTGCAGTTGGCCCCGCCGTAACGAGTATAACAGCGGCGGGCCCGGCAGGGGCGGATGTGGCCGCAGTCGGCACAGCAGCTTTCGGTACTGCAGCAGCGGCGGCTCCAGTGGCAGCCGGTACCGCAGCGGCAGTCACAGCAGTGGGTATACCAGTAGCGGTGGGCGTGGAGGCGGCCGTCCTCGATGTGGAACGTGTGGCCTGCCGTGTCCCGAAATATGTAGGCTTTCGGGTGGTCATCCCACTTCTGAGTTGTAAACACCTATTTATTGTGTGAAAAATATAAAGATTAATTTAGAGTATTCAGATTTAATTTCGATTTCTCCGCAAGTGCGACTGGTTCGTTGCATTGCCGGAAGAGAAGAGACCCGCTGTCTCGTCGCCTATCGATGACTTATCGCTAACCATCGATACTTATTACTAACAATCGATACTTATTACTAACAATCGATACTTATTACTAACAATCGATACTTATTACTAACAATCGATATTACAATACTGGTTTTCGACATATGCGTGAGTATTTAAAAGACTTGCAAATAATTGGGATCTTACAATAGCTATAAAATTAATGAAGATATTGAGAAAGTCACTGTTCGTGACTTTGCCGTTTGTATGGGGGCTATATGATATAGTCTCCCGATCTTGATCAAATTTGGCACAATCATTAATAATAACATAAAACTGACAAATACCAACTTTTATGACAATAGCTATAAAATTAATGAAGTTATTGAGAAAGTCACTGTTCGTGACTTTGCCGTTTGTATGGAAGCTATATGATATAGTCACCCGATCTTGATCGAATTTGGCACAATCATTCATAAGAACATAAAACTGACAAATACCAACTTTTATGACAATAGCTATAAAATTAATGAAGTTATTGAGAAAGTCACTGTTCGTGACTTTGCCGTTTGTATGGGGAGCTATATGATATAGTCACCCGATCTTGATCGAATTTGGCACAATCATTAATAAGAACATAAAACTGACAAATACCAACTTTTATGACAATAGCTATAAAATTAATGAAGTTATTGAGAAAGTCACTGTTCGTGAATTTGACGTTTGTATGGGAGCTATATGATATAGTGGTCCGATCCGGCTGAATCCGAGATATACAATGCCTGCAGTATATACAAGCCTACGTGCAAAATTTCAGCTCTGTAGCTCTTACGGTCTCGGAGGAGTTCGCGTTGATCCAGACGGACGGACGGACGGACATGGCTATTTGAACTCGTCTCGTCGTGCTGATCAAGAATATATATACTTTATATAGTCTGAGATGCTTCGTTCTATGCGTTGCACACTTCTGACCAAAATTAATATACCCTTTTTGCAAGGGTATAAAAATTCGATGACATTTCTGAAAAAGTCATCGATGACATTTTCGAAAAAGTCATTGATGACATTTCTAAAAAAGTCATCGATGACATTTCTGAAAAAGTTATCGATGACATTTTTGAAAAAGTTATCGTTGACATTTCTAAAAAAAACATCGATGACATTTTAAAAAAGTCATCGATAACATTTCTAAAAAAAAAATCGATGACATTTCTAAAAAGTCATCGATGACATTTCTGAAAAAGTCATCGATGACATTTTTGAAAAAGTCATCGATGACATTTCTAAAAAAAAAAAATCGATGACATTTCTAAAAAGTCATTGACGACATTTCTGGAAAAGTCATCGATGACATTTCTGAAAAAGTCATCGATGACATTTTTGAAAAAGTGATCGATGACATTTCTAAAAAAAAAAATCGATGACATTTCGAAAAAAAAAAAATCGATGACATTTCTGAAAAAGTCATCGATGACATTTCTAAAAAAAAAAAAAATCGATGACATTTCTAAAAAGTCATCGATGACATTTTGAAAAAGTCATCGATGACATTTCTGAAAAAGTCATCGATGACATTTCTAAAAAAAGTCATCGATGACATTTGTAAAAAAAAAAATCGAAGACATTTCTGAAAAAGTCATCGATGACATTTCTAAAAAACATTTTTGAAAAAGTCATCGATGACATTTCTAAAAACATTTTTGAAAAAGACATCGATGACATTTCTAAAAACAAAAATTTCTGACATTTCTGAAAAAGTCATCGATGACATTTCTAAAAAAGTCATCGATGACATTTCTAAAAAAAACATCGATGACATTTTTGAAAAAAGTCATCGATGACATTTATAAAAAAAGTCATCGATGACATTTCTGAAAAAGTCATCGATGACATTTTTGAAAAAGTCATCGATGGCATTTCTAAAAAAGTCCGAAAAAGTCATCGATGACATTTCAGGACGCAACGCTGTTGCCAGCCGATTTATAATAACTGTAACTTGTGTTCTATTTATCCGATCAGATTCAAATTTTAGGATCTTATATACTATCACATTGGTAAATTTCATGGGAATACTCCAATTTTGCCAAAATGTTTCTTCTAGAGCTATATGATATAGTAGTCCGATCCTGAGAATTTTCATACTTTATCAGCTCCGGGCTAAAAATAGCTCAAATATTAAATTTCATTCCGATAGCTCTTAAGATGCCAGCGTGAAGTTGATTTGCACAGACGGACGGACAGAGGGACATGGCTATATCGACTCATATTCTCATGCTGATCAAGAATATATATACTTTATGGGGTCGAAAAAGTCTCCTTCTGTGCGTTACAAACATCTGACCAATTTTATAATACCCTCTGAAATGGTATAAAAAACCTATCCAACGCAACGTGTTGATGGCTGGGCGTAATTCAAACCCGTAATGTGATATTTTCGAATATATAATTTGTTTGTAAAATCAAAGACCCAAATGATCCAAACACAAGAGCCAGTGATTAGTGTATGCTTTCATACATACTTTCTCCTGATTAAGGTGCCAATCGTAGGTCCAAATGTTCACACTTTGGATTTAGAGATATCGTAATCTAAACGTGCAAAAATATGACAATTCAAACATGATATACGTACGTAAAAGATATACGAACTATTTGAAAGTATGACTTGTGATAATAGTTTAGTAAATTTATTTTACTTAAAATTTTCAAAATATTCCAGACCTAATATATAACTAAAACAACCAAAATTCTTTCAAATGCTTATTTAATAATAATATATCTTTACTCCAAACAAGTTAATCTTTAAAGTGGTGAAGTATTTTTATCAAACATAAATTCTCAAACTAAAAAAATACTGATTTTCCTACCTTTCTTTCTTAACTTCTTATCGGACACCACCCAAAAATATTTTTTAAGTCCGTTTATGATTGTCATATGGCAACTATCGTTTAAAAACAGATATTGCTTTGTGTAATGTCAATAACACTATATTATACACTTCTAAGTTGTTTTTGTGTTGTTTTATTGAATTTGTTCTTCTCCAGGTCATATTCAAACTACAAGAAATTGAAAAAAAAAAAAGAAAAAGGTCATTATATTCAGTTTTGTGTGTCGTACCTTTTCTGTGATGCTGTCCTATAAAATTGAGTTGTGTTTTTTTGCCATGGTATTAAGAGAGTTCCTTCGTTTTCTCGTCATTCGACCTTGTCGCCTACCTGGCTTTGAGTTTTGTTCATTCACCTTTTCTTGTTCTCTTTCTTTTCTTTATTGTTTTTCTTGTTATGTTTTTATTTTTGTCGGTTTTTGTTTTACATTTATTTTGTAGGCTCTTTTGAGGCGTTTTTGTTAAATATTTCATTAAAAATTCCTCCCACACACACAGACGTTGCTGCTGCGGTCACATGATGCTCAAATCCTCAAAGCCTCAAAGAAGCAAAACAAAAATATCAAGAACAGCAACACAAATGAGAGAAGAATATGTTTTAAAACGTCTAAGCTCCTCAGGTATGTATGTTTTGTATGTGATTTTATAATTTTAATTCAGCAAAATTTAATAAAATGAAAAATATTTAAATTTAGTATAAACACTATCAATAATGCCTTCAAAGCTCTTTAAAAATTGTTAACCCTAAAGTACAAACTGAATTTTTACTACAAATCCAAAATTGAAAAATTCTATCCCATTGAATTTATCGGAATTGCCTCTTCAAAAAGTCATTTTGAAGGTCCATTTGATGTCTCTTTTATTCCATAAGCTGGTGTAATTATATCATTTTGAAGATTTTAAATTATATTCGAATATTTTGCACTATATAACTTACTTTTGAATAGAATTTTTTTTGATATTGTATAATATTTTTTTAACAAGACATCTAAAATTATAACTTGGCCCTACATAGAACCCCAACAAATGGAAGATAACAAAAAACAGTACATAAGCTTAAAAGTCAACAAATCAAACTTACTAACTTTAAATCTAATCAAAAAAATAAGCAATTTTTTAAAAAAATACTAAATTTATTCTCGAAAAGTCGAACCATGGTCCAAAATGAGTTAAAACAATTTATTATAAGGTGAGTAAGGAACCAAACGCAACTGCCAATTTTAAAAGTATTTTGGAATATAATTTATATATTTATGTATACAGTATTTGTATATTGATAGCGCTTCATCAAGTTATGATACAAATCGCTTAGCGAAATTGTATTAAAACTTCATCAACTCGACATACATAATATGTCCATAATTAAAGATTATTTAACGCTTCATGAAAATGAACCCTGGAAAAAAAATCAGACCAACAAACATTTATGTATATACATATAATATATTGCATAAAGGCTTTTTTTACAGCTGAAATCTTGCTACATACCAAAGGCAATATGCTAAAGGTTGAATAATATGTTGCAAAGATTTATTGATTCAGATATATGTACCTACATTCATACATATGCATATGAACCCAACTTTTTTTAAACATTGTTTATTGATTGACTGCAACAAAAATGTTTTTGTTTCAATCTATTTTAATTTAAAGCATAAAAATGTTGTTATGCACTTAAGCTTTAACAGTTTACTTTTCTGCTTACTGATTTTGTTTTGGACTACCTTCTACTCCCCTCGCCGACCCGGTCTTACTTGGCCAATTTATTATGAAAGTTATGGCCAACACATACTTGCCATATAATTTTCATATTTTCATATTTTCTTTTGTTTTCCTTCCATCTCCCACTCGCTTGCTGTGTGCAAAACGTAAGTTTGCGTGCCAGTTGCATATAAATTAGTCGCTTATAATATTCTTTTGGCATTTTTTGAAATTTCTCCAACATTTCGCCCAGTATGTGGCGAAAGAGTTCGTACGTTATAAACAATGTTTATATATGCAGAGTGGGCAGCGTGCTCAAGGTTCTACCTTTTTGGTAGCATTCTTCGTCTTCTCTGCTTAGCCACAACAACAAAATACAATTATTAACATATTAATAAATTTTCACCATGATATTTGAAAGGCCATAATTTAATGTAATATTAGACTATGCAACCTGAAACTAAAGGAAATAGGATAATCACTTTGGTGTAGTAATTTAATGAGTTTTTGTTTTAATTTTTGTTTCAGACCATTCAAAATATTTTACTTAATCTAGTTCGTTATCTTAGTTCATAGTCACTTATCAATGGAAGAATGCACATCAAGTGCTTTTGATACTTTTTTTGCCGTCTACAGTTGGTTCTTTATCATTAATGTGCCATTTATTATGTCTGGTTAGACAAAGACCTAAAATTATAAGGGCCAGACCTGCTATAAGTATGCCAATTCCTATATAACGTCCTATGCTCAAACCAATCAAGCCACTCTGTAATAGATATAAACAGAAAATTAAGCTTTGGAAAATATTTGTTTGTTAAAAAACAAGAAAATAAGAACCACATAAAATCTGCTTTGTAACAAAAAAGAAGAGTTTTTCTTATTATTTTAAATTAAAAACGTAATCTTTTGTTAAGTCTTTTATTTCTGGGAATTAGTTTGATTACTTTTGCTAATCGGCGATAAAGATTTATATTTCTTTTTCCAGTCCATCAGCAAAAATTGGTTAATGGTTAAGAATTAATTTTACATTTTTAAGTAACATAAAAAAAGCATAGGCTAAGTCAGGAAATTGTTCTTGTACTCACCTTAAGCAGAGAAATCAAATCATCATCGAGTTCGGCATGCATTTGCAGGACAAATAGTGGAGCATAATGATTATAGGCCACATTGTTCAGTAAACTAAAGAAAAACATAACATTCCAATATCAATCGCATTTAAAAATTCATTGTGTCCAACTCACTCGATGTCCTCATCACGTTGCACCAGCACACTGATCATGACCTGACCCATAACCTTCAAGGGTATGCCAAATGTTGGCTCCATGATCAAATACATGCCATGCTCAGTGGCATTTGGTGATAGTCCTGTCGTATTCGCTCTATATGAAGGATCCGTTAGATAGAAATGTGGATGCGACATATAGATTGGAGCATGATACGCAGCTGGAGAATAGTCCACGACTCCGTTCATAGGACAATCTCTCTTGGGAACACAAAAGCATGCTGTATCAGAAGCTAATTGTCCATTATCGAAGGTTCTGTTGTCGGTCTCATAGCGCCAACTTGATATACCACGATGGTTTACTTTCGTTTTGGCATAGAAATTAAAATATCTAGCTGCATCCGATAGGAATATGGAGATAGTTTCATCCCATTTACGTAGTGGAGCCCAGAGCTCACCGGTACTGCCATTGACACGACCGCATTCACCTTCATATTTGCCAGTGTGATCAGAGCCATTCCATTTCAATATCTCACCCATAAGACTGAGATCTTTGTGACCGGTGTGTATGGTAAATGAACCTTCAGCTGTTTTTGAATTATTTCTACCATAGAACCAACCAAAGTTACTGCTATAGAAAGGTAACAAGGGCGAATGCAATTGCTCTGCAAAATCAATGAGTGAATCATAGTAACCATCGAATATATTTTCGCCAGCTGTGTGTTTCATATATGTGCCACCACCCTCGCGATTAACGGCAAAGTTGATAATCTTACGCACAATGCGACGGTATTTGCGAGCATATTTGGCAGCCGTCTAAACTCCAAATTAGAAGATATACTTTATGTTTGGATTTCATTTGAGTTTGCGTTACTCACCACAGTGGGAAAATGCGGTGTAATAATTATATCATCCAACGATTGACCCGGCGATTTTTCACTTATAAAATGCCAAACACGTCGGCCATAATAGGTCACTTGCGGCTGTTGCCAATCCAAATCCTCTTTGACTTTATAATCACTGAATGTATAAGGGCCAACTTGTTGAAAATTTGGTTTCACTTTATCATTATTTAAATCGTCGGGATTAGTCCAATTAAACAAATAGAATGTAGAGTAAGCAGGTGCCGGTGTTGTCACCCATCGTTTGTACATAAAAAGAATTCGGTGCCAGTGGCAAAAAGCTATGCATAAAAGCCTTGGCTATGCTCGGCCAGGCTGTGATCAACACCAGACCCACTAAGCCGGCAAATGCACCCAGGCCAAAGACCCATATTTTCTGCTGCCGAACACTGCAGCAATTACAACAACACATTCTGACGGTCCAACTAGCACTGTACTAACCAATTGTACGAGCCTTTCTGATTAACGAAAATTTTGATAAGATTGTAAAAACCTAAAAGAGCTTTGAAGAAGCATTTTTAATCAAGCGATTACCCCCCATTGACTTAAGCTGTTTTAATTTTGGCTAATTTGTTTACTAAAATTGGTGTTGTTTTATTTTTAGTTTAGATCATAAGCGATTAGATTTTAGATTGACACCGATTGATTCATTGACTCATTAGTATTATTCTTTTTCTTGAGGTCAAGGTGAAAGCTTTTAAGTCTCTGTTTGTTTAAACCGTTTGATCAAATGGAAAATCATTAAAATTCAAATTTTTTGATCGATTTCCAATTTTTTAACGTGAAATTTTAATTTGATGTTAAAATGTATTCTTGTTCTTATGGTAAGAAGCAAAGAAAAAGACATTGCATACTTAAGGGCTGCTATTGTTTTGATTAAACTTCTAATTCGATCAAAATAAAAGCTTAACTAAAAACCGTATATAAATTAAACGATTTAGATCAATTAATGTAAAGCTAACCCAACAGTTTAAGTACTATAGATTTTTTTATTTAGCCACTGGTTTTTGTTAGCTAAAACCTTATGGAAGCTTTTTTTTCTTATATCTTTTTCTCCCCTCAAAGTTTGCCTTAGTTAATGGGATTTTAAGTGAGAAAAAGTAAAGAAAGTATACAAACAAAAAAAAAAAAAAAAAGTTTACCACAAAGTTTCAACAGGTAAATTACTCAACATTTCATTTAATTTCAATTTTTCCTTTTTGCCTGGCAGCTTTTCAAACAAAATCAGCACAATTAACCAAACTACACACAAGCCACACTAAACGAGTCACACACAAACACACACACATTTTCCATTTCCACTTTTCAAAGTAGACAAAGTAATCATGCTGAAACATACCGCAAAACGCAGTTAAAATTGCTACCAGACCCGAAGAGAGTGTGAAAGAGTGGGTGTTGGGTGCTGGGAATAAACTTGAACAAGAAGGGGGAACACTTTTAATTGCAAACGCTCTACAAAATGAAGTGCAATGACTACCCGAAATAACACAGGAAAGACAGGGAAACCCAAAAAAGAAGCAACCAAAACAAGCGGCAACAAACCATTAAAGCCAAGTGCAAACATGACAATGACAAGGCGACAGGCGACAAGTGACAACAACTAAAGATTATTCTTGATGCTAAAAATTTAAGGCACACATTTTGCCCCAAGTGTTGGGGGAAATCTCTAGGTTTAAATGTGTGTGTGTGTGTGTGTGTGTGTGTAAAACGCGGGAAAAGCACGCTCTCACTCTAATGCTGATTGCACAATCAGTTTTTGGTCTTAGCTTGGCTTTTGAGCGATAGTATGATAACGCTTTGGTAAGAATTGTAATGGTTTTGAATTGTTTCTTATGGATGTATTTAATAAATTTAATATCAGCGTTTATTTTTGGATATGGATCATTAATCATTTCAAGTTGTATGCAATTTTACTGCTTTTAACAATTAGAATCAGTTCCAGCTGGCCTTATTGTAATAAATGTGTCGTAGTACTAAGCAGTAAAAGCTTTAACTTGAAGAATTTTTAATGAACTACCATATTCTTAAATTGGTCAATGTCAGTAAAACAGGCGAAATTAAGGATAGATTTTAAAAATTTTATATCAGTTAAACTCCAAAAGCTAAATTATTTTCCTAGTTGTAAATTCTTCCTTGCTTTTGTCCCACAAAAATGATCATGCACTTTAAATCAGTTTAAATTCTTTTATAAATATTGTGTTTTTCCACATTCACCGCACTTAAATATCATCTTTGCACCATCCAAATAGGACATAACTTTGATTTTCATAGCCATTTATATATTTTTTGTTGCCGAGATTTTGCTTATTAAAATTTCCAGGCACGTCATCACCAAAGCCATCAGCATCAACAGGAAAACGAGAGTCATAGATGGCGGCGTGCGGCATTGGCAGCGGCAGACCCCAAAAATTCGAATTCTAAATGCGCATTAATGTTACCTACCTGGTTCAAATTTGATTTCAACGCACACCTATCAACACTGACACACACACATACACATACAGTGCAGACTCAACCACTCACTGCTTGCCATACAATTACCACGAATAATTTCAAATGCTCTCTCACAGTGCAAAAATGTTGCACCTGGCATTTTGAAATTGGAATTTCCCATTGATTGAGATGGTAGTAGAAACTAAATCCTTGGTTATAGCTTAGCTCTGTTAATCATCCATCAATCAAGATAGAGTAGATCGATTAAAAAGTACAGTTATTATTTTTGATCCATACTTCGTATCGTTGTCAGATATAGATATCGAAGAGATAAATTCAATTGCTATTTCTTTAAAGGTTTTACTAAACAGTTTCGTCCGAATTTTAACATTCAATTAACATTACATAGTTTTAAAATTTAGTAATAGTAAACATTTTCGGTCAATTATATAAATTATTCCTTTCTAAAAATGAGTATTTATTTCTTCACGTCAAGTAAAAGTCGTTTCTAATAGGCATTTCTTCATAGTCAATCCAAATCTCTAATGCCAAAATAATCCATCCGCTGCAATCAACTCAGACACATAGGTATACCAAAAAATAAGAAAGAAAAGCCTAATTGTTGCATTGCATACATTTGAGAAAAATACAAAAATGGAGCACTATTTATTCCATTATGAATCTATTTAGAACAAAAATTCAGTAGTCAGTTTTCTGCAGAAAAGCTAATTGTAAGATCATGAGTAGAGAAGAGGACTTTTATGACATGCAGAAGAATAGAAAAGGTAGACTTTTAAACACAGAAGCCTATATATATTGTAGGCAAATCTTTCTTTGCTTCATTTAGTTGCGATTCCCAACTAGTTTTAGCGTTAAGGACATGGTATTGCAATTCTTGAGTTCTTTAGCTAAATCTTGCAAGATTTTACTTAAAAACAAGATAAAAATTATATCAAAGAAGCTTTCACTTTCACTCAGCTTCGTTAAAGAAAGAAGGTCGAAAACATTATTAATAGATTAGATTTGTTAGTTCCGTCAAATTAACAAATACTACTACTACTACTACTACTACTACTATTATTATTATTATTAAAAAAAAATAAAATCATGGTAAGATTTAAGTGTTTAAATTTGTTTTCTTTCATATTTGCTTTTACTTCGAAAACGTTTCCTTAACGCTTGAAGGAGATTCAAATGACTTAAGATTCTCAAAATGGTTGGGTTAATTGCATACAAGAAACAACAACACAAAAAACCACAGTAACTTAGAATCCTTTTTAATTAAAGAAAGAAAATCTTATCCCTTAACATGTATTTTGTATCCCATTTCACCTATCTTAATATCTCTTATATTGCTTCATCACTCCATCTAAAAATTCAGGCTTATTATTAGGCAAGAAAATGTAACCAAATAGCACTTGATTATTATTCATTGTCTGCTCATTCAGTTGCTATTTTTTTTTTCGTTCCTTTGTATTCATCGCTCTCTCTGTCACTCTCGCTTTCTAGTTGGCTTTGCTAAACGGGCACGGGGCGTCAATTATGCTAACAACCTCAAACACTCATAATCACTCCACAGGCAATCGTTTAGATAAGAAGAGAAGAAAAAAACAAAAACGAAGCGAAACGCGTTAAGCCAAACGCTGCGGGATATTCTCTAACCTAACCTAGTCAAAGACCAGGCACAGAGCTAAGAGAAGCTGGAGTTGTGACTGAGATTCTGAGAATGAGAATCCTACTCACAATACTTCGAAGGAATTGTGAAAACAAAAGGCATAACAAGCTTCGGGAATAAATAGCACGATAAATGCCATAAACAAGTAGACTGAGTACGAGACGAAAAGAAAACTTTTCTTTTCCCCAAAAAAAAAAAAAAAAAATAAATACAAACCCACACACAAAGTCCAATAAAAGTCACGAAGTCAGCACAAAAAGTCCTTGTCCGTGTCCGTGTCCGAACAAGTGTATTAAAAGTAAAGAGCGGGAATACTGCGGTAATAATTGCTTTAAGGAAACCCTTGCGTACAATTTGCAACTAGGTGGCAACTCTACTTCATGCTTCTCCCAGTGCAAATGGAACCGGTAACAACTCTCAAAGGACAAGATTTATGGCAATGGCAGGCGGCGATAAGAATGTGAATGTTGAATAGAGAATAGTCCCTGTAATGGCCTTTGTAAGCCAACTCCTTGCCACTTGCCACTTGCGGCAATCACAGCATTGTCATTGTCCATGTCCAAGTCTCTGTCCATGTCTGTATCCTGTTTGTCCTTGTCCTTGTCCTAGTCCTTGTTGTGTAGTCATTGTGTAGTTTCGTTTTTTGGCTACTCGTTACTAATATTTATAGCATTTTAAATGTTGATTTCAATTAAAAACATTACAAACGAAATACAAACAACAAAAAAATTGTTGCCTTGTATTTATTAATTATTCATTAAGAAGAATTAATGTTGCTTTTTGTACTTCTTCTCATACCCTTTATTTTTGAAACAAATGAGTATATCTAAAACGTTAAGACAGTTGTTACCATCACAAAACATGACTCTATCTAACTAAAATGGAGGTAAGCCAATAAACTTGTACTTTTAAATAAAGAGGAGTAAACCAGTTACATTTTAAAGGAAAGATAGATATATGTATACTGTCATTTCTGATAAAGGGCAATCTAAAGTCGTTACTCGAAATTATTACTTATTTCATTGTTTGGTCTAGTCGTTACAAAACAAGTTTCTACTTAAATGAGTCGCATTTTAATTGGCCTACTTGGTTTTTGTCGTTTCTTCTCACTCAATTTATGATAATTGCTTTGGCTATACATACAAAAACTTAAATGGCCAAAGCAAATAGCTAAAGGAGTGGGAGAAAAAGCCTTGTGGGCGTGAATTGGCATTCATATTTATTTATGATATTATAACTTATGATTATTCCTTGTTTTTCACAGTCTAGACTAGAATATGAATTAGACGAATATTGATTGAAAATTTTAAAATTAAAACGTGCTTTTGGTTCGATTGAAAGTTCGCCTACTGAAAACCAATTTAGAATATTAATGAGAAAGCAATTGCTAAACTATAGTTACCTAACACAACGATATAAACTATGTAAATTTTTGTAAGCAATCAATAGAGTAGAGAAGATAGAATCATAAACGGATAATTCGTGACTGAAAATATAAGACTGGGCTGAGTATGCCCAGTGGAAGGAAGTTTATATTTTGTTTACTCTCAAAGTCAGTACCTTAATTTTAGACTTCTATTTAGAAGTTTATATATGAAATACTCTTGAATTGGAATCTCAAAGTTGGGCTACAGATTTTAAACTCGTAATAATTATTTAAACCTAAAAAAGTAAAGTGAAGCAAGGAACAAAAACTAAGTAAATTTTCCTGTAAAATGTATTTTCTTAAGGTCCTTTCTATCGCAAAGCTTAACAAAAGAGTTACTATCAACTATTACTATTTTAATTTGTGTAGATTTACTAGAGAAGGAAATTTATAAAATTTCAAGTTAGATCTCTCTCTGGCTATACATAAATCAACAAGTTTAATTAACACAGAATGAAAGCACTAATGTAAATAATTTAGTATTCTACTAACATTTTATAGTTTTATACAGATTTCTACAGGCATTAGCTGTTGGCTAATATTTTGCAAACATTTTGTTGTTTTATGCTGCTGAGTTAAAAAGTTGCAGCATTTCAATTTGAAACAAATATCTCTCTTCTATTCAGTCTTGCGAAAAGTTTATCTCGAATAATTTACAACTATGCTCTAGTTAGCTCGCCCATTAAGAGATCTCCTTCTTTGCATTTGACCTTTGGCTTTACAATCTTCCAACCCCAATTCCTAGCATTGAGCTATCCAGTTTATCATTTATTCGCCCCTATCGGGCATCATTCATCATCGGAGAGCTCGTGCCAAACAATTGACAAACATAAAACCCAAGTTGAGAGAGCTCTTAAAAAAAAAAAAAAAAAAAAAAAAGTAGACAACAGCAAAAAAAAAAACCAAAACCCTGAAAAACCTGCAAAATCACAAAACATTTTCACCTTGCGCAAATGAAACTTTTGAATTTTGATTGCACGTTCCTAGCTCTCATTTCGCCATTGTTGTTGTTGCTTCTACTGCTGTATTTTCTAGTAAAGTGCTTGCTTTTTATCTTCCTGCTGATTCTGTTCGTTCAAGTCAGCAACAAGGATGGTGGGAAAAAAAAGAAGTAAAGAAAAAACGATGAAAACTGGGCCGTCACTTCATATGCAAAGTATGATCCACTTAATGCGATTTATAACGCTACTCCATAGACTCAAAATGGGGGCTAGAGGTAGAGATGGTTGAAGTGGAATGGAGGACTCCAAACAGCATGCAAATATATTAAACCGTAAGCGAGAACTATGCCACACCAAGATGTAGCTAAAGATGGAGCAGCAACATCACCAGCACCGCCACCACCACCAGCAGCAGCAGCAGCAGCTGTAGATGTAGATTTGTTTCACATTAGAGATGCGTATGCAAAAACTTTTACCCAGTCGTGATTTGTCTACAAAATTGTGCAAACTCATCGGTGGGAGACTATTTAAAGATGACACAAAATATTAAAATATCGAAACATAAGGCAATATTTTCAAAAAAGTCTCATGATATTTTTTGCATTAATAATTCTATGATTTTTTGGTTTTAGACACTAAAATCACCAATCACCAAATCACCAAACACATTCGTATTTTAGCATCTTTTATCTTTATCTTAGCATCTTTTATCTTTTATATGTGACTAAGGCAAATGACAATAGTTTTTTCTTTTTCACTACTTTTGTTTTATATTCCAAAAAAAACTTGTTTCTTGTAAATATTGATATATATGTAGCTTTTTCTTCGATAAATATTCCACTTAATTGATTGCATAATAAATTTCGCTGTAATAAGAAGCGTCTCAATGATTTGTTGATTAAATCTTAAAGTTATTAGAAATTATAATCTTATGTTCTTAAACTTTAGTTATCGATTGCTGACCACGCTCTGAAGTTTGCCTTAACACTTTTTGATACATTTTGCTCAATTTCTTTACTTATATTTTCTAATTTTAGAGAAATTGTATGTAAGAAACTCTGTCCTACTCGATGAATGGGCCATTCAAAAACGAAGTGAAATAGCAATTTATGACTGGGTTACTGCTAAAATGCTTTGAGTTAATGTTTAAACCAACTTTTTAGCTAAAATTTTCAAGATATAAAATTTTCATATTAAAATAATAAAAAAAAGTTCAAAAATATTTTAAAATAACTCCCAATTCAGGCTCAGAGAGTCTAAATCTTATAGTTTTAACGAAATCGGGATATAACCGTAATCAATCGGATTAAATGAATTAAAATTTTAAAAGAATATTTCCTACGTCTAGCATTTAAATGGTAGTTTATGTGAACAAATTGAAATCTGGCACAATCTGGAATCTAAGTAATATAATTAAGAAGTAATAGCTTTTAATAATTTCTTATTCATAATTGTATTTGCCTTTTTAACAATAAATCATACTAGTTTTATAAATCAATCAAATTTTTAAAGATTAATGTCTATCGAAAACCCAAAACAACACTATAATAATGAATTTTAATATTTTTAACAATTATTATATCTGACCATATCGATAGAACTAGTTGCTCCAACATATTCATTCGAAATAACAAAAATTGACTTTTCCACCTCTAATGCTGGATGAGCAGACACAGTCAAGCTCGTTTGTTCCGCTTGTCGCTTGTCAAGCCCATGTTCCTGCCATATTCCGACCAACTCAAACCATCAGCAGTCACCATCCGACCATCCAACGCGTCTTTGTCCATCTTTTTCCAGCTACATCTTTTCACTTCGTCTTTGTCGTCTTCGATGACGTTGCGCTTTCATTCAATGGCAATGGCGATTATGCTCAAAGTATGCCCCCACCATTGTTGCTTTAGCCTTTGGAAAATCCATTTCAAATCCCCCCTCAGTTTAGTGCAAATTTATACGATGACTACAATTTTGTTTTCCTCTTCGTCTAATGCTTCTTTGCCTGCTACTGTTAACATTTCGTCTATATATTTGTTCGTTTGTATGTGGATGTACGTAAATATTTATGTCATAAACTCACGACAGCATTTCGTTGTTTTAATTTAACGCTAAAAAATAAAAAAGATTTAAAAAACAAAATGGAAGAAAACGAAATAGAAACTCTGATGAAATATAATTGCCAGGAAAGAGCGAAGAGCTTCTTGAACTGAACTTATGCTTATGTATAACACGGCATATACGTTACAATTTTAAGAGTTTGCTGATATATATATGTACGAGCTATACACAAGTTCACCATACGTTTTTGTTAGCGTAATTGTTTAAAAAAATCTTACAAATTTTCTCTCTTTTCAACATCTTTGCATATTTTCTTATAAGTTGTCACTTAGTGAAGCGCCTCATTAGCAGCTACTTAAAAACTACTCGAGCAACAGCTGTCAGTGACGAAGACGGACAAGGATGAGGACAAGTAAGGGTAAAACGAACGAAACGTGTAACTCTTCAAAATGTCACATGAAAATGTCAACATAACTTTTACACATGCCCTGTGTTCAGGTAAACTGACAGCCTGAAAAGTTGCTCCCCTGACGAAGGACCCTCTGGTGGTTAATTAAAAAAAAGAACGCCTGTGTAAATATATGCCAAGGGCCAGGTGGAAAAGAAGTAAATTAATATTACATTTTCTCTAACTCTTTTGCACGAATAAGAAGAGGGTAATTTGGTCATTAATTTGCCATTTCAGCAATTAAATATGGTGAAGAATATAGCGAGAACAAAAATGGGTGTAAATCTAAATAATCCTGATCCAGCAATAAGTTTGTTGTCGCATCAAGATTATTAATAAAGTTTGACAATTTCATATAGAACAACAACTTGTATTACATTCTATTCATCATCAGGGTAAAAAATAATATTGATAGGCGAACATAAAAACTAGATCAGTTTGCAAATTGCTAGAGGAATGTCATCCCAATGTTCAATAATGAATTATTTCCAAAGTTTTAAATTGACATTTGTCTGAAAAAGCTCTATAAGTATCGATTTTGTACTTGTAGAAAGTTTTATACCATAATTTTCACAACACCTTAACTTATCTTTCCCTCTTTCTTGTTTTTCCTTCTTCTTACTCCTAATTAAATATGACTAAAGTTTGTTTAACTGTGCATTTTCCTTCTTCTTTTATTTTTTGCGCTTGATATTCAAGCGAAAATAATGTGGTCAAAGTGAAACTGCTGGAAATATATAATTTCAATTTAATTATGGCCAGGTGTACTGAGCGATGAAATAAAGAGAAAGCGAGAAAAATTATTTTTTAATAATTTTTCATAAATGTATGTATGAAAAGTAAGAAAGACGAATGGATAAATGAATTTCTGACATACCAATAAAAATCTACAAGTTGACCATTAACCAAATTGTCACAGAATTTTTCCCCAACGCATATGAATGTGACAGTTGCTTGTGGCTTGCTTCCTTTATGTACTTTTCCAATGGGGTATATTTGTGTTGATAAGCAGTTGGTCAGGCATTAAGTCAGGCTATCTGGAATGCGTTTTCAATAATTATTTGCAGAATCGGAAAATGTGAAAAATTACCTTTTACTTGCTAACACTTAATACGCTTTAACTTATATTGTTCTCCATTCTGATGTCAGTGAGGTTTAAGATTAATTATTCTAAACAGTGGAAATCGAAGAGATATTGGACTTTAAATAATAATCTTTTTTCTATCTTCTTATATTAGCAGATGATAATTGTTTGCAAGGGTATAAAAACTTTATCAAAGACCACATCGATGTGGATTTTTGGATTTGTTTTTCGGACCAGCTGCATTTCTTTTTCTGCCACTGCCATATCTCCAACTCCATCTCCATCATTCTGGGTCAATGTTTATTGTATGCAACGCCTGCTTCATGTTCTTTTACAGAAATCGTAAGGGTAATACTTTTTTGTCGTTTTGTTTGTTTGGGGGGTTTCATTTTATTTTTTTGTTCTGCTTTCTGTAGGCCAGACCAAAAAATATTGCTGCATCCAGAGGGAGAAAATTCTGCGGTTGACCAAAAAAAGGCCAACAAAATACACCAGAAACAATGGTGGACAACATGGGATGAGGATGGGCGTGTAAGGATTCGGGGAGAAAACTCATAAACAAAACCTTCATTAATCTTATTCAATGTCCGGCACATACTTACATGGAATTCATGGATTTATCCTTGCTACGCCAGGACAAAAAATATAAACAATTTACACATTTTAAGTTGATTTCTTATTGCGTCTATATGTGTATATATATTTATATATGTGTGTGTGTGTGTGCATGTTCTTTCTGATATATCTTTGAAGTCACGTGTTTTGTAAGCTTTTATGACCGGAAACTTTATGTACTTTACGTGCAGACACATAAACATAATAATACTTAAAATTAGCTTGCAATTTTTTGATAAGTTTTTTTGTTTATATTTTTAATGTTTAATTCTGTTTAAAGCATAATTAGTTTACAAACGAAACAAAAACGTTATTGCAAAATTTCCTGTTTTCAATTTTTAGTTTATCTAGAGCGAAGAACAAAACTTTTGTCCCAAATGAAATGTCGAAAAAATAATTATAAAAGCCATTAAAAAGACAAGCTACGAATAATGTTAATTTTAAATTAAAATTTCTTCTTTAGATTAGTATTACGAGATGGCAGATAATAATTCTTTAAAAAAAAGTATATTTAATATTTGGCCTTAAATTTGCTAAAAATTAGCATCTTAAAGGAAATTTAAGGCATTCAATATATATGCAAAAATAATGCTACTAAAATCTACTTCAATTTTGAGAGAAATATTCTTCGGGCTAACAACAGACTTTAAGACATATTGTTGCATATTTTTGGATCTGAGCTTCCTTCTGGCAACTGCATCATGTGGTAAATTGAAGAAAGAGAGCCAAGCAAAATGTCGTTGCCTTTTGCCTACCAGCCAGCCTGTCGTTGACAAGAAAGACAGAATTTCATGCACAACAATATGTGTGTGTGTGTGTGTGTGTGCATATGTGTATGAGTTTGTGTGGGTCCATTGCCTTGAACGAGTAGATAAAGAGACATGGTAAAAAGAGGAGGTGAAACTGTGACTGTGACTATGACTGTGGACGCTTCTAACCTCGTAAAGTCACAAAGTCAATTCATGGCTTCTGCAGACGACGCACATAAATAAGCCTCAGCCAACCAATGCATGACGTTTTAGAGGGGTATGGGTCTGGGTATACGAGCTGAGTAAAATGTGTATAAACTGCCTTTGACTGATGAGCGGTTTTTTCTGTGATTACCAACAAAAGATCAAATTTGTCTAAGTTGATAAGCCCGCGAGGCGCAAACAGAAAGTTATTCTATTATTTTTTTTGCTGGTTGGTCCAAACAAAATCACTCATACGCAACATAAGCATAGCAAAGAAAGAAGCAAAACGAAAACAGAAAAGTTGTGCAAAAGTAATAACAATGCTAAAAAGTTTTCACCATAGAACTGCATTCAATTAGAGACAAGTGAGAAAGAAAACTGTTTTTAAAGACTGCAAGTTTTCAGCATTCTGTCAACACTTTTCTGTCGACTTTGAGATATCCTGAAAAGAAAATGCAATAGTTCTAGTCACTTTCACTATCTTAGTCTATCACTTGTTTGCTTAAAATACATCTTCAGTCACATATTTACTTGTTTACTTGCTTGTTAATTTCCTTACCAATTCATGAATATTTTTTGCATATTACTCAACAGGTACTGACTTACTTACTAATTTGCTTTTTATTTTGAGTTAACTTTGAACAAATAAAAAGTTTTTATTTTTTAATATAATTATAATTAATTAATATATTACAATAATATATCAATTCATTAAACAGCTATTCTTTACAATCTTTTTTAAACAGTTAGTAAGATAAAAACATCAAAAAACAAGATTTTGATCCAATATGCAAAAATAGATCTGTTTCTGATTTGCATATTAGAATGTATGCTAGACGAAAGTTTATGGCGCATTTCGTTCCAAAGATAATATCTAAATCTTTGGAATACTCCAAACTATATTAATGTGGGATGTGCATTTGCGATGTGCATCAGTCCCACTGTACATGAAGACCAGACAACGATCAAACGATCGAGAAGACGTGAGCGTGTGAGAAAAGATGATCAAAGAGGGATGGCGAACGAATGAGAGATGACGACGGGAGAGATAGTTTTTGCGCGTCTAACAAGACGAACGTGTTTTAAGGTCTTGCGTCATAGTCGGATGCAAGGTCAAGTCGAGTACCATAGACAGGTGCTAAAAGTCGTGTGTCAAAGTCGGACACTAAAAGTCGAGCGCTAAAGTCGGGCGCGAGAAGTCGAAGCGTCATAGACGGACGGACAAATATTGAATGTGTATACCCTGAACGTAAAATTTCAATAAAATGCAACATTTTCAGTTGCAGCCCCAGCTCTGTATAAGGCTTCCAAGTCAAACAAGTTGACGAAACTTAACTTTGAAAGCTTTATTATTTGTAGTCGGTTGAATATAAAAATATGAAAAGTTAAACTGAAACTATAAAGTTTAAAGTCTGTGTAGGTATTTTTGTTAAGTTTTCGGATTTAAGCGTTGTGTCATGTCTATTAAATGCGTTTTTTACGAAAAGTTGAATAGGTGTGTTTTGTGAAAGAACTAACGAGTTGACACATGCTGACAAGAAGTAATTACATTAGTTTACCTGTTGGTTACTCTTTTACATTAATTTGTTAATATGTGTGCCTAGGTCTTTTTTTTCGTAGTATTACGGGAATTCGGGACAAAAATATATAGCTTCTAGCATACTTTAGCATTTAAATTATAGTTTTGGCCTCGAAAATCGAACATCCTACAATAGTTCATTCATGATTCAAAGAGTTAAAACACTCTTCTCGAACTTTCACTTTCTATTCTTTTTTTTAGCTGATCAGGAGATCCCCTCATAAATGTATAAATGTATATATTTTTATTTTCCACGGGAAACCACAAATATATCAATTTGTGGATTTGCGTTTACTTACTGCAAGCCAAGTAAGTAGAAAAGTGAAAAAGTAGAGGTAAGAGAAGATAACCAGATATCTGTGACTCTATCCAGCATGTTGCACATGCTGAGATGAGGAAAAATTTATAGCATTGGAAAATTGTTGCCTGTTGCAGTAAAACTGATTCACTTTGATATATCTTTTTACACCTGGGCGTGGAAAATTTAGTGAAATTTTTAAGTTCAAGTTCATATAAATAAATTGCAAATGGGGAAAATAAACACATCTTTGCATCTGTCTGTTTTGTTTGTTTGTCTTGTTTTACTTATGTTCTGGCTGCACTTTTTGTGGCAGAGGCAAAATTTATAGCATACTTTTTGGGGGCAATCAGTTTGTGTGTTTGAGGGCCGGAAACAATTCGTTTTTCTTAACGGCAACAACAAATGCAACAAGAAGCCAGCAACACGTCGCGTTCTTTGCATGCATTTTGCACTTTTTGATAAGCAAACACAAGGCAAAACAAGCAAGTAAGAAAGAGACAGCAAAAGGCAGAGAGAAACTGCAAGAGCGGGAGTAAAAGAGATGGAGCAAAAGCAGGAAAAGGAAAAGGCAGTCAGCGCAAATCAACACAAGCCGGAAAATATGCATGTTGCCTTGTTACCGGGTAGATTTCCATTTTAGATGTCGCACATTTACTGTGTGGATGTTGTTCTTGTTGTTGTTGCTTATACAATATTTATGATTAAGGACTGGGTGTGGCTAGATGCAATCTTTATGGCACCCCCAATCGAATGTCATTTAATTGGCTTTTCTTTTTTTATTAGAGGAAAACTTTCGTTTCGTTTTTGGGGTAGAAAAAAGTATTGCGCAATTTCCCATTTCAGGCAAGGACAAACATTTGCCATATTATTTTTATGAGGCGATTATTTGAAAACTAAAGAAATGGAAAACCAAAAGTTTTCCTACCAACCGCAAAAACAATTCCTGTGTGTTTGTATGTTTTTGACGTACACAATGAAAATTTTTACAAACAAAAAAACAAACAAAAATACAAGTTGTTGATCACATAAAACTTCAAGTGAGTAACAGAATGTGAATGAGAAGCAGAGAGGGAGAGAGAGAGAGAGACCTTCGAGTAGTCACTTCTCATTTTCAGTTTTGTAAGTTCCAAAAGGTAGTACAAGTGGGCACGACATGCAAGTTTCTTTGGGGCAAGTTGAGGGGAAATGGTCGACTAAAGGTTGAGGGTGAGCAACTAAAAACAAAACATTGACATAAATACGTGAGCTGTTGCAGCAGTAACCGCAAAAACTTTCCTTCTCTCCATCTGAATGTCTTCGTGGGTGTGTGTATATGTGAAATGCCCTTGGCATAAAGGTATTACAAATTACTGATGAAGTCTGCCCCGAATAGGTTTAAAGCAAAATGCAATCCAAGCATGATTGCAGTAAGTGCATAGCCACCATTCGGTGGGTGGTGCTGGGATAAAAAATATTAAATAACAATCGTATCTACTTTTTATAAACCTGCTTTATTTTCACAACAAATTTTATTCAAAGAAATTTAAAAAATCCACAAGTTTTTGCTTTAGAATGATTAAATTTTTGGTAAATTTGAAATGACTTGAATGTGCCAAACAATAAGCGAAACATTGCTAAAAGGAAATCATATGAAGAAAAATATTGATTTTTCCTAGATGTTTACATTGAGCCCACAATTTCATTTGTATTAAACAATAAATTAATTGTTTCTTATTCAAATTTTCAAAAGTTGGTAAATTTAATAACATTCAAGATTATTTTATATCGCAAAGACTCTTTTTATTATTATGAACCATTTTTAGATACCTGTCGATCATTAACTTCATTTCTTAAGCTTTCAAACTCATTGAGCATTGCCCTACATAAAAATTATCTGGTTGAACGTCAAATGATACGGAAAAAAACGAATTTAAATTAAAGTAGCAACAGTTTCAAAATTTCATCATGGAAGGTAAAAAATTTTCTCCCAACATTTTGTGATTTTGTGAATGTATCCACGGACAATAAGGAGGAAAATATAATTTTATGCTATGTAGCCAGAATTTTCAATAATTCAAGAGATTTTTAAAATTAAATATCTTAGTATTCAGCTCACCAGTCTTTTTCCTGAAGGGTAGGTCCTATGGACACTTTGGTACCTGATGTTAAGGCTGTTTAACAGGTTGCTTTGCTGAAGTGAGTAAGGTGATTTCTAATCTATCATCTGCATTATTTTGCTTAAGCCCATTTCGACGATTTGAGGTTGAATAGATAAAATGTAGTCTTATCTTTCGTTTCTTAGTCAACCAAAACCAAAACTCCCAAACTGCCAAGTTTAAGTCAGAACCTGCTACTTTATAAAAGATAGAACCGATTAAAATTGAAAATTCTCATTAAGAATGAACTTTTTACACAGATCTTTGTTTCAAACATTTGCTAAGAGCATACAATATGCTGATTCAAAAAAATACAAAAGCTTACACTGAAATTGTAAATTTTTATGAAAATTCTTTGACGCCCGCCTCCGCTATTCGTTCCCCGTTTAACACATTTTCCGCTAACGTCAGTTGGTGCATAGTTTTTTTCCACCTTGTTTTTTGCTTATTAGTACATAGTTTTATTTTTTATGCGACGTCTGCACGGACCTTTTTTAGTTGTTGTTTTTTTTTTTGCAGTTTTTATTGTTGTTCTAGCTGAGCCTGTACTTGGCTCATAAATTTTTGTGAAACTTGAACGTAAATGTGTTGCATGGTGTGCCTTTTGGACGGTTCTTGCTGTTGCAGTTGTTGCATGTACGAAATGTAAAAAGAAAATAGCAGAAAAAAAAAAACCAGCAAATTTGCTGTGGAACATTTTCAAGCTTTTCAGGAATTTTTTTCATGATTATAAGTAGCATGGAAATTTTCGTTTTTGCTTTTTGATATTTTAATCGGACTCTGTGTGTGCATGCAATTTTACTATTATATGGTCGTTTGTTTAATTTTTAACACCGTTTTGAAACTTTAATTTTAATTACAAGTACAGCAAAGTAACTTGAACTATGCCACAAACACACAGAAAAAAATATATATATATTTAACACACAAAAAGAAGAGAAAAGTATGTGGCATATACAGGTAAATGTTTGGCATTTTATTGTTTTATCTGTGGCAGGGGTTTGGGGTTTTCTGGGCTTAGGTTTTTGTGAGGGTGTGAGATCTCATAAACAGAAGTGAGAGGTGTAAGGTTCCATGCCAGCCATAAACGCCTAGTCCAGGTAAATAAGTATGGTGTGTATGTGTGTGTGTGTGTGTGCATGAGTGTGCGTGTGTCATAAAATGTTCGTAAAACTTTGTGTGCGGCATGCCTTGCCTTGTGGCATTTATTGATAAAACGTTTCGGCAATGAATTTTTATTTAAGGCCCAAGCAAAAAGGCTTAAAGGTTAAGCAGAAAAACGAAAAGACAAGAACAAAAAAACCAAAATACAAATAAACGGGGAGATAATTGCATGCTTAACTCATATTTTTATCGAATGGATTATAAGATTTTACTTTTTCTTTAGTTCCCAAGTAAATCCTTAAATTTGTCTCTTTAAAGACTAGAATTGAGTTTTCTTAAAGTAAGCAACAAAGAGTTTCCACTTTTCAAAGAAACACTCTAGAAAAAACACACACACATTTGTCATTCTAAGAACAAACTCAATGGTAATACAAAAAATCAAAGAAAAGAAATGACTAGGAAATTGCAATTCTCTCTTTTGCATTGGCAACCAGCGAGAAAAATCTTGTTTTGCATCAATAAACATTGACTTGATGGTAAAAACAGCTGGAAAAAAGAGAGGTTACTCAAGTATCTTCAATATAAGTATATAGTTAGATGTACATACATATACTTATATATGTTTATAGAACAACTTGCATTTGAAGTGCACACAGACATATCATAAATGATGTATGCTCTAAGACAACAATAAATGAAATCAGCGAAAAAAAACACACACAAACAAAAAAACACACATCCACTCACTCCAAATCAACGGAAAACAAATTTACTTGCCAAATTCAACAAAAAATCAAGAAGATTATAATGATTGAAGTCAATGTAAGGATGATATCATTAGTAAAGAATGCCCAAAAGTTTTCCATCTAATGCAATAATTCTAATAATTCTTAATAATTCTTGACTTTTTTATGGTCCTAAGACTTTTGTCGGACTTTGTTAGTTGGTTTCCTGAAAAGCATATCACGATCCTGAATCTAGTTTTTGATGTAATTGACTGTTATATATATAGACGACTCAAAAGTTCATCCTAATCAACTATTTCAGGTTTAGTTATTTTAGATAAAAGGCTTCACCTGTGTAATTTTATGTTCTTAAAAGTTTCTGTAATGAGAAATCTGATTAATCCTAGAAAATAAATTTACACTTAGATGGGGATATTTTCATTAATAAAAGCAGAAGGCTCACTCAAAACAGCTTTCCTAATTAGATTTCTTTCTGATCAAGAAACGATTACTAAGACCTTGGTTATTCATTCATTATTAAAGAAGTAATGCAGAAGTTCTTCCGTGATTTAAAATGCAGTTATCCAACAGTATGCATTTTTGGGTTAAGATAGGACGAACTTTAAGTAACAATATTCAGTCCGGAAATTTCCTGTTAACCACAAAACAGGAAATTAGACCACAAAATTTGCCAACAGTTTAAAAGCAACAGTGAAATGAGCAGAATAGAAACCAGCTAGCCAAATTATACCATAAGCTTTAGCCATTAGCAAGGCTTAGCCCAAAAGTAAAGGCAAAAATCATAATCTTCTAATTTTACTTCAATGTGTGTTCTATGTGTGTGCCTTTTGTGTGGTGGGTGTAAATATGAGTATGAGTGTGTGTGTATCAGAAATGAAACGTGCTGCTCAACACTTAGGACTCTGGACTCCAGACTCCAGAGCTTGGAACGTATGCGTAATATGCCTAATGCAAAACGCAAAACTCAAATAAAACTGATATACCAGAGACAAGAAGAGAGAGAAACACAGAGACAGATTGAGAATATATGGGTGAGAGAATGAGGAATAGAGGAAAAGCACAGAAAAGACGCGTTACGCAAATGTATTTGTAAGCAGGCACTTAGCACACTTGGAAGTTGAATTTGCTTTTTTCTTTATTCTGGTATTTTGCTTCGACTTTTTTTTTTTTTTAAATATGCTCGCCTGCCAGAGTTTATGCCGAGACGATGGCAACCAACCAACTTGGCAGCTGACTACTTTCAGTGCCAAAAATGCGAAACAAGGCAAGACAAAAGGCAACAGCATAAGCAGGCAACAGCAGCAAAAAGTAAGCTAAAGTCCTTATGAGAATTTGACAACATATTCGCACGGGCCCTACAAATAAGCTTGGCAAAATACACTCGCCAAAATATTTTGAATTTATTTGTAAAAACTCTAGTATAACATGTTGGTTTATTTCATCTTTGAATCGCTGATCGCTAACTAAGTCAATATCACATGATAAAAAGATGTAAATAATACCTATACCGATCCAACTTGTGGAAACATTTCCTAATTCTACAGAACACTGGGCAATTCTCCAGTATCGAACGTTACAAGAAGCCTCCGCTTTTAAGAAAAACACAAAATCAAAGAAATGCGCAAGCTATGTACTATTTGAGCAAAACCGAAAGGAATATTCTTTTTTTTGGCCCTTGGTTCATTTTTTGGTGAAATGCTTATAAATGTATCTTGTAACTTTATTTTAATTAGTTTCAGTGCAGAAATCATAGAACATGATTTAAGTCCTTGCCAATTCAAGTTCCATGCAAATATTGTTTATCTTTTCATATTTACCATACAAAAAGAAAAGTATAAAGTTTGGAAATTTACTTTTCAAATACATGTATGATCGCAGTATAGACAGTATTAGAGATGACTTCAAGCAAGAATCGGTATCGATAGAATATTGATAAGAAACGATATTAGATGCATTATGACTAGAGAGTCTGCGGAATAGAGTGCGTCTAGAGATAGAGTGAGTTGAGTTGCGTCTCAGAGTTGCGAGTGTGTGGGAGGAACAAAGAAAAACATTGTTAATAAGCTAATAAGACTAATTTAATACATATCGAACAAGTGTGTAAATTGAATCTCCACAACCTTGGGACTCAATGGGGATATATTTTCCACATATATTTAGCCTTAAACCTTAATATACGTTTTAGCAGAAGGTAAGATATTCTTGAGCTTAAATATTTGCTGCTGCGGTTAGTTCCCGATAGTATATAAATAGGTAAAAAAGATATCATAAGATACCTTTTTAATTATAAGATACTAACTCTGTATCTTTTTAACTATCACTTTTTTTGCCAGTGTAGTCCTCATTTGCTCCCTTTAAGCATAGTGCCTCAGAAATTTCTGTGGCAATCTCAGCGCGTGCCGCACGCTTTGCGCATTTAACGCGTATTTTGCACTGGCTGGCACTTTTGTTGCCTCTGGTGCTGCCCCTCAACGTGCCGCTCCAGCTGGAGCTGTCCGCTGTTGGGGATGCTGCGGCTGACGCTGTTCCTGACAACGACAGCATCTCGTGGTAGCCATGCCGTGGTTTAGTTTGGGGGGGTTTTGATGCTCTAATGCTCTATCACTGAAAAAACAGTGAGAATGTTGCATAAATTGTTTTTTTTTTTGCCTCCTTTTTTGTTTCCTTTCTGTATTTTCTTTTATTTTTCTTTCTGTGGCAAAGTCAAACAAAAGTGAGTGAAATGTATTTTGTGATGGAGTTAAGCTCAGGTTGAATTGCACACTCCTCCGTTATGCAGACATGTCCAGCTGCCCCTGTGGGTACACTATGGCAATGAATATATGTATGTGTTTGAGTAGGTATGTATGTATGTGTGTATATTGTGATAGACAGCGAAACTGAGCCAAGAGTGTTGACAGCAATAGCACCGGCAACGACAACAACAACAACAACAGCGACAACAACATCTGATCTGCCTTTGGGGTGTCGTTTTTGCGGTTTGCCAGACAAAAGGGAAACGGGCCACTTACAGTTTTTCAAATGCCAAAGTAAACAAAACTTACATGGATACACATATGTGTATGAAACATATATATTTCAGGAACAGACTCTTTAAATTTTAAGCCAAGAAAAAAACAAAGTAAAACGTTAAAGATTTCAAAGGATTTGATCGGCAGCTATAAAATAGTAAACTGCAAAAAACAAGAAACAAACTGTTCAACTTTCTGAGTTGCAGAAATGTATTTCAAGCTGGATAATAAGTATTTCTAAAATTTGTCAATTATTTAAAAAAAGTATTGAAAAATTGTTTATGTCTTTGGAGTAATTTATTAATTTTTTCCTACATTAATTGTAATCTGAAACCACATTGAAAATAATCTTACGAAATAAGTCAACCAGCTATTAATTCAGGCATTTTTTAAGCAAAAAGATATTAAACTATTTTAGAAGTTTTTAAAATATTCAAGTAAAGGGAGAATATGTTCAAAAAATGTAAATATATTCCCTATCAATAATGACACTTTTTGAAGTTTAGAATAAAGATCCTTGAACTCTACAAATTATGGCAATTAAAACAATCATAAATATTTCTTAAATCTACAGCAAATAAGAGAATGAGATTAAAATTTCATTGTAACTTAACTAATCATCAGTGAAAATCACCTCAATTCAATACAAATTTCTAATTTATTTTTTTATAGTTGGGGAAATCCTAGGATAGGTACCCATTTGTGCATTTTTCCCTACTAAGTATACAAATAAACAGCGTTTGATAACAAAATAAGAACAAATCCTTCTGCAAAATTTTTAAAGGACGTAAAGCCATACTGCGTCTCTTAAAGCTTTAAAAATTCGCGAAGAAAATATTTCAAAGTATTCACCTCAGAAGGATTTTCTTTACGTTAAGTATTAAATTTTCCAATAAAATAAACAACCAACTCATCATCATTGGCAAAAGAAAAAAAAAGTTAACAAAAATAATGGCTTCTTTATTGTTAAATTTTCCAACAATTTCACTCAAAGTAATTTGAGGTTTTTCGTTAATTTCTTTATCGTCAGATTTTCACCTGTGAAATGAAGTTGCGAGATTTCCTTTGGGAAATGCCACGATGTTAATTTACAATTTATTTGTGTAATGTTCGTGCCAGAATAATTTGGTGATTTAATTAGTAGCCATAATTCATTGTTATATGACCAAGGCTAACGCAGACGCTGACGATGCGGCCACGAGAATCCAAAAGATAATAAATGGGCTTTAATTGTTGACCAAACTGGTAATTACTTAGGGGGCCATGGCCATGGAGTTAAAAGCCTGAATTTCATATAGCTCAATATGAAGGAAAATCTTATCGATAATCTAGTAATGGAGTGCATAATATGCCATTGAAATCAAAGTACATTGTACATTTAATTTAGCCAAAATAATTGGCAGTAAACATGATTTGGTTTAAAAAGAGGAAATATAGGTTCAATGAATAAACAAATTGATGGCTTTCAAAAGATTTTCTTTTGTATAATTGCCACAACATTAAATATTGAAACCCTATGTTTATAATCAAAGAGTTATGGGTTAAATTAAGAAACAAAAAGCAGAAAGAAATTGTTTGTATCTTAAGTTCAATGAGATTTTTGTCTAATGATTTATTATGTCTAAGAAATGAAAATTTACATATCTACAAACAACAACTATTTTTAAATAACGTTTAATTTTTAAAAGAGGAAATATAAATCTCAGTATGTGAAATTCCAAATATTGATTTGTAATAAATTTTGAAAATGTATTTTAGTAACCTTTCAAAAAGAGTAACATCAAAGCAAATAAGAAAGCATTCCCGAGTGGCATAGCAAATAAAGTTTGTTTACTATTCTTTTGCCAATAAATGACGCTTCTGATATATAAATTGCGCACTTTTTATCTCAATACTTATTTACTACTACTAGGCCTGAAAAATTAGTGATCGGGTTCTCATGTATTACTACATTTCTATCCCCAAGTAAACGTGGCTAACCAACCGTGAACCAACAGGATGGAAGGATGTAAATTGCTATGGGATAGTAAACTACCAAATGTCCAAGTTGTTTACCCAATATTGGAATAGGTTTTTAGTTCTGCTGGATATTCTAAATGAAGAATCATTATTTCATTAGTCTCCCCTTAGCATCGATGCCATGGATTGCTAGTAAAGAAACATTAACCAGTTGGTTAGTTTGTTATACTTTGCCTATGGCATAGAACATTTTTCATTGTTCAGAGTGCAAATTGTAGAAGCAACAAATACGATTCAGAAAATTGTAGTTACATTTCACCTGATGCTTATTGGGAAAGCATTACGATTTAACCATCTAATATGTGGTTAACCTATACACAGATAAACGTATATTGCCTGTATGTATGTAAATCTATGGCTATGCAACACAACAATTTAACAATAATTAATAATCATTAGTAAGCCACACATTATTAAGTGGTTGACTAAATATTGAAATTACAATGATATTAATGTCCCTGGCCTCAGGAAGCAGCATAAACAATGGCATTATTATGGCACAGCCATTCGCTGTGACAGGCGGCAACAACAATGGAAACAACAACAAAAACACCAACAACAACAATAGACAATAATGACAACAATGTGCAAACAATGTTTTAAACAAACGCAAAGAGAGGAAGATGATGACACCAGAGGAGAGAGTAGGCGGGCAAACGGTGTTAAGTAACCCGAAAAGCAACAATGTTGCATTTGGTGTAACGCAAATTATGTTTGTTTGTCTCTGTATGTGTGTGTGTGAACTACAAGCATGTAAATTGAAAACATTGACACGCCCACAGCTGCCAAATGCTACGCCCTAACCATATACAGACAGAACACCACAAATGTCCACCAAAAACACAAACATAAAATCGCTATAAATAGGTACTATCGCGCTAAATGTTCCGGAAATAGTTCCCTACACAATGCAAAATATTAAGATTTGAACTTATTTTTTTTTAATTTTTATTTTATTTTTGGCAGCACAACTCTGAAGAGTTATCTAAAATGCTTTCTTTGCAAATGCACTGCCAAAGGGATCTTTCTTAATATGTTTATTATTTTTGGGTAAAACCCAATCAATTCTCTGAAATTAAAAAGTATCAAAGATAAAAATATTGAATTTAAATCTTTTGGTTACGATAGAGAAAGTCTAATTTTATTTAAATCGAGTGATTTGCACTTATCGGATCTGTATACCCAACGAAACAAATTTAAAGAGAAACACCAACGGAAAGTTCAAGCAAAAAGTATATTGATGTTTACAATAAAGTAGTCTAATGACTTAGTATTAAGTGTAAAAACATTTTTTAGAAAACTTTTTCACGTTACCGTTTAAGAGAAATTAATACTCAGAATGATGGTTTCCGCACATCGTCTGTGGATAATGTTTGTACATAATCGTGGTTAGATATATGTATGTACGTACATATGTACATATGAATGACTGTGGTCTCCAAGTGTGGCGCCAAGTGCAACGCAACTGCAAATT
This sequence comes from Drosophila equinoxialis, assembly GCA_018150345.1. Lineage (NCBI taxonomy): Eukaryota > Metazoa > Arthropoda > Insecta > Diptera > Drosophilidae > Drosophila > Drosophila equinoxialis. Next base: position 3,302,506 of record JAECWI010000703.1, read on the forward strand.
GCATTAATAATGCTGCAGTGCGAGAATGACGACAGTTAAACCGGGGAAACAGCCAAAACAGGCAGCTGTAGCATACTTTTCAGAGCACAGAATTTAATATTTGCCCATAATTATGCAAGTGTTTGCGTATCACTGTCGTCTGTCTGTGTGTGCGTGTGTGTTTACATTAACCCACCGCTAACCATTCTAAGCTTCCCTTCTCTTTCCCTGGTTCATATAAGTGCATTTACCATTATTATTGCATAATTTATGCGTGCATTTAATTAAATTCCTGGCACATGCATTTTTATTTTACGTTTTCCCAAACATTATTCACTTTCTCTTTTTTATTTCTGTTGACCCACTTATGTATGCAGGACATTACGCATTTTTGACTGAATTAAATAAACACCCAAAAATTAACTGTCAAAATAAATTTGCCAAATGTCCAAGCCATTAGTCAGCATTTTTAAAACCATGAAGAAAAAACAAATTGAATTAAAATTATTTCCAATCGTGGGGAAGTTTTTATACACTCCCAGAGTTAATCAATTCAATAAATCTATTTCAGACTTTTAGGCTGATCAACAACTGCATTTAGGTATTATAAATTAGTTCAGTATTAGTCAGACGATAATTGAGGCTAACTGTACATCAAAAGTGAAATTAATAAATTAAGATTCAAGAAATATATGAATGAGTGCTTTTGTTTTAAGCGGGCTCAAAAACTTTCGAAGAAATTCTATAATCATAATGAACCAAGAACCAGATTTAACTCATTTACTCGACGTAATTTAAAGGCATTAAAATGGCAATGAAACATATTTTCTGGACCAAAAAACAAAATAAAAACTAATCTGATTAATCTAACCAAATTCAGAAAGTGTATAATATAATTTTTATTTCTCATAGTAACCAACTTGATTAACAATTCTTTATAAACAAAGTTAATTTACATTTAATGGGTATTAGGCTGGATTGTGGCTACAAAAGCCCAATAAATATAAATGCAATTTACAGTTATTTAATTAAAAGCCTTTCTGGCTGCAATTGGATTCTATTAGGTTTGTTACAACTATCAATATTTGTTGTTGTTCATGTAATTATTGTCGAATTGCTGTGTGCAAATAAAACGCATATGTATAATTAAATGAGAATTGTAATGTAATCTAATCATCTGTTTCTAATATTAAATTTCTTTAAAATATACGCTGACGAAATATTAAATTGGTAATTAAATTAATTATATGTACATTTCAGCTGAAAGAAACTAAATATTGGTACACGTTTCAAGCGCGATTCAATAAAAAATACACGAATTTTTTATAAATTATAAGTAAATTATTTTGTCAGCTACAGTAAATTGACTTTTAGCAGTTTTCATTTATGGAGCTTTACTGCTTGGATGGAAAGTACGCGATCAATTTTTAAGGGCTAAGTAGCAACTGTTTTCATTTTGTCAGTTAAACAGACTAAATCTAAGAAAAAGTTAATGAGCACTCACTTAGAATTTGTAATAACTCAGTAGCCCCATAAATACATATGTAACCAAATGAATGAGTTATTAAACAAGGACCAGACCAAGAAAAGTAAACGATATATACATATATGTATGTTAAAAGGCAAAACCAAGTGTCATTCTCAAAATTCAAAATTCTTAATCTATAACTTTACCAAATCTCAATTTGCTTTCAACTTTGTTTTTTGCCTTGGAATATAAATCACGGTAATTATCAAGTTATCCTTTAAAGCGGTACAAAAAATGCCAAAAAACAGAAAAATATTCCGTTAAACCTCAAGTTCATGAAGCTCTAGTTAAGTAAATTTTTGGAGTATTGAAAATTTCAAGAACTAAATGTTATGTCAAATTTTCTGAAATATAAGTTTGTTAAAAAACGGAACAAAATCAAATACCAAAGTGTTTAATGCCATTAATAAGGCATTTCTAAGAATTTGAAGTGGATGCCTACTTTTAAGGCGAGTTGATTAGTGTTGAGTTACGCATAACATGATTGATGTATAAGTGTATAACACTAGGAATGTGCGATGTCAGTATATGCTGTCATCGAGTGAGCGGTTGCGAGAGTCCAGTCTCTTTTTCTATTGATTTTCGAGACTCGCTGCACAATTTTAGTGATAAAATTGAAGCCAATAATGGAAACAACGATAGAGGAATCCTTGAAACCCACAACTCGCCGATATACATACATACATATATTAAATTTCGATGTAAATGGTATGTATGTATATTTTTAAAATTGGTTAGAAATTGGCCAAGATACAGACGGTGCAAAATGGTCAGATTATTCAATACAAACATTATCTTTGTGCTTCGGCTGTAAACGATTTTCTTTAATGCACTGACGTTCAGATTGAAAAGCGTAGGTATGCATAAATCCCCTAATCCGGGGATTCCCCTATATGAATCACATACTTCATTTGCTGGTTATACTCGCTCATCTTTCAAGCCCGTCATAATTATATTAACTCGGCTGCTAATGCGAATCATAACTATTGGCAACCTTAATGTACCCTTTCTCTCGTTGGGTCCTTTACCCTCAATTTGCCCAGATTTTCAATTAACTTAAATCGGCTTGAATTAACTTGAAGCCAATTGAATTTGGTTTATTTATACGGGTTTTTTTTTTTAAATCATTTCATACTATTTATTTAGTTGAACTTATTTGAAGTTCAATAGACTTACATAAAAATAATGTGTGTGTGTGTGTGTGTAGGTATTAGTAATGGGTGAGTAGCTTTTAATTGTTGACTTTTTTAAACATATTCATAATCAATGAGTGGCAAACTAATTAGTTTGCATACTCCAAACAAATTTTTTTTGCAAATATTGATTACAATATTATTATGCATACGAGCGAAAAGCAAATAGCATATGTTTTTTGTTTAAATATAGTTTTAATAAATTGCTTGCCAATAAAATCATAAATAAAAGAAAACTACACTAAAATTATGAATATTTAATGATATTTATTTAGTACCATGATAAAGAAAAGTGTGCGTGTGTGTGTGTGTGTATTTTTTAAAGCAATTATTCTCCCCTTGTTCGCCAAAGGAATTTGCAGAATTTTTGTCTAATTGTAAACGAATTAGTTGATTTCACCTATGCACAACACTCGAACCATTAATTAAAAGCCACATGGAATTTTATTTATGATATGTTAATTAAATTCCTGTTGAAATAATTTGAAAAGAGATAGTAAATGTTTTGTAATTGAAAGATTGCAAAAAAAAATTAGATAAATTTTACATTTTGTTGTGTAGGGAATTTTGCATCACCATAACATTAGAACCAATTAATAAATAATGAGCCACTGGCAGTTTGAGGCTGGTCATGACATGTTTTGTGTGCGAGTGTGTGTGTGTGTGTTTGGGTTGGCATGTTGCCCAACTAAAACCAAAGCGACCTAATATCCTTGAACAGCAAAGGACACCCGCCTGACTAACCAAACGAACGACCGACTGTCTACCCAGTGACGACTAGTCACTGTGAAATTAGTTACGCTTGTCGCCCTCAAAATGTACGGACAACAACGGACGGAGAAGGAGGACATAACAGAAGCCATGTGTGAGTGACTCGACTAAGTGTATGACTTGATCTATCATCATTAGTTGAATATGTCAGGCAACAGACACTTGGACCAATTGATTTAGTACCAGGCCGAACAGGAGGCATCAAGAGAGCTCAATTGGTCGGTTGGCTTTTTTGAAGGGCACAAGGCACAAGGTGTGGAAAACTAATACGCTTTAAGCAGGGGCAACACACATACTTGGATACAATACGTATACAGTTCGATAACATATTTGTAGCTTACCATAAACTCTGATGCTTGGCTAATTTGTCCTACCTAATCGTTAATTAGTTTAGAATCCTGTTTTTGGGGAACAAAGTGAACGTTTAACTAAAGGGAATATTTAATTTATATTTGTGGATATCAGGTCTTACAACATAAAATGCATTCTTACTAGTTTATAAAATCTTTGTACGATTTATATTTATTTACTGTTGGTTTTTTTAAGACGCAGTCGTCGGTAGATGAGTTGTCTAAGTGGCCCAGTCATTTAGTCAACTGAACAACATGATCCGGGCTCGAATCCCAGGCTAGTGTATGGATTAAGATTTCGTCTAACAATAAGCCAAAGTTGTCAGTGCTTGTAAAATATAGTTAGCTCGATAGTTTATAACTTTATCCCATACTTGAATAATAATAGTAATACTTTTTGAGACAATAATCAAGCAAAACTCTTGACCTTTAAGTTAAGTTCAAGGAGCTAATAAGAGCTAAAAAAGCAACAAGGTAAAATAAAATTGATGTTCTCTTAAGCTAATTTGTACTAAGTAATCATTAATGAATCATTGAGGAATTTTTAGGGAATCATTTAAAAATTGTTCAGGAATCATCAAGGAATCTCTTAGGAACTATTCTGAGATTTAATAATGAGCCATAAAGTATTAAATATTAAAGATTAGGATCATAAAGGATTAATCAAGGATTAATCAAAGAATCTTTAATCAATCATTACTGAATCGTTAATAAATCAGTAACGAATCACTCATCGTCATCAAAGAGTCAATGAGATAAGCAATAACTAAAAATGAACCAAACTTTGCTTTTGGAAATGGCATTCTTTTTGAAATACTTTGAATTCCTTTTATACATTTTAAACGTTTTGGTTTTTTTGCTCATCGGTTTATTTTCAATACTTTATTATGCTTCATTTTTCTAAGAAAATGTTACATAATCTATTGCTCAATCTGTCACATTTTATATTTTTTTTTTTTTTTACCTTTCCCCTCTTATCACTTAGTTGCATTTGTTTTTCGTGAAACTTTCTACGGTTATCTGCTTCTCTAAGAAATTGACCTTATCTTTGTGTGAAATTTGTTTTTGTCCAGTAAGCTTAGCAGCTTTAAGGTATGCTTATTCCCTACCATAAATCCTTGCACCTTGGCCAAAATGCTCATTATTCAAATCTAAGTCGCAGCAGCTTAAAGTAAAAGTGACAAAAGAAAATAAAAAAGAATGAACGCCAAAGAAGCAATGGTAGGAAATGCGGAAAAGCGGAAGAAAAAAAATCAAAATTCATGAGGCGCTGCGCGAGAATTATAGCGACTTACTGGCTGGTTTAAAAGGTGGCGCTCCTATACCTGCTGCCTTCACCTACATGTACCCATCCCTTCGCCACCAGACCGAACTGAACCAATCTTTTTCCTAGGCATGCGTTTTTGTTGTTGGAAACTTTTTCCATCAAAAGTTTGGGTTTTCGATACGCCGCCTGCTGATGCTGATGCTGCTGCTGGTGGTGCTCTGACGGTGAAGCGGCTGTTGGAATTGGCGTTGGAGGCTTCTCGGTGAAAGTGCCACTTCCGCTTTGCGTCAGTGCACACCGATGCCGAGCACAAAAGTGTGACTGAAGTGGTTTCCCACTGCCAATGTTGTCGACCGCCGTCGTCGGCTGTTGTTGTTGCTGCTGCTCCTCCACCTCCTCCTGTTGCCTCACCTGCTGCTGCACAGGTGTTAATTAACTGGGGGCCGGTTTACCATCGTCTGCGGCAAGTACTAAATTTTAAATTGCAACTTGCCCCCGAAAATTAATGAGACTTGCATTTGTTCGCATTACATGCCAAGCGAATGGTACGCGGATGGCCAGCAAGGGGTTTTTTAATTTATGTTTGGTTTCCAATTTTTCCCTCCTCTATGCTGGTTAGACAAACTATTATTGGTAGAGCGGGAGTTCAGTCTTAAACTTGGTCTGCATAGTAAGTACATACAGTTTTTTGTAAGAATTTTTGTAATTAAAATGCCCATCAGTAAAAGTATTACTTTCTTGTATGTTTTTATTTTTTCTATTTATTTAAGCTTACATTTTTCTTCTTTGAGACAAAATATATGTAACTGAAAGACTTTAAATATTCTTAATAAGCACCAGCAGCCATTCACATACTAAATGAAATAAGTATACTCGAATTGAATTGAAGTGAGTGAGTGAGAGGCTCATACTGAGTGAGTGTGTATGAGTATTGTATTGTTTCCATACTCATGTAAAGTGTATTGAGTGAGATTGAATACAGCTTAGAAATGAGAGTTTAATCAAAAGTGAAAGCATTCGGGTAACTCGAATATCCAATATAACATTTTGTAAATTCCTTTTCTTTGTGTCTTTCTTGAAAAGCTTTGAATGTAAACTCATAGTGGACAATCCCATAATGGTCACTGATCCTGGGTCATATATTATAAAAGCCTTTCTGGATGTGGAAAAATCCATTGCGTTAATCATCTCCTCAACAACGCTATTGAAAAATGTATTAATGCTGTACCTGAGCTGTCCGACACGTTGGAATACTGTGTACTACCTGCTAAGATATGATGATGTAAATTGGATTGAAGTGTCAACAATCTTCAAATATAAAAACCAGATTAATAGAATTGAAGGTATAAACCTTAACCACTTAGGATCTTTCGTTCGAGTTTTAAAAGTTTTTAAAACTGTTTCAAAAAAAAAACTGGTGGCAGCCAAACGTCCAACTATTCATTTATGAACTAAACTTAACTAAAGAATCTGTCCGATGTCGTTCGTATACATTCGACATCTGTCAACTCATTCCACTCATTCATTTCGTTTCAGCACAGTGCGACTGAGAGTAGCCCGACGTAACTCACTCATTCCTACTCATTCTGTGTGTCACTCATTCCCACTCAATTCATTTCGAGTGGAGTATATTCGAATGTGTTTTTTTGCCAGTCATGCAGATGTTAAGTTAGAGCCAACTAATTTTTTGTGTAGTATGTATCAACAAATATTTGGAGGAAACTATCTCTTTTGAAGTTTTAGATTATTTTGTTATGGTTATCCAAATTTTTACTCATTATTAATATTTTAATTTTTGAAACGTAAACTTTTTAGAAATTGTCTTTCAGACATTTATGTATCTATATGAAAATTAAATATTGCAATAAAAATAAATATAATAAAATCAGAATATTATTAGATTTAACGACACTTAAGTTTAAGAATAAAAGAACTGCAGAGACTATTGATAAAAATTGGAGAGCTGCATGAATGAGAGAAAAGTCAAACCAAATGAATCCATTCGAATTGAATGAGTGTGAATGTTAATACTTGTCAAATCTCTACGTAACTCTGTTTAATAAAAAGTAATGAATTGAGTGTCAAAGCATCGAAATGTACTAGGGAATCAATAGAATTATTCGAATTGTCTCATTTTTATTGAAACGTTTTAAATCAACAACAGCTAATTATTTGTATCCAAAATGTAGGGAAAATAATGGCGAAGTGAGGGCTATTGAAATTAGCTATACACCAAAATCGGTAGTGCGCAGTTTTGGATTGATAAAATATTTTTTATTTTTATTTTTAGTCCTATAGTAATCACATGTTCAAAAATATACAATACAATAAATACTAAACACTAAAATCAGAGTTGAGATTTGAATGCATTCGTAATGTAAAATGGATACAGCAAATATATAAATCCAACCTGAAAGAGCCCTGGAATTTATTCGGAAAACCTTTTTCATTGATGCTTATTGAAAAAGTCTCATCAAGTTGCCTTAAACTTATGTTAAGAATACCAACTTGAAGAACCAATTAACATTAGTTCATTGAATAAAACAAATCATTGTTTGGTTGCCATTTTAATATGAATTTGTGAAATAAAATACAACAGAATTTGGCTGGAAAACCCTTTGTTTTTTTTCAGTTTTATTTTCATTTTTTGTTTTGTTTTCGCTTGTTGACTACATAAATTTGTCGCTCCCAGGTTTATCCTTAAAACTTTACATTGATAGCAAAAACTAGGTGAAAAACTGCTCAACCGCAGAAAAACTTATTTGGCCATTGCAATTCGCAGCCAGAAAGAAAACTCGAGGCTGTAGACGCCTTGACGGGTCATGATATACGGTAAAGGGGCCAGGCCAGGCAAACGGTAAGAATATTTTATATCCCTTACTTGGGCTACATTTTCCAGCCATTTTCTGTATATTCTGGAAAATATATATAATTTTTTTTTGGCACAGATCCATTCATAATTCATAAGTGCGCTTGGGACTCGAGTGGAAAAATGAGCAAAGAAGAAAGAATTCATAAAATTTTACCTAATTATATCAACTGCAATTACTCGCAGACTTATTCTCAATCTTTGCATCCCTTTCTCTGCCTCTCTTCGTCTCTGTAACATCAAAAGGCTTACTAACTATAAGGCTGTTTAATTTGAGCTCATGTCTCTTCATCTCTTTGTCATTTTCTTTGTCCATACATTATGCAAATGCTGCAACAAAGACAAGAAAAATAAAGTTTGTCAACATCAAAACAAAAAAAAACACAAACAAGCGCCCAGAAAAAAATAATAAGAAAATGCAACAGAGGCAACTTGCGTCTTCTGCGTCTTAGTTTTTTATGCAACTTCAGCAAGTAGCTGAAGAAGTCGTTGGTTGCATGCTGATGACTTTGGCAACAACTTAAATTGTTTGGCAGCCCCATAGAAGGCAAAGAAGAGAAGCAAAGTTTAAATGCATTTAGGGGCCATTGAGGCCAAGAGATCAGCTTAGTTCATAAAACCCAAAAGAAGAGCAAAACTAAGCCAATTGACCTTAAGTTTTGCTAGTGAAAAAAGAAATAATCATTGCCTAATTACAATTCAATGTTTGAATGTTATTATGTTTTTATTATGCAAACTGCAAGAAAGAGCTACGTAAACTTTTACTTATATCTATGTTGAATTAATGTTAAACCAAATACTCTTAAGGAAAATGATACAAATCATTTGAGTCTCAGATAAATTACACAAATCGTTCGAAGCAAATACATCATGTTTGAACTTGGCAAAGGCCAGTCGGCATTCTCAGGCTCAGGCAAAATTTGAATAACATTATTATCTTTGAGAATGTCCAAACTCGTTTTATCTTTATCTTCTTTAAGCTTCGTTCCAGGAAAACTAGTGATGCCATTAGTAATGTTTTTTATTCAGAAATCTTTCAATTAAAAAGTTGTGAATTTGTACTTTATTTTTCTGCACTGTAACCAAATGTTACACATATTAAACACTCTTCCAATGTAACCAAATCGGAAATGTATGAATTACGTAGAAGCACTGAGCTTATGTGACTTGAAAAGATTCCATCTTCAGTACGAGTTCGAACCTGTTAAGGTAATTTGATTGTCATTTGTGATTACTTCTTGTAAGAATGTGAATGACACTAAAACTTCAAGCTAGAGTCACCATAGACTGAAATGCACCCAAAAACTTCTTGGTGAATTCAATCTGATACTAAAACCAACCGAGAGAATACAAAACGGAGTATTTCCCTTTGAATATAAAAAACATACAAAATTCTGTTTCGTCATTATTTAGCTTTATTCAACTCTTTGATTAGAGCAAATCCAAGGCATAGTAAACGGCACACTCTGCGCTAATGTTAGCCTTATCGCATCTTTCAAGTTCACACTGGTGAATGGAACTGATTAAGAAATTTTCAATTATTTTTTTCACTCTTATTGTAAATACATATTTATTTCTATTTGCTGTTTTTATATAAATAAGCGAAAATTAAGAGTAAGCAAATTAGGAAATTATACATAACGCAAAGAAATATTCCCACATTGCTCCAATTATTGGATTTGCAGCATAAATTTATCACTCGATTGGTTGTTACCACCGGTTCGGGGTCTGTCTTAGCATCAAGATCCTGGCTGATTTCAAATTCATTAGCATCGATAGCCAATATCACATCTTCATGCAAGAGGAATTCTTTGTCAGCACTAAGAAATGACATAGACAAAAGCACAAAATATCAAAAAACAATCATACAATTTGTTTGGTTCTTTTTTACTTTTAAATTTACCACATTTTAAAATCTTAATTCCATTCAGATCTTTTCAACTCGATGTGTTTGCTCAAACTGAAGCCTTAGCGAGAATGATTGGGTAAGCTACTGAGTCCCCATACCAAGAAGTATGCACACATACAAACTCAGACCATTTCCCCTTTTGCTTAAAAATATTGAGAAGGCAAAGGGAAGGGCAAACATTTACACTGTTCAACCAAACATTTAACTGTGTGCCATGCCATTTTTAACTTTTTGCTGATTCACAAAACTATTTAGTTATCCATTCAATATAATACTTAAAATTTATTCTGTTTGTTTGTATATCTTTTTTCTTTACAAATTTTTCAATAAATTATGTAAGAAACTTTATTAAATTCATCGCTTAAAATTTTTATGCCAACTCGCCTTAGTCCAATTAATAATTAAAAAACTTAATATTATTGATTTTATTTTTCAAAATGCCATTTTTGTTGCCTAGTGTTTCAGTTTTTTATGAATATAGCAGCATTATGCATATGTAACTATAAAATACATTGTAAACAATCAAATTTTCTTATGAAAAATTAAGATTCCAATCATAAAACAAGACTTTTATGACAAGACAAGAACTTTTAGCTTAAGCATGATTTAGGCGAAACTTTGATAAGAATAGAAAATATTCTATTATATTAAATCATACATAAGCTAAAAGTTAGCATAGCGTAGAAAAACCTTCTCTAAATATCTTAATAACGACTCTCAAGAATTTAGATATATTTATATCGTTTTTTATATATACGGACTCAATATACTCTTGTCAACCCACGACTAATAAGTATTATGACGTCATTTAAAAAAAAAGGCTTTATTGAGTTTTACGATTAGGATTTAAAACATTTTCAAAATGTGTTTTTCATTGAGATTTCTAAAAGAACGATAACTATGTTATTTTAAAGACTTTTTTTTATAAGTAAGTGTATTTTTGTTTGATAGATTTTTCCTATATCACTATATCTTATAGTGGTCCACGCAATTTTGTAACTTAATTGTCGTCCGACAAGGCTATATCGACTCTTCTTCTCAGGCTGATCAAACAACTTTTCGGGATTGCAAAACTCTGACCAACTTTTTATTACCCTCTGCTATGACATAATGAAACAAAAAATCTATGTGCAAAAGCATGTTTGTATTTTTACTCCAGTTTTTAATAAGGCACAGTTTTATCTTTATAAAATTGTTTTTCATTTAGCTGAGTGAATTGGTAAATATTAAACATGTCAAATATTTACCCATCAACGAAAAAAAAGAGGAATATTTTGTGTACATATTAGGTAAAGTGAGCCATGTAAATAAACTAAACATTGTAATGACCACAAAATAAAATATGCGTAAATGAAACTACTTAGTTACATATTTTGTGTGATTTATGGGAGTGGTAAATACATATACATATAAATATGTTTGTGTGTGTTTGTGTGCGTATGGGAGGGGGCTCTTGATTTAATTAGCTGCAGGGTATTTGATTAAATGAATAACCTATTGGAAAATGAAACCATTTTATTAAATAAAGTTAAATTATGTAAATAACACTAGATAAAATAATGTTTTTATAGTGTGATAAATAAAAATATTTTTTTCACTGCTGCACCAAACTTACAAATTAATTAAAAACATTACTAATAAATATACATACATATTATGAAATTCAATAATTTTATTAAATAATAAACGTAATTTCTAAACTTTAATTAAAATAATACAGGCACATATGTTTAGTGCATTGTTTATTGGATTTAATATACCGAAACAGCAACTTAAGAAAAGCAAAGGAAATGTTTGTAATCATTTACCAAATCAGAAATCTCTAAAAACTTGCCACAAATATTGATTGAAATAATTTAATAACATTTTTATCCCGATAGCACTTAAGATGCCACCGTGAAGTTGATTTGCACAGACGGACGGACATGGCTATATCGACTCAGCTTCTCAAGCTGATCAAGAATATATACTTTATGGTTTCAGAAACGTCTCCTTCGGTGCGTTACAAACATCTGATCAATTTTATAATACCCTCTGCAAGGGTATAAAAAGTTAATTCAAACAAAAAATCTTGTCCGTGTTCTATTGCGTGGCAGTGTATGATACATAGTATTTACAACTCATAAAAATTGTAATTTATAGTAAATTAATCAGTTTCATACGATTGTTCGTAGTAGCGATCCATTCATGTCTCCATAAGCAGTTGCTAGTCATTCATTCATTAAATGGGATAAATTCAAATAATACATTTTTATCAAATTGAATTCATTTTATATATTGTTATGGGCTTTTAGTATTAGAGCAGCCAATTAACTACGTTGTTTTGGTAAAACAAATAACTAGTAGGATCTTGCTTCTTTCCATCCGCCGGTTATATACACTTCAACTACTTTTGGTACTCAATTGGTCAATTGGCATCAGGGGTTTTATGCTATATTGAACAATTTTAATTGAAACTAAATACACATGGATCTCTTTTACAACGTCTCAATTTGTAGATAACTCGACATTTATTTTTATGCTGAGTTTGGCTAGTTTAAAAATCAAAACGCGAATCACACATAACTTGTGTATACAAACCAGAAAATAAAGAGAAAAAATCAACAAAATGCATTTCAAGGGGAACAGGAATAAGTGCACAATACAACTCACTGAAGGTATAGACTTCGAAAATATCCTGTAGATGAACTTTCTTTCCCATATTTTTAATGAATTGGACTTTTTTAACCGTGCTTTTTACATAAATTGAATTATTTTCCATTTAACTATTGGTAGCGATTAATAAACAGGAAATTTTAAACTTGGATCTTCTACTTTTATCTCTTGGTTAATATATTATATACAATTTAAAATTTGTTGCAGACTTTTAAAATAGAAAACAATTACCCAAAACAAGTTTCGAACTATAATAGTTATAGTAAATGCATGACCAAAATATACCCTATGTATTTTTCAAATGCTGGGTATTAAAACAACGGTACAACTTTGTAAGTAACAGAGCAAACGAAAGAAAACGACAGAATGATGAATTTGTCAGAGCGTAAAATTAACACCATTTTTTTTTTTTTTTGGAAAAAACAGAGAAAGGTCGAAAAAAAGAGAGAGGATGTGAGAGAGAGAGAGAGAGAGAGAGAGAATAAGAAAGAACGAGAGAATATTGTAGAAGTCATAATTGATAAGGTTGCAGTTTCACTTGTCAACTCTCTTTCTCACACGCCATTGAAAGGTTTTCTCACTTAGTTGCTCTCTGTCAGCTATATTGTCTATATCTTATCTGACTCAGTAATAAAAAAACAAGCGACTTCGTGGTTGTTGTTATTGTTGTCGCCTTCAATTAACACCTTTTAGCCAATGTGTGTGATAATGACGCAGACTTGTCGCTGTTATGGCTGATGGGTAATCAGGAACAATATCAAAGACGAAAGTATTTTTTTTAGTTAGCCAACGAACGCGTTTCATTATGGACACGGAGGCGCAGATGAAGAAATCAGCAGCAGCAGCAGCAGCTGGATCGTCTGGTGGCCAAGATGAAGTTGATTTTACCAGCGGCTTTGAGACACAATATCAAAAGGAATATAGCAGCTTAAGGCCAAACATTTATATACCACCGCCGGATAAGAATTTTGCATGGTATCGCAATTGCTCAACCATTGGAATGGTCCTATTTCTGGCCACAACATTTCTAATTGGCAGCATTTTACTTCTAATACAAATCACAAATGCCAGTGCCTTGTTAATATTGATTATTATCTGTGTCTATGTGGCAATTGCCGTAATGATGATTTGGTTAGAAGTGCAGAGCATTAAAGTGAGGTGAAACAAACCGAAACGAAACGAAACGAAATACCGATAAAGAAATGTAATAAGTGTCTAACTAATTAGTTCAATTAATGCTCCATTATTAAGTATTGTGTAAACATAATTGGAAATCAATGACAAAATAATCTAAATAATCTGTAAACTCCACGTTTTAAGTATAAGTTTTCAATAAAATGACGAAACAGAATCCATGTATGCTAATCGACATGAAATCAACATTCTTTCTGTGCGTGTGTGTGAGTGTGTGTGTGTTCCCTCTCTCAGAGGTATATCAATTGTGAGCAACAGCTTGTGAAATACTGTAGAAAACTTATTATATACAAAGCTTATAGATGTAAAACATTGAACAGGCTGAATTCTTATATCAGTTTATTGTTCTGAAAATATTTAGAGCACGAACTTTCGTGAAATCATGACATACCTCTGCTCTGAATCAGTCCCCAATTTCATGTAAACAAAAAATATTGTGCAAAAGGCATTTTAGGCAACAAATAAAGTAATAATTCACATGGCTTCTGAATTTATCTTTCAGTAATAAAAACTTTAATCTTTTATGTTTTTTTCTCACCTTTTGCTAGTTATCAGATTTGCTAACAACAAAAATGTGTTAGCCAATTTGTCTATTCAGCTATTTCACCGCTCCCCCGATCACCAAGAAGTCCATGCGGGTTAAGTGTAAGATCTGACATCTTCAAAATTTAGGGATACATTTAGTCAACCGGCTTTATAATAATACGAAACAAAACAATTAAAGTTTATGTGGAAAAGCTTGAATTTTATTTAAGCCCTTTTAAGTTCTTAAAGTGAAAAGAGGCTGATAAAGACTAGATGTTACAGAAAGTTATATTGGAAGACTTAGTTACTAGTGTAAATAATAATATACATTATAATTTTATTAAAATCTTATATAACGCAAGACACAAAAATAAGAATATTAGCACATCTATTAGGAATTATAGATATGTTGTATTCCATCTAAGGTCGCCATGTGGGAAGTTTCTGGTCACCATTCTCAAAAAGTCTTGAAGGCTTAGCTTTAGGCTGACGCAGGCTTAGCGGCGTTCTAAAGGTTCGCTGATCCAAATGTTGATTGAGCTCTTTATAATTACCACCACAACGAGAACCACAATTCTCATTTCGAAAATATTTGTAGTTTTCTTCATCACTGCATACCCGAAGTTTTGGGGCGGTATTTTCTTGTGTTTTCCAAGAGTTTTTGGCTAACCGATTTGATCGTGTTGTCTTGACAGTTGCTGCATCGTTGACCGAGTCGGATGAGGATCCACTGGTCAACAGTTGGCCAGTGCTGCCAGTAACCAATTTGGCCTTGGTTGGAATCTTTTTCAAAGAGCTAGTTGATCTGGACGCCTTTCGCATTGACGTAGGCGTTCGGGTAGCTTTCGATGTGGGTAGTAGTTTGCTTACAGATTCCGGACGATTCTTCTTTTTAGTTTCCCAATCCTCTGCGAATCGCTCCAATATATTCTTACCATAGACCAAAAACGGAACATTCTCTCGTTGCTCATAAACCTGCACCAGTTTGGTTATCTCTACTTCAATCTTGCTTAACTTAACGCTAATAGTTTTGCGTTCACGTTCTTCTTTGAGTAGTTGACCTCCACGATTGTTAAAGCGTCCCGGCTCATTGGTTTTGGTCTCCAAAGCCTCCATACGAGTCCAGAGAGTTACGCGGCCCTCAAACAAGTCAAAGATGGTTTTATTTTTCCTATAGAAATTCATAACGTCGTCTAGTTCCAGTTCGTACTCCTGGAGAAAATCTTCATTGTTAGAGTGGTTGCGGAAAATATTGAAATGCTGGCGCTCCTGATCGCTTTTCAAGGTGACATCGCACCACTTGGAGAACTCAACACGCAGATTCTCCATATAGCTTTGGAGATTCCGAATTCTTATGTTCTGACAGCGTTGCAACTCCCCTAGAAGTATATCATATGTGCGCTGATTGTATTTGGATTTGCACTCTTCAACCTGTCGCCTACCGAATGAATCAATCACATTCTCGCCCAGACAAATCCATAGCGTTTGCAGTTTCTCGAACATCACATCAATTTCATTTTTCATTTGATCCACCTGAGTCTTATACATTTCACGCAGTTTCTGAAGACTGTCCAATGTCTCTGGTATTACATCATGAGTGATTGCATTTAATAAATGATTTTCATTTTCGTTATTGGGCATGAGCTCTAACGTCTTCATATCCTGTTGAATTTGCTGTCGCAACTGGCCAATCTCGTTGAGTAGCAATTCACGTTGGACGGACATCTCTTCCAAATGCTTACGAAATACCAATAAATCGTCGTCAGTAGCTATTGGATCGGTCGACAAGGGCCGGGGCAGTTCACCCAATTCTGCGCACAGCTGATCCTGTTGCAATAGCAACCCGAAAATCTCGGCCCGACGTTCGTTTAGGTCCTTTTGGAGATTTTCGACGCTATTGCCCAGATTCAGTTGCCACATTGTTAGGGACATATCCAATGGCCGCTCATCTATGACAACCTTTCGATTTAATTGGCGATTGAGGTCATCGGCCATATTGCTCAATCTCGATATTTCGTCGATAATCTGCTGTTCCTTTTGTTCCGATTCATTAACTAAATCGTTAAAAAATAAAATAACATGATCCTTAAGGCGTAAAAGATATTCATCACATGTTGTTGGCTCAAACAATTGATTCCAAATGGACTGCAAGAGATCGACATATGCGGAGGTTTCTTGAAGAATAGTCGATTTAATTGTGTTGTTCATCTTCTTTTTTTTGTTTTTTCAACTATTTTTCTCAATTTCGTAGTCCCAATTCTATTCCGCCAGTGTAATTACGTGTGTGGCTGCGGATTTTTGTACTTTAATGATAACTTTTAAATAACTGACTACATTGAAAATAAAACTAGCAAGTTAAGTGATATGGCAACGCCGACTTTGCAACACTTTTGAAATGATACAGGATGTGAATTTGAAAGCATTTATAAACAGAATTTAGCATATTTTTAGCTAGGGATGAGCAAATGCAGCGCTAAGATAAAATGCTACCACATTCCGCTAAAACTGCTAGATTATTTTAGCGTGAACTTATCGATATCCGTTTATGTGATAAATTTTCAAAGATATTGAACCCATCTCTAAGATTAGCAGTTATTTTACTCCATGTGAATATAAGGAAATGAGGTTGACCGAGTCATTTATCAATTATATGCACGTTTTGGTTCGTAAAGTCTTGCTATGATGGTCCTAAATCAATGGGCGCTTCGTTGCCCAAATAAAGTGTTTCTCTCTTTCCGACAAAAATTCTACCACGCTTTATATAATATTCAATTTTATCACTAAAACTTATTCACTGTCCACAAATTAATTTAATAGTTTTCAACTTGAATTAAAAAAAACAAAGACAATTTTTCTAACTGCGTACTATTAATATGCGAAAGTGTACAGTTCGCACAGATTATCACACTTTTATCGATTATGTTTTATATTAATCGAATAGGGTTGAAAAAAAGGCAGGCTATTAGCCGAATAATGTTCAAGAAATAGCTAAATCTAATATTTAAAGCTAAAATCAGTGCTGTTTAATTCGAAAACAGTGCTAGATAAGACCTCAATCATCAACAAGGTTTTAATAAAGAGTTTAGCAGATCCTTGCACAGTTTCCACTATGTAAATGTAGACCTAACTTTAACAAAGTCAGAAAGTCACCGAATGTTTACCTAGTCCATTTACTTAGACTGGTATATAAGACTTCTTAATCATCGAACTTATCAATAAGTGATCTATCTAATCTATAAGAATACTTAAAAGCTTATGTGCATGCCAGTTCATGATAACAAGAGGAAAGTAAGCAAAAAAAATTAATAACCACAAATGAGTTAGAATTTTATTTAGTTAGTTTAACATGCCTTATAATTGTTTATATAAAATAGCACTTCTTATTTACACAATACGGATGAAAATCAATAATTCGGTCAAGGTAATTATGTTTAATGATAAAACCTTACAAAGTAAAGATAAAATTCTACCATGTGCAGAGATGTAATCTACCTTTATATGAAAATTTGTTATCAGTTGTTTTAAATCAATAAAATTTACAACAACTAAGTACATTAAAATTGTGAAATCATCTAAACTTTTAAGAAGAAATAAAAAACATAAATCATAAACTAGGTCTTGCATTACAAAAGGTTCCTACATATATTTAGTAAACTTAATAATTTAATTGAATGTCGAAATTTAATTATTTTTTTACGTTTTCCGTGTTTTTAAGAGTCTTTAACCTATTCATAATAATATTCCTATATAGTATACATAAACATACATATAAAGATGAATTATTAATATTAATAGAGCCTTTAACTCTTAAAGCGACGGAAAATGGCATTTTGCATTTCTTAAACTTTAACTGATTCTAGCTTAAATTGAATTTCGTTGTTCTTTTATGTGCATATTGTTTTCCATTTCATGGTTTTCAATGCCTTCTTAATTGGTTTCCACATGCCAACTAGCTGGAAAATCTAAATAACGAAACCAAAAAAACATAAGGCATGACAATCAACTAGGATAAGCCGAAACCTAAGTACTCTTTTCGTTGTTTTCGTATGAAACTTACTAATCATTTTTTGGAACTAAATGATTGATGTAATGGGAACTTTTCCTAATTTATTGTAAGACCAAACATCTCTAAAGCCAACTTTTTACACAGTTAAAGCACTGTTTTGCAGCTGTTTATTTAGTTGATGGAAAATGTTGACTTAAGCACCACATCTAAGTTAACACAAAAAAACCACATTAGTATATTAGTCAGCCAGACAGACCAAACGTGTCATCACAGGTGTTTAGCATATCTTCCTTTTGAAATGCATTGGGAAATTGTTGTAAGACTTTGAAAAAAACCCGCTGTTAACAGAGTCAATGAGTATTTCTATCTAAAGATGACTCATAGTGAGGCAAATCTGCAGTCTGCCACGATGTCACGTTTGATTAAATCGATATAGAGTGTAGAGAATCATCTGTGCTTTGCCAAGACCTAAACATTTATATAGTTCATACTCTTTTTAATACTAGAGTATAAAGAGAAGTCGACCCCAACGCAAACAACTGACAACCAACAACCATTTGTTTGTCCCTTACAGATGTAACAGTTGCTGCAGGTTGTCTGCGGGTTTGTGCAAAAACAAAAAAAAAAATGTATATAGATACTAGTTTAATAGCTAAAAATATTGTAAACATTTTCCAACAACTAAACAAAACGGCGTGAAAAAAATCACCAACCAAAGAGTGAGTAAGAGGGGGGAAAAGTGAGAGAACTACAAGCAACTAGCACGCGTTGGGCCATTAAACTTTAATTTCCGCTGGTGACACTTTTTTCTCTGCTTAGTTTCCTTTTTTTCAGCAGGTTGGAGGTTTTTTTTGCCTCTCTCTCTCTCTCTTGGTTGGAGGATTGAGACATGGATGGCAAGGGCAACAGCCTGACTTACCTTAATTACTCACAGGATTTCAAGCCATGCTAATTATTTGCAGTGTGCACTATTTTGGCCCCAGACGAAGGCAGCCAACATAGCGATGATGGGCGCCAAGGATGTGAATGGTTGGTAAGAGGGAATGTGAATGAGGATGAGGACCTTGCCAGAGCATTTAATTATAATGGTGGAAAAAAAAGGGACGAACGTTCAGCTTAAGCATTAATGCCATTTCCGGGTGGAAAAAGGGTATTACATTCGCGCTTTTTCTCCATTCGCTTTAAGATTCAATATGTAAATGGCAAAAGTTTTTCAAGAAATCATAAGTAGGTAATTAATTATTTCATCGATTTTATTATTTTTCCCAATTTATATTTGGCCATAGTAAAGAAAGAAAACAAATAATTAAATACTTTGGCACCATTGAGTAATTATTTTAACTCAAGTTTACAAAAACGTGATGTCCAAAAGTTAAGAAAGTTTCAATCACTTTACTTGTTTGAACTTCAAAAAGAATTTCTTTTGCCTTAACCACAAACAACTTTAAGAGGTGGTTATCAAAACTCTGACAAACTTGTCTTATTACCAGCTCTAATTTGTAGAGTATTAAACAGTTTTTCAACTTAATGTCTAAACTTATTTAACATTCATTTGTTTTGTTTCTGTTTTAACATTGGCTAATTTGACTAATTTTACTGCCATCTTTTCTCAATTTGACCAGGTATCATTATGCTCTATTTTGTGTGGATCCATTTTGATTCGGTTCCGAAAGGGTTCAAATTCACACAATTAAAAATAAAAAAGAGTCTTAATCAGTCGTCTAACTCGTCTTCTTTAACGACTTACTCCAAGCCCTTAAAAAAAAGGAGAATGACCAAAAAGCGCAAAAGTCTGTGAATAAAAAAAAATTTGCTTTCTAATTAAAAGCATACTAAGTCAAAGCTTTGAGTAATACTTAGCAACTTTTTTTCGCCAAAAACAAAAAAAATTTAAAAAACAACTTTTGTTCTTGTAGTAAAAATTATGATTTATTAAAGTTTGTAAAGTTAACATTTTTATTTTTTTTTTTTTGGTTTTCAGTTAAACCAAAAGTAAAACAAATTTATAAATTTATATTTAAAATGGCCATGAATTATTTTTCATTGATTTATTGCTCAATTGGCCAATAGCCTCACACACACACACATACACACAAAATATGGTTTATATGAAAGGCATTTAAAACAAAAGCTGCCTGGCATTTCAATTCATTTTAAATTCATTGATTTTTTTGTTTTATTGTTTGGACTTTGTCTTAAAATATTTAAAGACTAGGCAAACAATAAAATTTATAGAAGCCATTTTATTATTTCATATTTCAAAGTTGAGAAATATTTTTCTATGAAAAGAAATTCAGCTAAAAAATTGCATTCAAGCAAAATGTAACTAAATTTTCCTTTTTCTCTTTTTATTTTTTGTTGTTTTTGCATAAAAAGCAAAAGGGAAATAAGGAAAATGTAAAGCGAGAGTCAAGACATCTGCTTCGGTTTCTTGTGCTGTTTTCTATCTAGGGAAATATGTCTTAGAATTTGTTTAAGTAAATCTCACTTGAACGTTTTTCATTAGGCCACTCAGCGAGAGTTGTGGAAATGGGGGGGAGGGGGATGGATGTTGAGTGTGAATAGTAGAGGAGTTTATGTTGAAAAACAGAACGGAAATGTCATGACATTTGAAAATTCTAAACTCTGTACTCAAGTCGCACAATCCCCAGGAGAGAGTGCAAAAAAAGAAAAAAAGTAAAAGCACTTGGTTAAGAAGTTTCAATTAGCAAAAGAATTTTATAAATTGTTTTTCCTTTCAAAATTAAATATTAAATTATAAATTAACCGGGTTAGACTCTATACACAGCGAAAAATTTATTTAGTAAAGATGAAGATTTCATTTGGATCGACTACCACAATCCCCATTGATGCTCAATCAAATGATTGCTAGTGTCAAAAAATGAGAACCCGCAAAATGTTTGGTTAAATTTTCCTACATTTGACAATCTGTGTGAGTTGCCGTTTCTTTTTTGTCAATTATGCCATTAATGCAAGTCCTGGCATTCAGTTGCATGTTCAATTATGTATTAATCATGTGTATGGAATAATGCTACCTACAAATATATTATCCTCCCAGTTTGCAGAAACTGGCAACAGACCAAGGTAATTATTAACACATTAACAGGTCGCTTTATTCACCATTGATTTATATTTGTACAATTCATAAATATAATATTCAGTAGGGCATCACCGCGACACGTTATAATCGTATATATGTACATATATAAATACAAATGAATCGAAACAATTTGTTTGCCCAATGCAAACAAACCAATAAATATAAAAATACATATAATATATATCATTACCCCCACACACACACACACACACACACACACACACACACACACACACACACACGCACTATTAAATGTTATATTAATGCCATTAAATGCAGCAACAGAAACAGTTATATAAATCACAAAAGCTATCCCATAGTTTATATACCCTTAAAAATCTATTTTTTAATTTTAATTTTCCTTTTGTTCATTTGTTAAATATATTTTTATATAAATATAAAAGATGCACAAAATATAATTAAAATCAAATTCAATTAAATTAAACTTTCTTGCAACTCATCTGAGAACAAAATAGATTTATAAAACAAAATAAATATTACAATACTTTTTCAAGTTATATTTTTTAAAACTATTTAAAGTATCAGACCAATAAATATCTAGCAATCATTTTGGAAAAAAAACCATAAGAATATTCAAAATAAACTACATATATACACACCTGACTTTTATATACCTTAAGTCCTAACATTTTTATATTAAAGTATAAAAATAAACTGAGTTTTGCATAAAATCAATGGCAAAAATGGTTCAAGGTTTTTCTGTGTATTTCTATTTTCAACTTTTGGAATTGCAAACATAAATTTACACGACTGGCTTATGGTGAGACTTAGCCAAAGAAATAGGAGAGAAAGCAGAAAAAAAGCAATGCCGGAGAAAGTGTGAAAGAAGAGCAAAAGTGTTCCACGAGTGTGTCTAAGGACTTCATTTGAATTGGGCCTTAAAACCAAATAAATACAGGCTAGAGACACAGAACTCTTTTCGGTATTTTGGGGTTTTCTTTTTTCATACCCAGCACTTAATGGATCAAAGGGAATGTCAAGTTGTATGAAAAGTGTTTAAGAATTTATATCTATCTATATATATATATTTTTAAGTCTAATTGAAATTCAATTCTTTACTTTTCATCTAAATCCTAAAAAATTGTACCCATACTTATATCACATACATAATAGCCAACTAAATGAAATGAATAAATATTTATGCACAGTTTTCAAATAATAATAATGCTTATATAAGTTTTCACAGATTTTAACCCTAAAATTTAAAATTTCAATATCATTTGTAATCAGTTTTTTTGTTGTTTTAATAAATTTCTTTATTAGTTTTACGTTCTCTTCGAGATATCTTATTTTATTGATCTACGCATAAGCGTAATATCATTACAATTTCCAATCTAGAACTTTTCAAGTTTCAGAATTAGTCTAAATGGATACTAAAATAAGGTTCTAAGGTAAAAGACGCAAATGGTAAGAAACATCTAATAAATTTGATAAAGATTATAAAACCAATATACCAACAACCAATAGATAATGAGAAATTAGAAAAGTTCTGTACAAAAGATATGTAAAGACTAAAAACTTTCTATTTGTTCAAACTGCATTCTAGGATATCTCAAAGTCCTTACTGCCAAGTGTAAAAAGGATTTTATTTAGCTACATGTTATTTACATGTAGATTTACATTCAAAAACACTTTAAATGACTGGCAATCAACGCCTAGTCCAGGTCTAGGTCCGCATAGAACACAGTTAAATGACATGAAAAGACAAAAGTGTGCAATGAGGTCGAAGGACACACTCACACAAAAACTCACATACACACTCATACAATCCCAGACAGGAGCAAACTTTGTGGTTAAAACTAAAGTGGCCTGTTTCAAAATGTGTCCAACAAAAATGGCAAAAAAAAAAAAAAAAGAATCAAAAAAGTTTTCCATAGAAGGAATTTTCTGCCTGCCTGCCGCTTGAATGCTCTCTCCTCTATACCCTCTCTGCTTCTGTCACTGCACTCATCTGCATTTTGGCCACAGTTTTACGTTTTTTGTTTTTTTTTTTTCTTTCTGGTTTGTGGCCTCTTTTTTAATATTTCAACACATTTTTCTACATTGCACTGAGAAAAGAGGCTGGACTGAAGTATGCCATTCCCTTACCATCCCCCTTTATCATCATCCCATTCTAACCGATTCCTGGAGCTCGGTCTCGGACGTGTCTCTTTGTGATAATTTATACATGTTGTTTGCGTTCTCTTGACTTTTTGGCTTTTGTTAGTTATATGGAATAAATAAAAGATGTCATACTACACAAAAAGAACCAAAAATAAATAAGATACACTTTTTGAAAGGTTGGGTTAGGAAAACACAAAATGCCAGAACGAAGAAAAATAAATAGTTTCTATGCAAATTCCCACTTTCAAATCAAAAAATGTTTGCTAACGAATTCTAATTTAGATGCTAAGTTCTCTAATTAAGTTGGAAAACTTAAAAAAAAAACCTGGGGTTTTATACATGTATAATTAATGTCTTTACTTAATTTTTAACGTTTCATCAGTATTGTGCACCTTCATTCTTCATTAAACTCGTTTCCATTCCGTTCCCATATTTTCCATTAAATTTTATTCAATTTTTTAGTCTACCATGACCTAGTTATGTCCTTCTATAAAATGCATTTTGAAATTACTTTTGTTACTTTAGTTTCAATAAATAAAATGTATAGTTAGATTCAGCAAATATCGATAATATCAAAAAATTTGAGTTATCTGATTTCAAATCTGCACACAGATTTTTCGCAACAGCTCTAGATCTTGTGAATTTTAATGCATACATAAGTAAATGACAGAAAAACTATAAAACATAATTTTTTTAAGTTGGATAAGGAAAAGATAATCCTATCTTACGACGAATTGCCTATTCA
This sequence comes from Drosophila equinoxialis, assembly GCA_018150345.1. Classification (NCBI taxonomy): domain Eukaryota; kingdom Metazoa; phylum Arthropoda; class Insecta; order Diptera; family Drosophilidae; genus Drosophila; species Drosophila equinoxialis. The sequence goes on from JAECWI010000703.1 coordinate 3,326,721, forward strand.
TTTAAAACTAAAAATTCAGCTAAAAGAATTTGAAATATTATACAGGCCGTCATGATTTTTGCTGACCTTAATTTAAGAGTTGTTCTTAACTTATTCGATTACGCTGATTCGCACTTCATACTTGGTTTTTGTACATCGCGTACAGATTCTGTGAAATCAGGGTATCTGGGGTAGGACACTGGGGACCCAAATGTATACTATCGAAAGTTTAAAACAAAATTGTTAACTTTTTTAGCAGATTTCAGAATATCCTGAGTAAGAAAAAGAGCTCTTGTTTGCAAACATTACTAATAAGCAATTGGTAAGATGCATAAGAGTTCCATAATTATATAAAATTAAAAAGCATATAATTCTTGGAATCTTCATAGCATACTTTTTGGTTCAAATTTAAATCAATATAGAACCATATCCAAAGTGTAAGATATTATTCATTATAATTAGAAGTACCTCTTTGATATTTTGTAAATTGCTATTAATTACTTAATATATTAATACGTTAATATAAAACTGTTTTTAGCTTAATATTATGTTTATATTATACAATAAAATACTGCAAATGCGGTCAATTTGAATAAGTTTAACACACTTTTCTCGAAAACCTGATGTGATGGACAAAAACTAAGTACAGGACCGTGTTCAGCATCCCTTAATTACTATAGGGCACTTAAAACACTTTTTCATGACCTCAAAAATGTCGGCCTGTGTTATTAGTTTTTTCAATTTTTTGACTTTGATGGCGTTGAACTCTAATCTATTATGGCTAAACAAGAAAGTAAATACAAAAATATTGGATGAGAAATGGCTAATCTACATTTATGAGATTTTAATCATTTTTCTTGTTCTACATTTAGGGATTTTCATCCATTTTTGTTTTGTTAGATCAGTAGAAAATAACCATGCAACAGCGAACAAGTGCAATTTTGTTGTCCTGTGTAATTACATTTTTTTAAATAGTATGCGAATCCTATTCATTACCTTTTAAATATATAAATAAATTGTATTGAGTTTTAAAGCTAGTGATAAAATTTTTCAATATAAGGCCAAGTGGCCTTAACCTAAACGAAATATCATACCAAATGCAAATGGTCCAATACCAAGTGGTCAATTGTTCGACCATGGCCATGACCAGAGTAAAAGAGCTCTCAACAATTGAGTTTATTTTTACATTGTAGAAATTTTGTGCCTATTCAGGCTCAGATTGTTCATTTCATTGGACGGTTGTTTGGTCGGTTGCTTTGTTGGCTAACAGTTGGAGCAGCTTATCACAGAATTGGCAGTTAGAGTTAATTGAATATTCAAATGCGTTTTTCTACGTACAAGAGATGAAGAGATGATTCCCCACCCATTTCATCTACGTTAAGCAACAATGTTTGGCCTTAAATTCAAATGTATATGATTTAAATGCATTAAACTGCGCCTAAAAGAAATTATTTTAATTGAAAGTTACAACTTTTTTTTCGTGATATTAATGTGGTTGCTCTTTCGACATTTTGTGTGTTGTAATTTAATTATAGACTGTAGTTTTAACAGAATGAGTTCTGAGGTAAATATGGCCCATGCAAACGGAATTAATGTGAAAACTACTTTATTTAACTCATTAAATTGATTTTAAAAAATTAATGTTGTAATTTTAAAATGCACATTCATCTAGCAGAAATAGGAGGGAAAGGTGTAAACGATTCCCAAAGGGAGAAAGTTCATTGACACTTTTGATGAAAAAAAGATATTAGCCATAAAAAGTAAAGGTATTTGATAGATATAATGATAATAATTTGAATTAATTGTTATATTTAGTTTTTTTTTTTTTACTTTGCAAGCATTCAATTCAAATTTAAAATTTCCTACTCTCAAGCCGTTTTAAACCTTCGCTAAAGAATTTCCCTTTGTATCCCTTCTATCTTAAATTTTTCAATTTTTAACTATCTAAACTCAACGAGACGATAAATGTGTGAACAAGATTTAAGAGTCAATTTTCTTTTCAAACAAATTTTGTTTTTGACCACAGTGCGTATGAGTGACAAAATTTTAACTGGGTTTGTGTCTGTCGAAATCCGAGAGCTTTTAGTTCAACGTTAAAGCTTTTCAAGCTTTAACCGTTTTTAAATAACTTGACTAAACTAAAACTGAAAAGCTCGAAAATCACAAATATTTAAATAAACATTGGAGAATAAACGTGAAAACATAAAAACGTAATGTTTAAAAATATATAGTTAACATTTTAAATGGATCTTAGATAAGTTTAAAAGGTTTAAGAGCTATGTCAGTTAATGAAAGCTTAGCTTTAGTTAGACCTGGCAACCCTAGTCACTAGTACAACCATTGCCAAGGAGGCGACTGACAACGACAACGAAAAGCTTTTTGGCTTCAATTCATCGTCAATTTTCCGGCACAACAGACGCAAACAACAATTTACGGTAAACGCGCGAGCTGCTCCCTATACGCCGTACCTTTCCTCTTACCTCTTCTTTAAACACACACACACCTGCGTGCATACTAAAAGAAAAGGAAAAACAAAATTTTGCAATTAAATAACTAAACGAAAAACTGCAACTAATTAAACAAAAAATTTAACTAACCACGGAGAATCATAAAGAAAATAATAAAGTGAAATTCGTCAAGGGAATTATTTGTGAAAGGAAAAATACGTGTATGTGTGTGTGTGTTTCTCTCTCTCACTCTCTCTATCTCTATGTGTGCGAATTTGAATGTGTTTGTGTGTGTATGTGTGTGCGTGTATGCAGGGAAAACTAAGTGCAATAAACTGTGATTATTACGCGAATTGAGTATTTGCATTTCCCGCTGTTCAAAATGTATCCATCATATATATCTTTTTTTATGTAGATATATATATATGTATCTGTATCTTCTATTGCTGAATGTCCAGATTTCTCGTACATTATGCAAATTAATTTCAATTAGTTTGCACTTTGGCCATTGCGGCTTGTTGTTCCTGCTCGCCATTGTAGTAAGTTGTGTTTGTTATCATAGTAGTAGTCATAGTACTAAGAGTAGTAGTCGTCGGCGTAGTAATAGTAGTAGTAGTAGTCGTATCTGTCGTATACATAATTTTGGCCAACGATGCTGCTACTACCATTTCCACATAACCACACACACATACACACACACAAACTTACTTGATTTACCGGCTTTTTGCTTTCATACGTACATGAAAATTGTTTCCACAAGAATTTTTTAATCATATGAACGCAAGTGGAATGCAGGAAAAAAATAATAATAAAGTTTAAACTTTGCTATTAAAGTAATTAAATGTCAAAAGCATTTTACACAGGAAGTACATAAAATGTAATTCAATATCAAAAACAATTGCTGAATGAAATGTTTATACTTCATAGACATCAATTGTTGAAACATTATAAAATAAAATTAATGACATTTTGTTACTATTTTTAAAGCTCGTAGATCGAGTAAACTTGTTAAATGATATGAGTTTCGTTATAAGTCTATAAAATTATAAAGTATTTGGGGGACTTAACGAAAAAGTATATGTTGTATGTTATTTGCTTCATTTGGTTGTAATTCACAACTAGTTAAAGCGTTGCATGGCAATCCTGGAATCTTAACCAAAGTCTGCAGATGATGCACTTTGAAAGATTGTTTCAGGAAATAACTAAATGGAAACTTTACTAACTTTTAGTGCTGCCATTTGTCTTAACCTGAACTAAACTGGGAGGCTAAAGCAATCTTCAAGCATCGATTTAGCAGGAGTAACTTAATACAAAAAAAAACACCTAGAGCGCCCAGCTAATAATGTTTTAACTACAAAGATTTCAATTATAATATTTGTTAATAAAAACTTTGTCATTAATGACGGTTAATAATAATAATAGATGGTATAAAAAACAAATAGTTTACGCATATAATTAGAGTTCTTTTCATTAGAAATCTTTTTTATTAAGTTTCGATGATAAAAATACTTTTTATAGAAGACAAAAGAAACCTTATTTAAAAACAAAAATGATAATTTGATGATATCCAAAATAAGAACCAAATTTCGTTTATGAATTACATTAATGTAGGACAGTTTTTAGTTTACTTTTCCAAAAACTTCATTAGCATTAAATAGCAATGCAATATAATGTTTCTCGACATCAATTTAACACCCATAATATTTATATTAAAGTTTACTTTCTGTTTGAAAAATTAAAACACTTAAAATTCCGTAAAAATCTTGTACAAAACTTGTTAAAGAAGTTTCAAGAGAAGCTGCAACTTTTTTAATTAAAATTCCATTTGAATTGAAACTTTTACTTTCCTTCTTGCGAATCGCTTGCCATTAATATGCACAAAATTTATTCTTTATCCAGATTTAAAAAAACAAACACATACACAGACACTTAATGTTCACTTTGCACTTATGTTTGTTTGGTTGTGTGTGTATGCATGTTTTAGGTACAAAGAGAATGCAGGGCGTTGAACAATTTTATTGAAAGCTAACTAAAAATAAAGTAACCGCATGACAATAATATCAATTACAATGCACAGACCCAACAAGACCCACACCAAACCAACCGGCAGAGTCAGTTTCATTTCAACGAATCATAAAAATAAAATAAATAAAAAAAAAAAAAACTTGCACGAGACTCTCATTATAAAGGCAGCAAGCAGAAGGAACCAAAAAATAAAAATCTGTAGCACTCGGAGAATATACTTAGTAATGCAGCGCTTCGTCAGCAACATAAAGGTTTTGTTAGATCAAGGGTGGGCACGAAAATTTAACTTGGGAGCCAGAGCATCAGCAGCAGAGGCTGGGCAGAGAAAAAGGTCATTTTTTGGTCTCGACGCACACAAAAATTTGTGTGTCGTCGTCGAATTTGCTGACAGAGGGACGGACAAGTCCCGAATTTTGTGGGGAGGGGGAAAAAGGGTCGCGATCGCGAGCCCGCAGCTTGTAGACAGAGGGAGTGAGGGACGGGTAAGAAAATAAGGGTTGTTTTTGTCGAGTTCTCGCGATCGCGACCTTTTCCCCTCTCCGCAAAATTCGGGACTTGTCCGTCCCTCTGTTCACAAGTTCGACGAGTTTTTGTGTGCGTCGAGACCAAAAATGACCTTTTTCTCTGCCCAGCCTCTGCCACTAAAGAGCCACGGGAGCCAAAAGAGCCACTACGTGCCCATCCTGGGTTTAGATTAAGTAGGGTCACCGAGTTTAAGATACCCTATAAACAGATTAAAATATTACTCATCCAGAAGGATATCGATAACGAAAACCAACTATGGAGAATCATTTAGTTAGTTTTTTTTTTGTAGAAACTTCTTCCTATGTATAACTTTTACCTTTCAAGGGTCAAAAAGATCTTCTCAAACTTTAGTCGACCAATTTCCTTGTGTGGACTATAACATATCCCATCGATACTATTGGGTATGAAGGGTATTCAATGACCAAATCACAGCAATTGCTGTGGCACAATGGACAGAGAACAATATTTGTACATATATACCATGTGTGTGTGTGTGTGTGTGTGTGTGTTCCCGGGACAACATCGAGTCGCGTCCAGTGGTTAGTTTACTTGACTGTTGCACAATTTTGCACACACACACAAGTAATGAATAAATGAATGAATGAGTGAGAGAGGAAAGAAGAGAGTGTGGGAGAAAAGTTCAAAGCATAATCATGAATAATGAGCATTTGTGATAAAGTGATAAATGCCCCCCAGTGGCAAATGTGGGGAACAAAAATCTATATTTCTATCAAATACAAAGTGTTTGAAAATAGAAAAGATGCAATACGAAATTTAAACATTTATCAATTAAGTGGATTTGCAATTTGAATTTGCCAAAAAAGAACAACTTTTTGGTGATAATTAAATTTCCTTTCTAATTAAATATCGCAAAGCCGATATAAATGAAAGCCACAATTAAAAATTAATAATGAAAAAATACAAAAATATAAATAAAAAAAACTTTATAACAAACCTATGAATGAATTAAGTATTTACTTAAAAAAGTTATTTGATTTAATGTCAAGATTTAAAAGAATTAGTCTGTACTTGCTATTGTCTCCGGTATTTTCATCTGACTTCTAACTTAATAATGAAATGAAACATAACAACATTTTTGAGGATTTTATATCCATACGAAAATATATTAATTTACGAAAACTAAAGCTAATAAGCGTGAGAAAAGTGAACGTCACTATACAATTAACAAATTTAGTTTTCATGCTGTTTTTTGACAATATTAAGAAAATTAAACAAGAATTCAATACACTCTTTATAATGATTGTATCTACATATAAAGTGCTTAAGGCACGCGTACGATATTGAAGGTCACAGAAAGAGAAAAACCAAACAAAAAAAAGGAACTATTTGACCAAAACTTAATGAATTTTCACAAAATTTGTTGTAGTTGTTCATTTATAATTTTAAAAAATTAACTAGAAAAAGGGATTTCGCGAAGATATAGCAACACATCGGACTTTTTGGGGGAACAATTTTCCCAGAATTATTGTGGAATAAAAATAACATTTCAATAATGATTCTATACTTTTAGTAAGAATTTTTATAAAGATTATTGAAGGAATGAACAGAAATCAAACTAATAAAATGTTAAAAATAAAAAATATATTATTTCGTTATGAATTGTTTATTATTGTTTGGTATTAATTTAAACAAAGGCGTTTATTGGGTCCAAGACGAATTATAGATATTAGCCATTAAAGTAGTTTCGAAATATTTTGTTATACCCTTGCAAAAAGGGTATATTAATTTTGGTCAGAAGTGTGCAACGCATAGAAGGAAACATCTCCGACCATATAAAGTATATATATTTTTGATCAGCACGACGAGATGAGTTCAAATAGCCATGTCCCGTCCATCCGTCTGTTTGGATCAACGCATACTCCTCCTAGACCGTTGTAGCTACAGAACCGAAATTTTGCATGTAGGCTTGTACATATATACTGCAGGGGTTGTATATTTTGGATTCAGCCGGATCGGACTACAATATCATTTACCTGCCATACAAACGGTGACTTTTCTCAATAACTTTATTTTCTAAGCTATTGGCATGAAATTTAATATTGATGAGTTTATAACCTATAAACGATCAAGATCGGGTGACTATATCATTGTTCGAAAACCGTAACTTTGATCAATATCTGCGTTATTTCCTATACTAAGATTCTAGTCCGTTCTTTCGCAAACATTAGACTTCTTACAATTAGATAAAACGTTTTTCCCTTGATGGCTATAGGTAAGGAAAGAGTTACCAAAAAAGTTGCAAAGGGTATACAAACTTTGACGCGGTCGAAGTTAGCCACGGCCCTCTGGTTTTTAGATTTCTTTGATGAACATGTTACAGTGTTTACTTTTAATGTTGCTCTGAGAAAAAAAAAACTATATATTTAAGACTTAAGATTTCCCTTGACTATATGTGGAAATGGAGCGTCATTTCAATTCAAACACATGACTTGCAAATTACCTCTTTGAATCAGTTTTAACTCTTTTTAGATAATTACTTTATTTAAGACGAATTTTGAGCATGCGAAAGAGTTAAAGTTAAAGTCTGCTCCAAATGCTGAGTACCAAAAATAATCAAAATAAGTTCAAATATATATTTTAGTCTGGTTTTCCTAACTTCAATTTTCAGTCTTTACATGAAAACATTAAACTAAAAATATCAACCATGTTTTCATGTTAAAATAAGTTCAGTTTTTTTTTTTCAAGTTACTTACATAAAGTTCCAAATATAAGCATATATACGAATGCTTTGTTCGACAATTGCCAGAATCCACTTGGTGCAGGATTGCACATCAAGAAAGGTTGCCAGTTAAACAGGTTTGCTTTACATGCCATGCGATTTCCTAGTGTGGCACTTAGCATTGCTGCACTGAAGCAGCAAGAAACCAGTGCAAAACGGGAAGCAGTAGCCTGCAGTTCGTTGAATACCAACGAAAGAAAAACTTTAAAATATTAAAGTAAAACTTAAAATTTAAACTAAAATTCAAAATAAAAGCAATATAAGTGAAATTTTGTATGTTCTCTTCGTTATTTATTTATTTACTTTTTTTGGATTTGATTAGATTTAGTTTTTTGTGCTTGTGTCATACGGTTTATTTACGCCGTAGTTTTCTCCGCTCACTGGTCGGGTCGCTGTGTCTACGGCTGCTGCTGCTGCTATTCCCGACTCAATTGATATTAATTGACTTTCTTCCACTTTTATATCATTCTTTTTGATCTGTGCACATGCCAGTCTCCAAACAGCCTTGTATGCGATCAGATTTTCGAGTATGTGCCGCAGAGGTCAGCAAATAAACCAATTTGTGCCATAATACGATGAATTATTAGCATATAAATAAACATATACATACATATGTATATACAAAGAGATTTATGCAAACTTTTCCACGACTATATTGGGTTTTCCCTTATTTTTTAAAAACTGCATTCAAATATGCAAATCAGAAATCGTGATGAACTCACCGAAACCATAAAAGAATGAACACAATGAGGAAATTTCATAGGGTCGGGCTATTTTTAGTGATTTTACCTGCAGGTATTATTATACACTATGCAACATAAAGGTAGTTTGACTTTAATCGTTAGAAAGTACTCAACATTATGTTGTCTTTTACAAATATTTTACGAATTTTAATAAGAACTCTTTAAAATTACACTTTTGAAATAATTGTCAAATTATTTTAAAATTCTATTTCAAGTAATTCAAAGGTTGCAATTTAATCCACACTAAGATCTACTTTTAATTTAAAAAATATTGATTTCATAAAATTTATTCAATATCAATAGCAGGAGGATTTTTCACAGTTCTATTTAATAATATTAGAATCTTTTTATAAACATTGAGTGAGACAATGGAAATTATTATGAAAAGACAACTTTGAAAAATATTTATACCGAACTTTTTCAGAGATGGCTTGATAAAGAAAGCAACCTTCATAATTTTAAAGTTTATGTGGGTTTTGCCTTATTTTTCACCTATTGCTCTAGACAAAACAAATTATCCACACGAAAAGTTTCATAACTATTTTTCGAAAAAAAAAAATGGCTTATTAATCTACCTTTTTAACAAAATACATAGGGGAGAGGGCCCAGTTTTGAAAAACCTCGAAATTTTTTCTTCAGTTCCGAAAAATGAAAAATTAAGAAGTTTAACATTTAAATATTAACCAAATGCAACTTTTTTCCAATGCTATTATTAACGTTGGTGTTTGTCCAAAAACTGCAGAACGTCTAACGAACATGATTTACAGAGGGTTCAAACAGTCATCTTTATCGCATTTCAAAAATATTTGAGAATATCACAACTGGGCCCTCTCCCCTACATATACAGTCGAATCTCCATAATTCGAAATGGCAAGGGAACAGAATTTTTACAAATTACAGAGATTTTTGATTTCCAACGAAGTTTTTTTCAAGGGACGAGCAGTTTCTTTCAAAGTATTGAGGTTTTCGATTTAACGGGGTCCGAATTATCGAGACAAGACTGTCATATTCATATGTGGCCAAGCCATTTATATTTTAAAGGTTCGCGACAAAATTCGAGATAGAACCGAATACTCTCCCTTAATTTGAAGCGTAGTTAGAATAATTTTTTATAGAATAAAGGGAGCTCTGTCTGCTATAAAAGTTCAATATTTTCTCATAATGTTTTAAATACAAAACCATTTGTATATGCTGTTTTTTTTTATCATAGAAAATTCGAATCCAAATTATAATGACAATTTTTTTAAATTCTTGAATGATTCAAATAGCAATGAATAAAGATAAACCTTATATTCAGTTTGAATAATTGTAAGATGATAAAAGTCTTAATTAATCTCATAGATATTTTATCATTAAAAGTACGGAAAGTTTAAATATATATACTAAGTTTAGTAGAAATACTACCTAGTAGCACCTAGTAGCAATGTGTGAATGCTTACTTCTCTGTATTCTCTTGAACAAAATGAATGAACTCTCTTCCAAGGGTATTAAAAAACGACATAAAAAAACTTCTATTATTTGATTTGCATACAAAACACTTTTTTTAAAGCTCTTATAGCTAAATAGATAAAAAAAAAACGTTGCTGGAATTTTAATAAGAGAGAAGAAGAGGAAAAAAATTTGTTTCCAAACTAATCAGATATGCCTTTGATATAATAATCTCAACTTCTGCTTTTCACTCATTCTATTTTGCTTTTCTTTCTCTCTGTCGCTGAGCAGCTTTTGGTAATTATGTAAAAAAGAGTTGAACACAAAAAAAAAACCACCCAAAGAGGAAAAAATGAATAAAATTGTGGTACCATAGAAGGAAAAAAAAAATTTGAAAACTAAAAACAAAACTCAAAACTAACTACAAAACAAGTGTAGAAAAAAGTGCTGACAATTAAAATTAAATTTTGTGCAACAAACTAAACTTGCAAAAACACCAAAAAAAAACAAAAAACAAAAAAGGAAACAAAAGAACAAAATGTTGCAAGTGCCAGTGGCAAGTATTTTGCTGCTGTTGCTGCAAATTGCTGTTGCTGTTGCTGCCGCTGATACTGAAAGTGGAGACTCGTCATCATCATCGGCATCGTCGTCATCGCCAACAACAACAACAACCACTTTGATTGTGGAACGTCAAATTGATGCCAGTCTAAAGAATGCCAAATTGATTGAGAGCAAAGTGTTGCCCGATTTGGTTGGCTTGCAACGCAATCAGGATGATGACAAGTGGCAGCAGATCTACCGGTTTATTGACGATGGTTTTCCTGTACTCGAATTATATGGCTATAAGGCAAAGACAAGTAAGTGACTTACATACATGCATACATATACACTCTCAGAAACAGAAAATAATTGAAGTTTTCATATAACATAGATATTGATAATGAATAAAGCAAAAGTTATTCAAGTTTTAACAATCTATTTTTTAGTATAACTTTTCACGTGTCTCTGAGGCTTTCAATTTTTAAGAGTTTTTGTTTTCAACTGATTTCATTTAGAAGGGAACACAAGTCTTTTATTTCCTTTATGTGAGTGAGTGAATCTAAAAGTATACACAATTCCAAATATTTTCCTTACTTCTTTAGTATTTTATTAAGCCATTCGAAGTAAAACTCCAACAAAACGTTTCTCAAGATTATTTTGACAGTTTTTTCTTTCGCCAGAGCAAAGTTATATGGGTAACAATTTATTTATTTATGAATCCTATGCATCATTCAATCAAGTTTGTCAACTAGTTGAACAGAAAAAAAAAGGAGATTTAAATTGTTATGCACTGACATTGATAAATGACTTGAAGGGAATTGTCTGAAAAAAATGCATCATTTGTTTAAGAAAAAACAAAAATGTATGATAAATGGTGGAAAAGCGCTCAGAAAAGCAAGATATATACATATATAAGTGAACGAAAAGTTAAAAGAATGATACAATTTTTTCCCATACAGGGAATAAGTTGAAAGAAATAATGCAATAAATTTTCCAGAAACTTAAATATGTCGCAAGAAGTTGCTTCTGTCACTATGTGCCTTATCCTCCATCTTTGATTTATTTACGACCACTAAAAAGGTCTTAGCAAATACTTTAAATCTATTTGCAAATTTACACAATTTTACTTATTATGGTCAATTTTTTATCTAAGGCCAAGCAAATACTTGTCAGCAATCTAAAGCCTTATAATCCATTACTCAAACTCATTGACACAACTTGTCTTAAAGGGAAACCAACAAATAAGAGGTTTCCAAATGATTTAGCTTGGCATTGATTAATGGACTTGGTTAATTGTCAAAATCTGACCCAAAAACTAATTTTTTTAATGCAAAAATGCAAAGCATGTGGTGAATATATGATAAATGGTAGGCAAAATGTAGATGTTTGGGCCTTAAAGCTGCCCTCTAAAATTTCTATACTCAATTCCTTAATATATGTAGTTATCCGCTGACATATTTCAACATATTTCAATATACTCATTAATTATTGAAATGACAAAATGGTAAAATGGATCAGGATCGAGGGTGTGCATTCTTGTTCTGCTCGGGTCTAGCTCATCGGATTGGTTGGGGTTCTTTCTCCCATTTTCAAAAATTTAATGCGCGTTAAGAAAACTAAACTATTACCTGTATGTGTATGTCCTTTTTGTACACCCTTTAAAAAATTCATCTTCAAAAGCCGGCAAAAGCAAAATTTTCAATCAGATAATAAATTAAAGAACTTTTCGATAAGTAAAAGGACGTAATCTCAACAGATAACAAATCAAATAAATTTTTAAATAAGCAGATTCTTTGGGCGAGAAGAGGGTACATATATAAAAGATATTCTGTTAAAAAGTGGTACAAAACAAATTGTAAGACTAGTTTTTTTTTTCTTTAATTTTTGATAAGCTCTTTATATTATAATATAAAATACCCGAAAATCTGTATAAATTCTGTAAAGACCGTCGAGCTTTTGGGAGTTGCTTTTACCACATTTATATATTCATCTGTTTATAAGGTTACAAGCAATTCAAAGGTTTGAAAAATTGATTAGAATGACAGATACAGAAATTTAAGAAATTATAATGCTATAGTGCAACTGGTAACGTCGGTGTTACATGATGCATTCAGTCAGGATGTTTTCCACCCAAGGCTAATAATTTGTATTTAAGGAGAGTCGGTAGTTATGGGAAACGCTTTGCTTTTCCTTTGTATTTTGTCACTAATTGAACCAAAGCAAAAATATCAAGTGGCGCAACTTTTATAAAGGAAATTTATATTTCTATACACATTATTAAATTTGAGTAAAGTTTGCTTTCAAACTTTTCTCAGCGCTGTTCCTGTTGGCATAAATAGTATAAACAATAGCACTTGTAAATTGAAATGAGAAGTTAGGAGAAATTCATCAAATTGATTGGCTGGTAAATACATTATTTTCATCCATCAAAAAGACTAAAACTACTACATTTTATTATAATTATTAACACCGAGGGATGGCAAAAAGATCTTCTTGAAGCTCTACAAGACTTTGTCTAATAGGTCTTTAAATTGTTATTCCTTAAAATTGAATACCATTTGCACAGTTACTCACAAATAGTTATTAAATAGTTTATTATTTTTAAAGCGCAATTCCTGACAAAAGAAGCAAACTTTTAATTTTTGAATAGTTTTCAAACCATTTGGATTTTAGTATTAACAAATTAAATTTCATTTTAAAAAAAACTATGAAAGAATATTTCTCTTTGAATTGCAAAAACAATCCGATTAAAATCGTTCGAAAACGATAACAAAAACAGAACACAGAACATTTTCCCTACCAATTTTTTAATTCCTTGCTAAGAATAATTCCTGTAAATTAATCAAAATATCAAATTTATTTAGTTATCTCTTATATTGTTTTTATCATATTGAGAAATGAAAGAAAAATATTCGATAGGTAAAATTATTGAGAAAATTGGCAATTCATCAAACTGAAAGTTAAACTGTTTGATACCGAGAAAATTGGCTGACAATTGAAAGGGAGAACATGGCTCGAATTTGATTCCGACAAAACAGAGTAGAAAAACGGAATAGAAAAAGATAGCGCTCCTAAATAAATTTGAAGAAGAACCCTTTAAAACGTATTTGTAGTATATAATGCCGAGTATAGAGCGAGGAAACGGGTTTAATTCGCTATAGAGACCCCATTAAAGGTGAAAGCCACTCAAAAATAATCGAATTTATTGACTCACTCTCGTATTATTTTAGTGGAGATCCATTTATTAGGTATCCATAAATGAACCTATGATGATCCTATAATTACAACCTTGAAATATTTCAACAAAAAGTTTTCATGACTAGTGGAATTCAGTTCGGTACTTGTGAATACCAACTTTATGTTAATTTGGGCTATCCTTAAGGAATTATGCTAAGTTTTTAATCAATCAATTAGACCTACGAATTCTGAATAGTGCAGAAATAACATTAAAAGACTTTCTAAATGTTACTAGCGTCTATTCACTATAACAATATAGCCATTCAAAAGGGTTTTAAATGTTATTAAATATGATTTTTTTAAGACATTAAAAGCTACAACATCAAATAGTCTCACATACATATTTGAGAATACCAAAAAACATATACATAGTTACCTACGACTAAATGCGTGCAGCATATTAATTAGCAAAACATTCCACTACTTCATGAGTATAAGTGTGCACGGTATAAAACTCACACACTCAACAAAATTAAATGGTCTCCTAACTAAATCCCCAAAGTTAATTAACTGATTAAAACGAACAAGTCTAGGGAAATAGCAGATGATAGATGTGTACACACAGACAGAGACTAGGCCAGAGCACAAATGAAATGAAAACAGTTTACATTTTTAAGTGAGCAATTTTCCTTCTAACACACACTCACTCCTTTGTATGTATGTATATATACCAACAGATACACCTTATACATTGATTCTACCCAAAATCGATGTGAGAACCATTGAAAAGCCACGTTTAAAGGAATTCATGCTGGAGCATTTGGTGCCTGGTAAAATCTATGAGAGCTATAATAGCAATGGTAATGGTAATGGTAATGGCAACAGCAAGGAAGAGGAGGAGCTCTATGGTAATGGAAATGGACATAAAATCGTTTTTCGTAAATTGGAAAAATCCCACAACAATGTTTGGCTACTCAATGGTCAGCAAATACTCTATAAGCTACGTATCAACGAGAATTTGATGGCCATTGCAATTGATGGTTATTTGGGTGATAGAAAATCGCCATATTCGAAGCGTAACATTCAGGAAACGAATAAGTGAGTACCACACACAAATGGACCGTAGTACGTAGTACCCTTTCCGGGTGCAATCAGTAAGAAAACAGTGGTTCATTTTTATAGACAAACTATTGACACACAGTGCACAGTTTGAAATGAAAGTTTCTTTGAATAATTTCATTAAATAGACCACTTTGACTTTTTTTCCTCCTACTCAAAATTTGATCCTGTGAACAAGTAGTTTTTAGAGTTTTCAAAAAAAACAAATGTGAAAAAATGCCTCTTAATTAAACCAAATTCATTTTAATATTTTAATATTTTTATTCTGAAGGCCAAAAAAGTTTCAAGCTCAAATTGTAATTGATTAGGAAACTTTTTATACTATGGCTTGAACCACTGTAGATTTTTGTAGTCCTTGGTTGTTAGTCCTAGTTTGTTTGCGGTCAAAAGTGCACTCATACGAAATTTATCAGCCAACGAAAGGAAAAAAAAAACTAACTTTTTGCAAACATTTCCTGCTTCTCTATCTCTTCTACTCTCTCTCTCTCTTTAACCCCCTTCTCTCTTCCTCACCTAAAAAACACAGTCGTTATAATGACCCACAACCCTTGGAGCAGCCAAATATAACGAATGCTGCTGCCGCCCATGCCAAAGTTGAGCCCATTATTAAGGAGACGAAACCGAGTCCATTGATGTCCTTTCTATCCAACATGAAGACGGGCACAAAAGTTTTTCAACACTTTCTATCGAAATCAAATTTGACACGCATTATGGATGCAGATAATGCCTATACGGTATTAATACCATCCGATAATGCCTTCCAACGTTGGCATCCCATTGATTGGGGCTTCTATCCGTTCAGTGTGCCAGAGTTCACAGAGAGTGTGTTGCGCAATCATTTCCTGCCCATGCAACGGCCGTTGCGCATGTCGGATGTTAAGAACATGGACCAAATGGTTGTTCACACCATGGGCGGTGAAAATGTGGTATTCCATGGACAACGTAAGTACCATTTACACCCACTGTGCTATGCTTGTAACTAAATTTATGACTTCCAGCCACCCCGACGGTAAATAATGTCAGCATTATGGCCGACTACACCCTCATAAATGGCAATCAGGTGTTCATTATATCGGAAGTACTGTTTGTCTCCGAGGCTGTGGTATCCAAATTGCATCAGGTAATGAGGTCGTCTGTACTCCATATTCCCCATTCTCGCCACATCTTAAATCATTTGGCCAAAATTCTGTTCTGTTTGTGGCATATTGATAAATGTCGAATAATTTTCTTGTTTTCATCGACTTGCAGATGCATAAGGATAAGGAGACGCCGCCATTGCTTGCCTTTCCCTGGTTTGGTGCCCAATTTCTATCGCATTCGTTTTTGGCTTTGGAAAGAGATCCAAGATTTACACAAATCACTAGGTAATAAAGAAACGTTTAACTATGAAATTATTTATTAATTAAATATCTAATCAAGTTAATAAGGAAAGTCTTTTATAGGATAATAGTGCTATGTCCTCTTGTTTACGTTTAAGAAGGGATTTTAGACCTCATCTAGGCAGTTCATCGCACATATCATTAATACAAATAAGTCTTATGAGTTATAAGAAAGAGTTTTTTACATATTCTAAAAAAGTAATCAAAATTATTTTAAAATGCTAAACTATAAGCCTGTGATATTGAGGCTTTAAATTTTAAATTTAATTTGTGTCCTGCACAGTGGGCTACAAGTGATGTTTTTGTCCGTCTGTATCGTTTCTGTTCTTGACTAAAACTCAAAAGAATTTATCAAATGGTTAAACTACTTAAGTATTGGTGGTCACAATAGAAAAACAAGTATTCCATCATTGTATGTATGTATATACTTAGATGTTTTCTATAGCCGAGAAAGGAACTATCCTTAACAAATTTTTTCTGAAACTGTTAAGTATCACTTAAATGTTCATATTAAACGGAATACAAAGAGGGATGCCAAAAGGCAGCACCAAAAATGTGGCGATCATGACAAAAATAGGATCCAATACCGATGATAGGAGCAGAAAAAAGGACACTTTAAACTAAATTTACAATTGAGCT
The DNA here is from genome assembly GCA_018150345.1 of Drosophila equinoxialis. Classification (NCBI taxonomy): domain Eukaryota; kingdom Metazoa; phylum Arthropoda; class Insecta; order Diptera; family Drosophilidae; genus Drosophila; species Drosophila equinoxialis. Next base: position 3,343,462 of record JAECWI010000703.1, read on the forward strand.
TCAAAAATTCCAATTAGCAACAAAAAAATGTTGGGCAGGTGCGTTGATTTGACTTTTGCCATCGGAGTATAGAAACTCTGAACTCTATGACTGTGATAAAAGTTTTTTCTCTGAGAATTAATACTCAGGATTTGTCGAGTTTTTTGAATTTTATGAAACCATGGACGTTTTGCGGTGAAAATCCAAGATTTAATAGAATTCAAAATCCTTTCCAGTTTTTGTGTTTTAAAAATAATTGTATACTTTATAAACAAATGAAATTTTGACTTTTAAAACGTAATTTTAAAACTTTAGTTGGTCTCAAATAACAACAATAATACTAATTCTTGTCTCCTTCTCCTCGGTTTCTTACAGATATCTCAACAATGCCGAGATCGCTCCTCATATCTCTGGTGCTAACTACACCTTCTTTGTGCCGGAAGATAAGGCATTTGAGAAAATTGGATTCGATCGATTATCTGATGATGTTATGGTGAGTCTCCAAAAAACGGTTTTTTTTTTTTTTTAAATCATTCTTAATCAATTTCTTCGTTTCATTACAGGGATCACAACGTGGCATTAAAATGCTCTTAAATCACTTTGTACGCGGTCGTCTTTATAATCGAGATCTACGCGATAATGAAGTATATGAGACTATCGGCGGTGGTCATATAAAAGTCACACGTAATCCTGGTAGCAATTATACCAGTGTGAATAATGCTCAAATAACAGAAAGTGAAGTTTTTGTCTATAATTTGGGTACCATGTATTATATAGACGATATTTTATATTCCCATATGCTGAGAGATCATATCATCAAGTCAACTAAAACGAGATCAAATCGAAATGGCGGAGATTCGGGTGGAGGTGGATCACGAAGTACATCAACGCGTCCCGATGTAGAGATCGTACCCAATGAATTTGAGAGTGAGCACAGTGGTGGAGATTATGCCATACACGGTGGGGCCGATGATGATGATTTCGAGGATGAGATTATAACGCCAAAAGCGCTACCCGTCCAGATCTATGAGTTGCCCAAGTAAACAAAGACCTAAAACGTAACGTTGGTAATGACAAAAAGAAACAGGAAGAAAAAGGAAGAGATTGACATTGGCCGAGCCGTTTTCCGTTTTTCGTTTAGATTTTTCTTTTTTTTTTTTTTCGTTGTGGGGTAAATAATTCAAAAACATTTTCGTAGTTTGTTGCTTGTGGCGCTTAAAGCGTTTTGTATAGTTCTCAGCTAATTTTTTTGCTTAAAATGTATAATTTTTGTTTCTAGTTTAGTATTTAGATTCTTCGATTTTAATTTTAGCATTGAACGAGGCGGGTGAAACGAAAGTATACTACAAACAAAAAATAAGAGAAAAAGGGCAACAACAGATATATACATAATATATATACATATATATATATAAATATATATATATATATCTACCTAATCCTGAAGCTTGTAGAAAATAGCGTGAAATACAAATTTCCATAATATTCTAATTAAAACAAATACGTTATAATAATATAATATTACGTATACTAAATCTGCATCAACATATCGGCTAAAACATAAATTAAAACAGAAAGCTAACACTCAAGTAGATGAACAATTTCCAAAACAAAAACAAAAAACAAAAAACTGTAGCGCAAACAAAAACCAACCCAAGGTATATCTATAAATGCGATATATTATGATACGATACGATATATATTAAATATATATATCGAAATACAGATATTGTATTTTTTAATTTATAAATATATTAATAATATTTGAATGTATCTGTGTATATGAAAAAAAAAAAAAACAAAAACAAAGAAACAAACAAAAAAGCAATGAGAATAACAAAACATCAAATTTTATAATAGTTTGTTAAAATAAAGAAAAAAATAACAAAAAGAAAACTACAAATCAAAAACCTAATTATCCTTATTTTTGGACTTTATTAACATTTTAGTTGAAATGTTTGGGTACATAATCAAGCCCTCATCAATTTCTTTTTAGAAAATGTAAATTTTTTTCTATCTAAATATCAATCAAAACACATCGCTTTTCTCATTTCTTAATTCAAATCTCTCATACCAAACTAAAACAAACAAATTTGAGTATAAATAGCACAGAAAAGGACCATATTAAGCGTATAAATAAGAAAAAATCGATTTAGAAGTCACATTTATGATTCTATTTTTTTCTTTCGCCTAATTATAATAAAACAATAATTTGTAGAATACATTTTTAAATTTGAAAAATAGTAGAAATCGGTGGAAAAACAATTTAAAGAACAAATTTTTTTATTTAAACAAAAATATATTTGGTAGAAAAGCAATGATTAGGTTCAAAACGCAAGGTCTACAAATCCTTCCGAATCACACTTATTTAAGTTCATGTTTTAGGCACCTTCCTTTTGTCGAGATGTCGATTTTTTTAAAACTAATCGAAACTTATGTGAAGCCGTCTTGGCGTCAATAAATCTATAAGATTTCAAATAGTAAAGACATAAGATGAGCAGATTATCTGTATCTTCAACGCTAAAAGTAATTGGGAATTACAAGAAAAGGAAACAAAGAGGGCCGGGGCTTACTTCGACCGCGGCAAAGTTTGTATACCCTTGCAACTTTTATGATATAGTCACCCGATCTTTATCAAATTTGGCACAGTTGTTTATATGCGTAATAAACTCACCAATATTTCACGACAAAAGCTTAGAAATAACCGAAGTTATTGAGAAAAGTCACTGTTCGTGACTTTGCCGTTTGTATGGGAGCTATATGATATAGTAGTCCGATCCGGCTTAATCCAAAATATATGTACAACCTGCAGTATATACAAGCCTACATGCAAAATTTCAAGGTCTAGGAAGAGTATGCGTTGATCCAGACAGACAGATGAACGGACGGACATGGCTATTTGAACTCGTCACGTCATGCTGATCAAGAATGACTATATTTTACATGGTCAGAGATGCTTCCTTCTACACGTTGCACTCTTTTCACCATTTTTGCAAGGGTATAAAGTTTTGATAAGCTTTTTGTGATGCGAATGGCGAAGCTGCAGATTCCACTTGTTTTATTTTCATAATATTGATTTGGGTATATCTTTAAAAGCATTGACCCAGGTTTTTTCATTTTAAAAAAGTTGCCAATATAATAGCATCAAAGGCAAAAAAGTTAAACAAAATATCGTAAATTGTAAGTATGTATCGTTGGCTGTAGCTTTGTCAGGAAAAAAAAGGATACGTTTCATGGATGGGATGAAATCTCCTCTATCCTACCAAAATAATTATAGTTGTATTATCAAAATTTGAACAAATACTTTAATTACATTTTTAGATTATGTAGTTCTCCAATGACAATTTTGAATCCATTTCAGAACCCAAATAATGACTTTTTTATGATACTTATTAAAATTTTAATACATCATTTACCATGTAAAATCAGTTTTGTGGGTTAAAGAAAAGTATTTATAATTTTCAATTTTTGGTTTTCAACTAAATTGGTTTTTATTATTATGAATTAGTTTAACGTAAATACATGTAAGTATGATTCTATATCTAAATGTGGAGTATTTGTATTTGTTTATGTATTTATGTTTTAGGGTAATTGCATGTAAATAATACCTGTAAATATTCTAATTGACTTAATCAATAGGTTTCTTATAAATTTGTTTGTTTAGTATTCGAAATTTGGAGGGCAGTGTATACAAACTGAAAAACTTTAACACAACTATTAAATTTAATAATGTTTTCAAATCCAACTCTTTATGAAATCGTTTTTTCAAACTTTCGAGAACGCAAACAAATATTTAAAAGGACATAATTGTTTCGTTTTTGTAACTACCTAAATATTTATTTATATTATAGGTAAATATCAAATGCATATTGCTTATGGTTTAACAAAAAATTGGACATAATGTTTCGCTATATCTTCTAATTCTATTTGTATATTGTATATATATATGATTATAAATGGGTTCTTGATATGGCCTTCATGTTTGAACTGACGAACACACGACACTAGATGAAAGAGTATATAAAAACTAAGTATGAAAATCTTAGACCATTATACAAATTCTACCTTGATGAAAAAATCTATCTTATCTATAATGTATGTATATATAAGTATATATATATTCGATTTTGGGGTGTTAAATTTCGTTTTCCATTTTTGTTTTATGTTTTTGCTTTGTCTTGGGCTGAGATCTAATTTTGATAGGAGGAAAAGTTTTAAAATTTGAGTTCTTATATAATTGTGGCATCAATCAGTTTATCGAAAATGTTTATAATTACTAAAGCTCTAAACATCGAATACAAATCGAAAGAAGACTTACTACACAAAAAGTTTTTTTTGTTTACTCATTTTGTTCATTATTTTGGCTATTATTTGTCTCAGTCTCGTTGTCGCTCAATGTTACAGCTGCCTCTGAAGATTCTGCATCGTTTGGTAAGTTATCCATAGGGGCGGCAGCACCACCCACAGCTCCTTCGAAATCATCAGATAAGTCCGCAGGAGCGGGTGGTGATGCCTGCTGTTGCTGCGGCTGTTGCTTTGGTTTGAAACTATTATTCTCTACATTCAGTTTATAGTTCTTAAAAGAGTTAGACTGTGGTTGATTTTGAGCTGATGTTGCTGCTGCTGCTGCTGCTTGACGTTGCAAGCGCCTCTGTTGATTACTAAATGTGGGACTCTCCGATCGAGCACGCTGCAAAAGTGGTCGCTGTTGTTGCTGTTGCTGATGTTGCTGCTGTAGCGTATGATAGCTTGGATCATAGTCACGTGAACGACCGAATTCGAAGCCATTTTGCCATTGTACATGAACATTTTCATATGATGGATCTTCATAGCGATAATTTGCATGGTTTTGATTGAGACTACGTTTCTCTGCGGCTCCACCACAACGTAGACGACTCAAGGTGCTATGCAATGGTCTGGTCGAGGGATCACGTCGCATATTCGATGCAGCAGCCGCAGCAGCACAAGAACTTTGAAAACGCACCATATCCTGCGGTAAACCAACACCCAAACGTGGTGTTCCATAGGGATTGGACATTTGTGAAGCCACCGAAGCAGTGTCACAACTGACACAGTCACGTGAGAACATAAAATTGAAATCGATCACCTGCAAAAGAAGTAAATGTAAGTGATCAGTTACTTTGAAATAGGGCAACCAATTTCACACTCACCTTGCATTCTGGTCCTTGACCCATCCAGAGGGGCAGCCACTTATTGACGAGTAACCATTGCAAACTAGATTTAGATATGCGATTCAAAGCTCCATCACCAGAGGCATTCGAACGTTGAGCTGTGGTTTTTTTGGCCACAGTAGCTCCCATGGAACCGCTGTTCTTTTCGAGGGTAGCAGGGGCTACAGAAGATGTGTCCTTGTTAGCTGCCTTGTTGGTAGTACTTACTTTCACCTTGGGTATGGCTCCGGTTGTGGATCGTCCCGAACTTGTTGAGGCACCCACACTTTCCGTTAGTTCTGGCTCCTGGCTAGTAGCTCCTAGACCCACAGGACCAGCTGAGGCTGAGCGTGCTGCCCGCTCCATTGAGACATTCGGCGACAAGGGTGAAGAGTTATGCCCAGCTATTCCGGCTGCTGCTGCTGCTGCTGCTGCTGCTGCTACAGGTCCACCTGTTTTGTATATATTTGTCATACTTTGAGAGTTCTCGCCATGCAGACAACTAAAGAAACTCGATGCACTATTCTTAACGGGCACTTTAACTTCAACTAAACTTGGATTAGTACTGCCATTGGTAGAGCCACCCATATAGGCCTGACAATTGGGCACATTGCAAGTGACACTACCCGAGGTGGAACTACTGCTTGTACTGCTTGCTCCATTGCCTCCATTGGCATTGAGTCTGATGTGGCCCACAGTACCGAAATGTGAGTGACCCAAAACTGCATAGTGACCACCCAGATTATAATGATCTATATTGCCACAAGATGAACTCAAATGCCTCTCAATGCGTCCAATGCCATGACCCAAAACATCGAGCCGCGTATAAAGTGGCACACGATTACCTCCTGTTGGTCTATATATGGGCTCATCGCGTATTTGTTCATAAATATTCTCATAACGCATGGTGCCACCTGTGGCAGCATACGATTCTGTGGATTCCGTATCATCGAAACTACGTTGACGATGGCAATTTGTGCGACTATTGGAATTATTGTTGTTGGCATAGAGTGGAGCACACCGTAGGCCACTGCCATAACGATTACCTAAAGGAGAAGAACACTAGTTAGAAGTGACTTTACTTAAGGTTCAAGGATTTCCTTCGCTCTTACCATTTTGCATATCAATGCGAAAATTGCGACGATAACCCAACCCGGAGCGCACAGCTCTGGGTACATCATAGGCAGCAGCGACTCCTATTCCTCCTCCGCCTATACCAACAGATGCCGCAGATCGATCATATAAATCGTTTCTATAATTGTTCATGGGAAGCATTCGTTGTTGTGGTGCTGGTGTGGGTGGTGCTAAAGACAGTTGTTGTTGATTATTATGATTTGCTTCAATGGAAGCTGGCTGTGGTTGTTGTTGTTGCTGCTGTTGTTGTTGTGGTGGTGGCTGTTGTTGTTGTTGTTGAGATTCCTCAACATTGGCAGGGGCATTGGCATTATTGTTGTTGTTGTTGTTACTAGGCTGGCCAATTGGTGCATAAATATTCTCATAATGTGGATGACTTGCCTGCGGCTGAACGGCAGGTTGAGCCGCAACTGGCTGAACAACTGCTTGAGGAACTGCAGCAATATTACCATAAATAACACCACCCACAGCACCTTCCATTGAGCCCTCAGCCTGACTATTCTCATCATCCATCAATGCAATGGCCAGCGAAGCAGCTTGTCTAAAAAGCATAGAAAAAACAAAGTAAAAGAATATTAAAAGGAGCTTACACTTTTTGAGACTTTTAAACTCACCTTGCCAATGCACCCTGCTCTTCCATTCACATGGGCTTATCAATCATACAGACACCAGCGTAGCTGCGACCAATTGTCATCAGTGCTGGCAATATACGCCAAGTATCCGTATCTGGACAATAAACCTCCACCGAGGCTAAGTTTGAGGTACCATCATCACCACCCACCACATAGAGCAAACCATCGTGTGCCACAACTCCGGCATTGCGTCGACAATACGACATATCCGCCACCGAACGCCAAGTGTTCGATTCACAGTCATAGGCCTCTACGGATTTGCGTACCATTGGGCCATCATGGCCACCCACAGCATAGAGAATATTATTCAAAACACCAACCCCGGCGCCACTTCGTCGTGATGACATCTCAGCCACCGCTGACCAAGTATCTGTTTCGGCAGTATAACGTTCCACCGAAGATAAGCACTGCCTGGAGAAGCCATCATAACCGCCCACAGCATAGAGCAGACCATGAACGACACCAACCCCAACTGAACTGCGACGCGTTGACATGGAGGCAATGAAACGCCAAATTTCAGTCTTTGGATCATACATTTCGGCGCTCGAGAGTCCGGTGGTGCCATCAAAACCGCCAACAGCGTAAATACAACCATTCAGCACAGCCACACCCAGCGTGGAACGTCTGGCCTCCATATTACTGCAATTGGCCCACTGATCGGTGGCCGGATCATAGACATCTACAGTCCGTACCCGAAGTGATCCATTGAATCCACCCACCGCATAGACCTTATCGCCCAGAACACTTAAACCCGAACGACAACGACGATTTGGCATTTCGGCTGCCTGATACCATTTCTCTTCCCTCAAATCATACCACTCAACCGAACGTATTGCCTTTGGAGCTTGACCCCCAATCACTAGCAATATCTTTGGCATTCCCACGGGTTTCCGTGGCACTGTTCGTGCCGATTTTGTTTCCGTTGGCAGCAGATGATAGGTTAATGCTTCGATTATTAAATTTTTACATATTATGTTCCCTTCGAGCAATATTTCCTTATCCACCCGCTGTGTTATAAACTCTTTGGATAGAAATGGCAAACGTACATGCTCCATAAGCGATGAGGTGAATTGTTCCCGCATTGGAACATCATAGCGCAACCAAGCAATGACACACTCATAGACACGCTCCTCATTTGGCACAGAAATGCGATCATTGGCAATTAGATTGATGACCTGTTCGTGAGTGAGATTCAGAAACTCATCGAATTGAATCACTTCGCTGCAAAAGAAATATAAAAAATCAAAACATTTAGAATACAATTTCAATTTTGGCAGATATACCAGTTTTTGGTTTTTGTCTTTTAAACCGGTTGGGCGGTGTCTTAAAATCTCAATTTTTATAATGTAATAAAAAATTATACTACCTTGACTTGGCAGATATATATAAATAAGACATAAGTGCAAAAATTATAACTTAACTCAGGGACTTATCTCTTAATCGGGTTTAAATTCACGTCTTAGGTTTTTTTATATTTAGTTTTATTAATCCCTGTATTATTATTTTGTTATTTTTGCAATTAAGAGTTGAAAAAAAGAAAAAGTTTTAATTCATGTAGCTATTTTCGTAACACAGCAACGGAAGTCAACTAAACTTTTATATGCTTGATATACGCCTAATGAAAGTATATTTAGAAAACACAATCCGATTTTTGCATAAAGATTATGTATTAATGTATGCATTAGCATACTGAATTATCAGTTTGCTAAGTTTTGTATCAGCTTTAGAAATTTGTTAAAAATTGTGAAACAAAATTTCACTACTTCTTTTAGTATTTATTTTTATACCCTTGCAAAAATGGTATATTAATTTTGGTCAGAAGTGTGCAACGCACAGAAGGAAGCATCTTCGACCATACAAGGTATATAGATATATTCTTGATTAGGACGACAAGACGAGTTCAATTAGCCATGTCTGTCCGTCCGTCTGGATCGACACCAACTCCTCCTAGACCGTAAGAGCTACAGAGCTGGAATTTTCCATGTAGGCTTGTAAGTATAGTACACAGGTTGTATATCTCGGATTCAGCCGGATCGGACCACTATATAGCTCCCATACAAACGGCAAAGTCACGAACAGACTTGACTTTTCGCAAGAGACTTCGTATTTTCTTCTTCATCCAAGACCTTACTCTATTCGTATTTCAAATTTCAAATACTTTGGCTTATGGCCTATTTCCAAAAAATAAGTGAGACTCGTTTAGGTAATGCGCCAATAGATAAATGATTGTTCTATTAACACAATATAAGATCTCAAATAATTTTTTACAAATAAATATAGTTTGTAAACATTTTCAGTCAAAAAATTGCTAATATCTAATCGGATATCTGAATTGGTCGCCAAATATTATATAAAATAGACTAACCTAACCTAACCTACGGTTTTTTAGCTTATTAAATTAGGGTTTGGTTTGAAATTCGAAACCATTTAAATAGGCATAATTATAATTATAATCGTCGTGCTGATCAAGAATATATATACATTATATGGTCGGAGATGCTTCCTTCTATGCTCACTTCTGACCAAAATTAAAATACCCTTTTTGCAAGGGTATAAAAAAATTCAACTGCAAAATTTAGTGGAGAAAATGGAAAACAGTTTTGAATTGCCTTAATTTTGCGAAAAATATATTGATTTCAGTTTTCAAAGTTTGTTCCATACACAGGCCGACATGATTTTTGGTGACGTTAACCTGAACTGAAAGGTGTTCTTAACTAATTCGGGTACGCTGATTCTGACTTGGTGTTTGTCCATCACATCCAGATCCAGGAGATCTAGGGTTGTTGTTTTTCTACATTTTGAACAAATTTTAGAATTTCTTGTTCAAGAAAAATAGCTGTTGTTTGCCAACATTACTAATAAACAAATTATTAGATGCATAAAATTCCAATAATTCTTTAAAATTAGCATACCTTTTGGTTTGAATTTTATTCATTTTGTGAACCATATTCAAAGTGTATGATATTATGCATGATAACAAAGAAACGCCTATTTGATTTAGTGTAAATTGCCCTTAAATCATACCTAATTAATAGCTTAAAATAATAATGTTTTCAGTATAATACTTTGTTAATTTTATACTATTAAATGTTGCAAATTGGGTCATTTTGAACGAATTTTTTCGAAATCCTGACGGTCAAAAACTAAGTACAGGGCCGCGATCAACACCTTCAAATTACTACAAGAGACCTACTGAACTTAAAACACTTTTTCATGACCTCAAAAATGTCGGCCTGTGTTATTGTTTTTTCTAATCATTTTTGACCAATTTCAGCTATAATTTTGCTTAACCAGTGAGTCTTAATTTATTTAGTTATGATAAATTTTCATAGAATAAATACTAAACGCAAAAATCATTAAATTTGCATAATGTGAATGTTCCAAATGGACAAAGATGAAGAAACTGTGATTTTTTGGTCAGATTGGAATCATAGCTATGAAAGGACATTATCTTTTCCTTTATGTCCACTTCAACGGCAAATAAGTTACATTTTTGCAAATTTTTGTTATGTTTAACAATAAGATATATCAATCAACAAATGATGGAAAAATCAAAATGTTTATCGTTTTTTATGGAGCTTCAAAACTCCCAAACTGTGTTTTTACAAACAGTAACGAATTTTTTTAAAGCTGTCGACATCGCTTTCAATTCGAGATAAGTAACATGGATTCTGTATACCAATATTGCAAAAGATTGCAGCTAAAATCGTTCTGTGAACATTAGAAACTATTACTAGCCAACTTAAACTGCAAAGATTTAAATATTTTCAATAAACTTACTTAAAATGCTGTTCAATGTATTGTTCAGCATAGTTGAGCAGTTCGACGCAGGCATGTAAATCGGCAAATTCTCGTATGCCCAGACAATTGCTGGCATCCAATTGGGTTTGTAAATAATCACAGCAGGCATCTCTCACATCGGTCAATTGCAGTAAATTGGCAGCTGTTAGCAATACTTGGACATTATCCTCATTGACCTCAACTGTTGAGGTGTAGACATAGTCGATAAGTAACTCCAAAGCACGGGCATCTACGCTCTGGAGTGTGATACGAGTTTGCCTCGATTCCTCGAAACTGGTGAACATGGCATAGAAATAGGGACTACAGGAGGCCAATACCATGCGATGGGCATGAATTTCAACATCATCGGCTACCAAAATGACATCGCAAAGTTGTTTTTGTCTGAAATGAATTAAAGAAAGTAAAAGTCATCATTTACTTAAATCTAGACGAAATGTCTACTAACAACTTCTCAAAATGTCATAGTCAAAGTCCAAAAACTTTTTCGTAATTTTCCTTAGCGTGACAATATTTAAATGCAAAATACCTAAAAGTGTCGATGAAAGTCTTTCTGAACTCTGCACCCTCAATTGGAAACGCTTACTAAGACGTTCCTGGTTCATTGACCGAGACAAATAATTCTAATGAATATATCTAAAAAATGTTCGATAAATTTGTAGTCTCATATGATTATGCTGATTATGTGATGGTGGTGGCGGGGGATTCACTTTCGATTCGAAAAGCAACAGCTAACTTTACACATGTAACAAAGAGGCGGGGCGAGAGCTATGACAGAAACTTGTTTTGTGGTCTGAAAATAAAAAGGTTTCCACTGGCCAAGTAATTTTCCTATGGTCAAAAACCAAAATGCGGAAACGTAATAAAAAGTCATAAACATAAAATCTTCGATTCGTTTCTCACTCTCTGAGCGTGGTATTTCAGCGCATTCAAGTTCAAGGTTAATGCGTTTCGAATGGTTCGCTAATAAACAAAACAAAATGAGACAAAAAATTCATATCATTATAATGAGATTGTACAGAAAATCAAAAATATATGGCACAAAAAAAAAAAAAAAGCAAAAGCTGACTGCGAATGCGAATGGCCTTTTGACAAAAGCAAATATTATGTTTTGTATATAAAATGGGCAAACAAAACCCCGAAACGAAACAGAAAACGTAATGCGCAAATATGTGCAAAAGTCAACTTAGATTCGAAGATACTCTGACGTAGTACAGTGGAATAAATAGCTAAAAGAAAAACAAACTACTCAAAATATATTTAAAGTCTCTTATAATTATGTTATGTAGGATTTAACTCAGGGCTGGATTTAGAGATATGGCGAGGCGTCTGGGGGCCCCAACTGTGATATTTCTGAAAATATAAATATAGAATAGTCGCCTTTTCTTAAAATTTATGGGATTTCCCCCAGAAGCAACCACAAAGATTTATCTCTCCTAGATCCGGCCGTAACTTTAAGTAAATTGGGAACAGTTTCACTTACAATCAAATAAAACATTTCTGAATTCCTACACTATTGTAATTTGTCCTATCTAATCAAATTGTCAGATGCGTATTCATTAATTTGACAAGTCTCGTCTACATTTCTTATCGTCTAGACTTGATGGCTTTGTAAAGAATTGTTTACTTTTATTAGAAACGTCATTCAAATCTGATTTCTAATACCTAATCAACTTAATATTTTACTGTACTCGACAATTGAAATAGTTTTGAGGGGATTTTCTATTCCATTTTGGCCTATGCCAATTTCTTTAATGTAGTGAGCGCGGGGTAATTCTTCTATATATACGGCCCCTCGTGAACTCATCCAATCTTCTATGTAGTGGATACGCGTAGTTAAAACTGTAAACTGGCGTGCACTTTTTAACCGGCTCCCTGGAAGGATAGCTCGAGGGATGGGGTGGAATTCTAGTCTTATCGTACTTCACAATTAAAGAAACATAAAGTGAATCGGACATGCTAAAGAAAATTGACTAAAATAAGTATGAGGATTATCGCTTCCTGTAATCTAAGACCTAAATCTGTGGACCTGTCAAGCAAATGTGGGGGTGCTATGCAGGTGAACACCTCTCCCTTCTCTACCCTCCGTAATGCAAAACATTGTACGAAATAATTCCTAATATTATCTAACAACTCAGCTAAAAAGACATAAAGCTTCAAATGAAATGAAATGGACTACCATTATTAAATTAGAAAATGCTTAAAACCGTTTTAGAGACATTTGTCTTAAAAATTTAAACAGTTAAGCACCTAAAAAATGAATGAATCTAAAGATTTACACAAAAAATATTCAAAATTTAAGATATTATTTTGAGTAGTCAGCTGTCACATGAATTCCACTGTGCACCTGATATTTGCAGACGACGGAGGCTAACAGCACAGATAATTTTTCATAATTAGTTTTTTTTGTACAGATTTTTGTGTCTTCCCATAATTTGTCTAGTGCCAAAATGTATAAATAACAAAATGATGACGATGATGATGATGATGATGATGATGATGATGGGTCTTACTTGCGCATTTCGTTCATGGCATCAAAGGATCGATTTGTGTGCTGTTCGTTGCTATATTGGCCCACTGTGCCGCGATCCTTGCCATTGGGTCGTTGGATATGTTTTTGGGAGCTTTCATCGAGGGAATTTTGACTGGCATAGCGTAGCAGACAGCTGCCCCTTTCCAGGCCGCTGCCCTCGGCGGCGGGATTCTGCGCCGGATGTTGTTGATTTTGCAGGATTAGTCGTGGTCGCTGCTGCTGCTGCTGTATGCCCACAGCAGCACCTAGACCAGGTGCTGGCATAGCCACACCTGGTTGCAATGGTTCTATGTGGGCCAACGCTCCGCCACCGCCACCGCCTCCTCCTCCGCCAGCAACTTCATTTCCTGCTGCTGCTGCATTTTGTTGTTGTTGCTGTTGATTTTGTTGCTGTTGATTCTGTTGACCATTGCTTAAATTGCTCATAATAATGTAATATTTTGTTAACAATGCACTCAGAGCTATCATTAACAAACACTACGAGACCGCACTCTCGCCTTAAATGAAAAGCAACAAATTATTGTTTTTTACGTTTTCTTTAACACTTGCTCTTTTCTTGCCTCTCTTTTTAACAACAATTTTTAACAACAAAAAATATATACAGACGAATTGGCCACTTTTTAGTGAATTCGCTTTAAAAAAAAAAATTACCTTGAGCATATGATGAATTTGCTTTGCCCAAATGAAAAATTTCCCACTATCGATATTAAATTTGTTATCGATAATTCGATAAACTTGCCTTACTCACATATTTAAAATATTTCATACGTTGCAAGTTCTTATTTTTATTTTAGCAATTTGTTAGATTTGTTTATGTGTAGCAAAGCAGATCTGTAAATGTTCCCCCCTCACCATTATTAATTCCATAAAAAAAAACGCTTAAAATTTTTTGTTGTTTTGTAGTTTTTATCCATCAAATTTATTTGTTTGGCTTTTGTTTTCTTTACTTGATTACTCATATTCTGCTACAATGAAACATCCATTTTCAACATACTATTTTTCATGTTTTTGTCTCAGATATGTGTACAATTTTATGTTTTGTATATATTTTTGGAAACAATTTTCAATTTCTTTTTCTTTTCTTGCTAAAGTTAATTGAAGAATTTTTATATTTTACTTCTACAAATAACAAACAGCAACCACCTAAATAAGAATACAACTGTATATACATATATATATAGGTATAGTATATATGTATCTATATATTTTATCAATTAAATTACAAAACTAAGAAGTGAAAATTTGTTGTATAATATTTTTTATGATCCAATATATGTATATATATATATATATATAGATATGTACAAGGTGCTAAATAATGAAACATTCAAGCAGCACTCACATGACAAATAAATAAATAAAAAATTAAGACAAATTTGAAAACAAAAATTTTACAATTTGGCTAATGAGAAATAATAAAAGAGTTTTCTACACTTATTTTACGTTCTATATATATTTTTAGATATAATATAAAATATATTTACAGTTTTTAATAAATACAAGGAAAATACTTTCTTTTGTTGTTTTAAATAGAAAATCAAATGCAGAATACTTAGATATTTAAAGAGGAGTTGGTTTTTTTGTTTTTGTTTTACATAAAGTAATACTTAGTTTAGAGTTGATGATACTTGAAAAAATGTTTGTTTTTTGGGAGGCTTGTTTTTGTTTGTTTGTTTTTGATTTTATAAATTCTCTACAATTATTATATGTATAACTTTTGTTTACTAATTACTTTATTTGTTTTCTTTTTTTTCTTTTTTTTTTTTTTTTGGTGGCGGCACACAATGCACTGGGATTGTCTCTAGTTTGTTTGTTTTAGGTTAATCATTTTTTATCCTTTTGGTTTTAGACTTTTTATCAGGCACGCTTATTGAAGTTAAATGGATTTGTCGCACTCTTTCTATTGTTATTCGTCTGATAACAATTCAAATTGGACGATAAGCGAGACAAAGCGCTGCCCAGACGTTGCGGCAAACGCCAGAGCGCATGCTGATGATGATTTTGATTATTATTATTATTATTTCGATTTCTTCTGGTGGCCTGTTGCAATTGAGCCACCACTTCGGCATGCTGCACATAGGAGACGTGAATATTAACAGCATCCTCATCATCATCATCATCATAGACATTTGACTCGCTAACACTTTCCATATCCTCATCATAGTAGGTGAAACTAATTGGCTGCAATTGCTGTTGCTGTAGCTGCTGCTGCTGCTGATGATTTCTGATAGTCGTAGGAGGAGGAGGAGGAGCTGCTGCCGCTGCTACCACCTTGTCCTTGGACTATACATTGGCATAGAATGCTCCTGGTGTATTCTGATCACATGGCTTAACTCGTAATTTTTGTTTATAATGATATTCCTTCAGATAGCTCTTCAATCGTCCAGGTAATTCCAGCTGATTAATGCCATCATAACTTGTATTCGATACGATTGTGGCACGTGCCAATTGTTGCAATGAGAATGTCTGTCTGCGATGCAATGGCATGGTTAGACATGGCTCAAAGAACATCACACAAGTGGGATCCTTATAGTGTTCCAATAATCCTGTCACTGTGCTAGCAGTAAAAACGCATGGATCATGACAGTCAAAGCTGTAAGAAGAATAAAAGAAAACTTGAGATTAATAAATTATTCAAAAATTTATATTAAATCACTAACAACTATGCATGGAATCAGTAGACTATATGTATATACCTATTAATATAATAAGTCTTGCAAGGGCATAGACAGGTATAAGCAGGGAAGGGCAACTGTCTAAAGCGTTAAAACTTAATTTTTTTCAAGAATTTATTCAATTTAAGATGCAATTTCTTAAAATGTTTGTGTTTAACAATTAGTTTAGTTCAATTCACTTGAAAAATATGTTCTATTTTACTTTTTTATTAGAAATTCAACTTAAAATGTATTCAAATATTATACCCTTGCAGAGGGTATTATAAAATTGGTCAGATGTTTGTAACGCACAGAAGGAGACGTTTCCGACCACATAAAGTATATATATTCTTGATCAGCATGAGAAGCTGAGTCGATATAGCCATGTCCGTCTGTCCGTCCGTCCGTCCGTCCGTCCGTCCGTCCGTCCGTCCGTCCGTCCGTCCGTCCGTCCGTCCGTCCGTCCGTCCGTCTGTGCAAATCAACTTCACGCTGGCATCTTAAGAGCTATCGGAATGAAATTTCATATTTGAGCTACTTTTAGCCGGGAGATAATAGAGTATGAAAATTGTCAGGATCGGACTACTATATCATATAGCTCTAGAACAAAAATTTTTGCAAAAATTGGAATATCCCCATGAAATTTACCAATATAATAGAATTTGATATAAAATCTCAGATCCCAAAATTTGAGTTTGATCGGATAAATAGAACACAAGTTACAGTCAATTCAAATCGGTTCTACGTCATCAGCAAATCAAACAGAGCACATGCATACGCACACACAGACGTAGCGCTACACGTATGTATGTATGTGTATGCGTGTTGTGCTTTGCTTAAAAATTTGTAGTAAAGAGAGATATAATTTGAATGTTTTGTTTGTGTGTTGATGAATTGAGTTGCAAGGAAAGAAATTTCAAAATGTAAAAAAATTATTGCCAAGGACTGCAAGGGTATATAAACTTCGGCATTGCCGAAGTTAGCTTCTTTGATATTTTTTTAAATTAAACCTTGGCTGATCCAAGGGACTTGAATGATACCCAGTTGGGCATCCTCCTGGTAGAAAATGTGGAAAATTATTAACTCTTCTCTAAAATTGCAAAATTCAAGACAAATTTTCACCTCTTCCCTAAACCTAACGATATTATCCACAAAATCGAGATATAGATCTATAGATAATACAAAGAAATTGTATTATTAAACTCTATTCATTCTACTTTAGTCAATTTCTATACCATATCATAAAGATTTCTCATCAATTCCAGTTGTCGATTGTCTATCAAACAAATAATTTTAGTATGACTACGTCATTGTTATTAGCATTATTTAACTCCGAGTATTTACTATATATATATATATATATATATATATATATATATATATATTAATGTATCTGACTACAATTGATCAATGAACAAATTAATCCTAATGAAATACTTGGTAATATCTGATAAAAAACGAGTTTCATTTAACTTTTAAATTAGCGATTTTATTATGATAAGCATTGAAGGTGAAGAGGAAATTTATTTCAAGACCTCTTTCTTTCTCTCTCTCTCTTGTTATCTCTTATCAATTTATAGTACCCGCAATAATATTGATCAAATTGTACGATTTCCGTTCAAAAAAAACTGATATTTTATGACGTCGTTTTTCATTGGGAAATACACGAAATGATTTTTTTTTCGTTTCTTCGATTTGATTTGATTTTAATTACTCACCTAAATTTATGTCCAGACTGTTCAATGCGGGCATGGAGTGATCTGCCATATTTACGGAATGTGACTGAGAATAGGAATTCCTCTTGCGCTGAGTCACGCAGCAGGAAAGTTCCCTCGGGTTTGCCCTCCAATAGACGTTCAGCCTCATAACGATCCATTTTGCCCCAATAGAAGCTGCTGTTGATGATTTTCTCCAAATCGGGGACCAAGCAATGCATAAAATCAATTTGCGAATGGACAGTGACACGGAATTGATGTGTTCCTGGAACTGCAGGAACTGTTGCTACTGCTGCGGTTGCTGCTGTTGTTGTTGTTGCTGCTGTCGGTTGTGCTTGTGGTGTGGGGGAGGATACAATCATCTGAGAAACATGAAAATGTGGGCTAACTGTGACACGAGCATTGCCAGGTGATTCGATAACACATTGTGGTGAACTGATGTGTATTATGACCGATGGTGAGGACCAAATGCCCGCCAATTGGTTAGATTCAGCAGAGGCTGCCGGAACAGCGGAAGTGTTGGGGGCCACTACTGGGACACTTGCTGCAGAGGGTGGCACGGCCACGGAATTGCGTTTCCTTTGAGTTTGTAAACGTGAAGTCATTGTTGAACTTGTTGTTGCCGGCGTCGAACGACGATCGACCAAAGGCCTTGTCGACGATGATGACGAAGCTGCCGCTGATGCTGTGGATTTTCTCATAATTGCCGATTCCTTTTTATCTCTTAACGTATTGCTGCCTGATTCCAAAATTCCACGTAAACCCTTTAAAGCGTCTCGACATTTACATTTACAACAACGCCTTCTACTGCTACTACTGCTGCTACTCTGTGTTGTTGTTGTTGCTGCTGCTGCTGAGATGTTTGAGGTATTAGCTCCCATTGATAAGATTTTATTGCTGCGACTACGACAGCAACTGTTTCCGTTAGCTAAACGAGAGAAAATAAATTTTAATAAATAACATAGTGAAAATTTCATGTGAGTAATTTCATTGAGAAAAAATATATGTACATATACATACATATGTAGTATATCTATATATATTTTTTGTGTGTTACTTGTGTGTGTGTTTGTGTAGAAATTGCTATTTGTGGGAGCTTACTTGATTTTGCTGTTATTTGTTGCGTTCCCGTCGACAACATTTCGCTGACTGGCAACGTTTCGAGCACCTCAACCTCACAATAGTCAACAGTTTCGGTAGGAGCATCACGCCGACGCAGCAGCGACTCATCGAGTATATCGTCGTCGTCGTCGTCGTCGTCGTTGTCGACATCATCATCATTGTGATTATCAACATCGTTATGATGTTGTTGTTGTTGGTGGTGGTGCTCGTCGCCTTGGTCGTCGTTTTTCAATTGAAGCGTACTAATCGCCGAAGTAGTACTGGCTATTCCCACTAAATTGTTGTTATTCATTTGCTGTCTTTCGCTTTTTTGGGCTTCTTCCGTTGTTGTTGTTGTTGTTGTAGAGGAGGAGGAACTGCCAGCAGTTCGAGTGCCTCCTAAAGTAAAATTAACAATTTGCTGCTGCTGTGGCTCATTTGCATTGAGCGTGTCCGTAGCAGACATTATGGCAGCAGCAGCAGCAGCGGTAACACCTTGCTGTTGGCTTTCCCCTTGTTCTAGCACCTGCCCACCATTATTACCATTTTCCATTTTGGCCAATTGTATTTTGATTATTATTTGACGAACTTCCGCCGTGGAGTTTGTATTTATGTTGGATGTGACTTCTTCTGTGACTGCTGCTACTCCCTCATCGACACTTTCTAAATGTATTGTTTGCTCAATTTCTAATAGTTCTCCCTGAACCTCAACTTGTTTTTGAGTATTTTTTATGGACTTCTGTGCAATTGTTGGCTTACTAAAATGATGACCCATTGGAAACCAATTGAAGGAATCCTGCAAAAATAATAAAAAATGGAAAATAATTAGTAAGAACAAATGTTGAAATGGAATTATAATGAAACATTTATATATTCAATCAATATGTTATCTCTTGTTCAACTAAATTTTATTAAAATTGCCTTTCAAATTAGACTAAGACGTCAAATACATTTGCATTTTATATCGTATAACTTTCCAGTACATTCAGTATCAATTTTATTAACTTTTGGACTTAGATTGATTAATTTAAACCTTAAGGTGTGAAATGTTTGAAACTTCACCCTCAAAAACCGAGATTTGATTACTGAAATAGGTCGAATTTCTATGTTCGACGCCCAATTTCTTCTTTCCAAACGCAAAATTATAACCTAGAACTGCGACTGGACTTTGCCCTGATACGAATCAAAATTGGAAATTTCCAATGAAAACAGAGATATTAGTTCTGGAACTGTTCAAATTGCAACAAGAAAAGTAAACAAATTCAGAAAATTGAGCAATGTTTACCACTTATCACTTTATACTATTTTTTTTTTTCTGTTTATTTATGGCAAACTCTTTGAATAGAAAATGGTTTCGTTTTGCCCATTTACATATGTATATAGATATTTAATATGCCCAATTTTTCCACAGGGTGCAGGGTAATACGGGAGCGTTCAAAGAAAGATAAGCAGCAGCACGCATAAACCTCACGTCTGCAGTTTTAAATTTTATTTTTCGCCATAATTTGTTTGGCCTCTTATCGCTTAACCAAATCGTTAAGCATAATTTCCAAAAAAAAAAAAAACAGAAAAACAGCAAAAAGAAATTGCGTTTTATTTGTTTGATTTTTCTTAGGAAAAACAAATTCAACTATAGGGGTCCAATCACTTGTAATTAGTTAGTATAAATTGAAATTCAATTCGTAATAATATTTCCCATTAGAACACAGTGGAAATTTTCATTCCACTCTATCTCCGATTCTTGGTAATATATTCGTAAAAAGAAAACAAAAAACATGAACATCATCTAATGCTTTTAATTAGCACTTTAGACAAAGTTACACGAACTCGGCACTAGGTTGACGGCTTCTCACTTGTTCTAAATATAAAAACGTACTTCATAATGGCGTCACAATCTCAGCAAGTTGGAACGGTGATCTAATTGGCAATCTATCTCTATTGGAAAAGTAATTTAATGACACGCCTCTCTTTTTTTTCAATTTTGGGGAAGTCATGCCATAGAATGAATAGCTTGTGGTTTTTTTTTTTTTTACTTTGGTTGACTCATTAGCCAAAGGTAGGTAGGTTTCCACGTCTGACAGTCAGTCAGACAGTTAGACACTGCGTCTGCATGACGCATCTTATTAGTGAAATAAAAAAGCGTTGATTTAATGATATATTTTGTTTTTTTTTTTTTTTTGTAGTTATTATTGTTGATAAGGATTCCTGGTAGCGGCCTTAACAATTACTGTAATTCCCAGGAATATAATGAAAAGAATAACTTTATCAATGAATAGAAACTCATCATGGCGCCGCCATATACCAAGCAACAGTGAGACAGAAAGAGAAAGAAAGAAGAGAGAGTTCTGAGAAATGTGTATTGGAGATTCCAATTACAGCGATTGCGAAATTACTTTCAGTTAAACCGAATGAATGATAAGATGTGACCTAGAAATTTATACATACATATGCATATGTATATATGTATGTATGTATGTAAGTAGATTGTGTACATAAACACGTGTTCTCATTCGCGTTCTTTTGCCCAAGGCAAAGATTTTTCAATATATGAACATAATTCTAAAAATAGTTGAAAAACCAATTACAATTTACTTGGAACATTTGCTCATTGCTTATGCGTGGGATTGGTATGCGGGGAAACATACATATTCATTCCCTTGCATGAGTCAGTTCGTGGGGGCGATGAGCCAAGGAGGCTAGTTCACTAAGACTTTGCCTTTGTCTCTGTGATCTGGTCTATGCAATTGCCCTTAATTGCCCCCACAACTTTAACTTCAACTCCAACTTCAACTTGATCGTTTGACTAAGTAATTAAAATGGAGAGTAGTTCGTGTCTTTGTCTGGGCCTATGCAATGCCTCTTGCTGTAGGTCAAGATACATTTCACACGCTTCTTCTATGTATGTATGTTGATTAGTTTAATGATTAACATTTTCTATGGACTGACTAACAGTTAAATGTGCTTAGCAACAAATGAAATGATAGCTACATTTAGTATTGATTTTTGTCGTTTGATAAAATGTCATTGTTACTCATTGGTTGGTTACCAATTCGACCCTGACCACGCTTGGTTCTCGTTTAAATTGAAATTACGAATGTGATTTTTCTTGGAACCAAATTTTAATTCTCAAACTAGTAAAATTCCAGGAAAATTTTGCAATTCGTAAAGGTTTCGGTTGAAAAAAAAAATGCATTAATAAATTTCAATTAGAAGCAATAAGTGACCTACCCTAAAAGTCCCAGTCTCTGAAGGTTTGCCAAAGGAATCCAAGGGATCCCATCTGCCCTTTAATAACTAATGGAAATGATGATTCATAGGAAAATGTTGGACAAGAATACAATTGATATCCAGAAGATCTCAAGGAGTCGTTGCAGAAATTCATTTTCGCACTTTGGTTCTCATTTTCTTGACTTCTAAGTATCTTAAGCAAATAATTTTAAACGTAGTAAATATTGCTAAAACCAAAAATGAGGCTTTGCATTTGTGTGTGTGGCAACTAAATGTGCTTTAAACTAAATTACTGTTTAGCTAAATTAGACTAAAATGCTTCAAAAAAATGTTTATGTTTAAAAATTTTGACAATTTTAAAATCTGACAAGCACGAGTGGAATCGTTTTCAAAGTGTCGTTGCCGAACCATCACTAGCATTTGTAGTGTATGTGAGAGAGCAGCGCTGCGGCAGAACTAGGCCCTAGTTGATGTAGACTAATTGAAATGTTGAATCTTGCTAAAGCACTAATTTATCCTAGAGTACTATTTTTTCGTGTACTAGAAAGTGAATTGAATTCCCCGTCAAATGATATATTTATACCCTTGCAAAAAGGGTATATTAATTTTGGTCAGAAGTGTGCAACGCATAGAACGAAGCATCTCAGACTATATAAAGTATATATATTCTTGATCAGCACGACGAGACGAGTTCAAATAGCCATGTCCGTCCGTCCGTCCGTCCCTCCGTCCGTCCGTCCGTCCGTCCGTCCGTCCGTCTGGATCAACGCGAACTCCTCCGAGACCGTAAGAGCTACAGAGCTGAAATTTTGCACGTAGGCTTGTATATATTGCAGGCATTGTATATCTCGGATTCAGCCGGATCGGACCACTATATCATATAGCTCCCATACAAACGTCAAAGTCACGAACAGTGACTTTCTCAATAACTTCATTAATTTTATAGCTATTGTCATAAAAGTTGGTATTTGTCAGTTTTATGTTCTTATTAATGATTGTGCCAAATTTGATCAAGATCGGGTGACTATATCATATAGCTCCCATACAAACGGCAAAGTCACGAACAGTGACTTTCTCAATAACTTCATTAATTTTATAGCTATTGTCATAAAAGTTGGTATTTGTCAGTTTTATGTTCTTATTAATGATTGTGCCAAATTCGATCAAGATCGGGTGACTATATCATATAGCTCCCATACAAACGGCAAAGTCACGAACAGTGACTTTCTCAATAACCTCATTAATTTTATAGCTATTGTCATAAAAGTTGGTATTTGTCAGTTTTATGTTCTTATTAATGATTGTGCCAAATTTGATCAAGATCGGGTGACTATATCATATAGCTCCCATAGAAACGATAGGTGGAAAACAATGACTTTCATCAAAAAGTTCGTTATATCCTATGCTAAGATTGAAGGCCGTTCTTTCGCAAACATTAGTCTTTTTGGATAAAACGTTTTTACACTTTGATGGCTGTGGGTAAGGAAAGAATTACCAAAACAGTTGCAAGGGTATACAAACTTCGACGCGGTCGAAGTTAACCCCGGCCCTCTGGTTTTTATTAAAATTGGTTCAAAATTAGATAGTTTTCATCGCCCTTCAAGATTGTAGATTTTTAAGAAAAACTGTCCACCTATTCACCATCTCTTTCTTTTCCATTAGGCAAAAGGGACAAGACCGAAGTTTTACCCGCAAGGAGACTTATGTATGTTCAATCAACTGATATTTAAATTAATGTTTATATACTTATTTTTATTTTTAGTGAAAAACAGATAAACCTATCATATTTCGTAAATTGTTTATATTTGTTTTAAGATTGTCAAGTATTTCTGTCCCAAGGTGAGATTTAGTAACATTTTCTTCGAACTGAAGTAAGTGATGACTTTGTCACCGAATGCAATTTCTAGTTGATTCTTAAGTAATTCCCTATATATGTATATACAAAGCTGTAAAGAGTACTTCTAGAAAAAATAGATACACATATGTACATACATATAAGAGCGACAAGCCTTAATTACTTAAATACGTAAAAGCTTAAAGTTTCGTTGCCATAAGGAAATTCTATGACGTTATCTCTCTTTCAGGCTGTTCATTGTGTTGGATGTAAATATTGGCGACTTAACACACGAGTCTATTAGTTTCCCAAGAAAACATTTATCTATAACACATTATACACATTAGTTCCACCCGTTATCTATTACTGAGGTAATTAAAAAGAATTAAATACATACGGTAGAATTTCATTCATGTGAAGCTACTTTAAAGACTAATTCTAATGATAATAGTTTAAACAAAAATCCATGCACCTGGCTGGCTTGCTGATCTGAGAATTCTTCAGTCTGGTATTTTTAGCCAAATGATTTGATATTTATCTTTCTCTAAGTAGTCAATTCTAATGAAATTTTCTGCATAAATATACAATCAATAAAGAGAAGGTAAATTATATTCCCAAGTATCCAACTGTGTTTAAAATTAAAATTTAATTATAGACATGTTCTTAATATTGGTTCAACTACTTACAAATTACGTCAATTGGGCAAATTTGTATAAAGGTTAATTTAAATTAATTTAACACTCTTCTAATATAGGGTATATCCAAGTCGTTTACCATATTTATTTTTATTTTTCTATAGAATTGTTTTCTACTGATTATTTGATTATTTGAAAATTGCCATATTTATTAATTTTAGATTTGAAAATATATTATACAGTTTCTCCATAAAAACTACAATCTCCAATCAAAAGATAAGTTCTGAAATTTTGAAGGTAATTGAAATAATTCTCTGGAAAACGAATTTAATATATTTTAACAAGAAATTTCTTTATGATTTTACATTTTATTTGGCATACTTTAAAAAGTTATTACTTAAATACTAAATTAAAACAGACAAATAGATTTCTGGGAAGTTCAATTCAAATTAATATTCAAGTTTTTTTTTTGTTCCCCAAACTTTAAAATGTTTCACTGGAATTCTCGATGCCCCCCTCCCTTGCCGCAAACTCTTTTTGAAGCATGACAAACCAATTATAAACCACTTAACGAAACAACTTAGAAAGCTCATTAAGTAACCTAACAATTAGCATTGCAAACATTTTCATAAATTTTCCAGAAACCGAAAAAAAAAAAAAAAAACGTTATGGTGACTTCCCGGAAATGTCAACCCATCATATCATCAACGCCAACCCCAAAACCCAACGCCAAAAGTAAACAACAGTCAAAAAAAATATACAAAAACTACACATAAAAAAAAGTTGCAGCAAAATTTCTTCCTTTTTTAGCGAGAATTCAAAAATTAATAATTAAATGTTTAGTTGGAATAACGACAATTTGAATTCGGCGTCATTTGGTGTTGTCATTTTCCATTGAAAATTATAGACTTGGTACATTGGTCCGCATGGCAATTCAATTTTATAGACACTCATTCACCCGTTTACCGTTAAATCTAACGTAATTCTTGCCGCACGTGCTACAAATTTTATACCTGTAATAATAACTGATCAATGGAGAGAGAGCTGAGACAGACAGAGAGAGAGAGAGAGAGCGAGACAGGTGGATAAATACAGAAAGCAATAAAAACAAAAAACGTTTTATGAGTAAATTTTTTCGTTTGAATCAATCGTCCAGAAATACTTCTGACTCTGACTCCTCGGATGATTTGACTCTTTCCAATTGTGATGAAATTCATCACTCGTTTATGGAGTAAATTGCTGGAGGATACAACCAAGACGACGACGACCCCGACGAGTCAGCGACAGATTCCAAGAGACCCGCATGAGCCAGTCAGCGAGTTGTGCGAGTTTCAATGGAAATTCAAAACTAAAACACCAGATAAAATAAAATAATAATAAAAGAGAAAAAACCCATAGAATTCATTTCATTTTTTATAATAACGAATTGCCTATACACTTGCAAAACTGATGGAAATTAACAAAAATTCACTGTCAACATAATTTTTGAGGTAAAAATCATAATCATAAAAAAATATTTTACTTTTTGAAAAATAGAAAAATGTTTTCGCTGTGGCGTTAACCCGTTCGATTCGGGAAGGCCAAATAATCCTTCCAAAAATTATATTCAAGGTACTAAATACAAAAAAAAAATAATATATAAAATTTTATAAAAAACTTTCAAAGGTAACTGAAAGTTTAATTTGCTTTAAAGAAAATGTTATCAAAGTAAAAAAAAATGTTATTTCCTATTTTTATTCATAAAGAAAAAGAGTATAATATAAAAAAAATATAAAAATTATAAAAAAAAAACATATATAAAAAATTATAAAAAAAAGTATAAAAAAAAAAAAAAAAAAAAAAAAAAAAAAAGTTGACAAAAAATAGAAGAAAAAAACCATTTAAAAACATTTTCGTTTTATTTATTTTTAAAAATTCAGACCTAAGCAACTTTAAGAAACTTCAAATTAAATTTAAAAAAGATTATAAAAACATTTTTTTTATTTCTAACAATATTTATTTTTTTTCCGAGGCTCTTATGTCTATGTCTAACTAATAAAGAAAGAATATATTTTTAGTTGCTACTAAAAAGCTAATACAACGCCTTCCTCTCCTCTTCAACAACTTGATGTTCCTATGGAAAAGCTATGACTAGGTTTTCCCATTGATCAATTGAACTGATCTGTGACAACAAGTGAACGCAGCTGCTCATAAATATATACATACAAATATATAATCAACAGGTGCTTCCAAATAGCTGTATATGTGTGTATGTATGTACATATGTACATACATATGTGTGGAGACCAAAGTTCTAGTGCGTTACCAACTTCTGGCCAAAGTCAACAAACATTTCAGACAAGGGTATCATCGTCAAACCGCATGCTCGTTTTAAACAGCCTTTGGGCAAAGGTATGTGGAGGCAGGTAGAGGTAGCTTAGCCTCCGCACTCGACAAGCTGAATGACTCACTTTTTTCTGCTCAGCAGTGCGCGAGGGGTGGGGTGGGGGGAGGATGAATGAATGGATAAAGTAAAGTTTTGTATATCCAAACAAAACAACAACAAAAAACCCTCCGCAACAACATGCATTTTCGCAGCCGGCTTAACATTATTCAGTTCTCTTTAGTTTTTATTTTGTTGTTTTTATACCATACACCCATAGGGTGAAATGGTATATTAAAGTCGCCAAAATGTATGTAACAGGCAGAAGGAAGCTTCTCCGACCCCATAAAGTATATATATTCTTGATCAGTATCAACAGCCGAGTCGATCTAGCCATGTCCGTCTGTCCGTCCGTCTGTCCGTCCGTCCGTCTGTCCGTCTGTCCGTATGAACACCTAGATCTCGGAGACTATAAAAGCTAGAGCCACCAAATTTGGAATGTAGGCTCGTGTAGTATGTAGAGTGATCAAGTTTGTTTCAAATTTTTGCCACGCCCCTTTCCGCCCACGCAATTCAAAAAAAACGTTTATCTCAAAAACTATTGCAGCTAGAGACACCAAATTTGGTATGTATATTTGCATAGTAAATGCGCACATTTTGTATGTATAAAGTTTTTGCCACGCCCCTTTCCGCCCCCGAAATTTGAAAAACTCGATTATCTCCCGTAATTTTTTACCTTGTGCAATCAAATTTGGCACACTTAAATTTGATACTAATACCGAGCAAAATACCAAATTTGATGAAAATCGGACAAAAAATAGCTGAGTTATGCATATAAACGTTTTTGCATAAGGCCTTTGATGGCCGTTGGCGGGTGGGGGCGCTAGGGTGCTTATATGCATAAGTGCGCGAGATACTGAGATATGCTTGTAACAAGCATGTGAACAGAATTGTGGAAAATAGGCAAATGCATTAGTTATTACAAATTTGAAATATTTGTTTTACTGGTGTATGGTATACCCAAGTCGGCGAGACGACTTACTTACTTCATTTTTTTTTTGCAGACAATGCGAAATTTCATCAGAAATCCAAATACAGATAATGATCTAATACCTAAACTTGTTCACAGAGTAAAAAAAACGACACGAGAGAGAGGAATAGGGGGGAACACAACACAAAGTAAGTTAAGCCAATGTGAAGAAAGAAAGCTAACAAGCCGGAACCTTTTTTTTCTTTCTTTCTATAAGATGGCCCCTAGAGTGGGTTCGAACAAACAGTTAGGATTACTAATGTATTTACCTGAGGGACAACTAAGACAACATACTTGGGATTTCCGTGTCAGACCACATACATACTTATAAGTTGGTCATTTCGACTTTGAGACATGGGAAAATAGTAAGTTTCATAGTTTTCCCAAACTGCGCAAAAATGTGATCAAATTATGCACTTTTTAGTATTTACAACACTAGATAAAAGTGTGACCATAATTTTCTTTAAGGATCAACTAGCTATAGATTCCACATTCATACTCATTACCTGTACTAAAGGTAGCTTTTCTGTTGCAAGTAAAATGAAAATATCATCACAAGAAACATTGGTGGCAGCCTCTAAATTAATCGAAAAAATCATATATATGGGCTACCATATAGACTCCATATGACTGATGAAATGGTGGCGGAATGCATTTTGGCTCACTTGGGGCAAACTGTTCATGGCCTTTAATCATAGTTATAGTGTTTTCCCTTTTCAAATTTATTGTTGGCGTAAATAGATGCGGAATAAACTGCCTTGATCGTTAGCCAAATTGTTAATTGTAATATAAGAGGCATACACACACACACACAGACATATACACACATGCCGAAAAGGAGGAGGGATGGGGAAACTTTATCTGCCAGTTGTCACCTGCGTTTTTGTGACAACGTCAACAGCGGCAGATGTCGCCACTGCGTTGGCGACTGACTGACACCGGCTTTGGTTACATTGGCATTAAATTTGAAAATCTGTGCTCGGTTCGATCCATTAGATCTCTCATAACATAAGGACAAGGAATCTAAGCCTGTTGTCTTGTTCTCATCGTCACCTGCGTTACGGCCTCGCATACAGCCAAATGGCAAGGATATCCATTAAGAATCAGGCAATCAGCCGATTGATATGTTCAATTCACTCGAATAGACTTTTTGTCGCTGTGCATTTCAACTGGTTCCATAGTGTAGCGGTTATCACGGCTGCTTTACACGCAGAAGGTCTCCGGTTCGATCCCGGATGGAACCAGCAATAATTAGAATATCTTTTTTTACTTCTTTTTTTTACTTTTTTTTTTTACTGAATATCTTTTTAGTTTTCCTTTCACACAAACTCTCTAATGTAAAATTATATGCTTTTGTTTTTACAAAAGTAAATTCTCTAAAACATTCGAATTACTTCGCGATAACATTTTTGGATTGCAATTTCATAGTTTGCATACCAATTTCGACATTCTAAACGTGATAGTAAATAAACATTAAAAAGCATTTATTTATAGAACAAGACAAAACCTGTGGAATGTCATCACATTCCTACGCTAACGTTACTACAAACAACAAGAAATGAAATGTGAAATCCCTAAATCCAATAAGCATTATGAAATAAGAGTGCAAAATATAAACACCTAATCTAAAAATAAAAATTTCTTACGCCATCAAAACTCAGCATGTATTAGGACCAAATACTTTGGGAACTACCCAAAAGGCGGGGGTTAGGCACTTCAGTTGGAAACAATAATGACGCCACCCAACGGGCAACGAATGACAAACAACTGAACAACAAAACCAAACAACCAACATAATTAAGCAAAGTCCGTTATTAAAAAGGCATTTGAAGCACACACAGACAAGAAGTATGTAGTAGAAAAGCTAGCTACTCATAATATACAGTAAAATCAGGTTATAACGACGATCAAGGGACCGACGATTTTCGTCGTTATATCCGGAAGGATTCTACTGTACATTCATACGTAAGAGATGCATTGAGTTAGTCTCAAAAGTATTCGTCTTTAGATGTGTTTTGAGTAAGATAAACATGATTGCCAGTTTATTTTTTACACTTCACACTTTCTCTCTTTATTACTCGTTTTTTCGTTGGAACAAATATCATAAGTGAAACATTTTTTATAGTCCTTGCTACTTAAAAGGCAATCGACCCAAGGCCAATTCCTTAATATTTAAACTAACATCTGCTTAACTTAGTTGTCGGTGTGAGATTGTAAGATAAGACACAATCGATCAATTTTGTTGTAAGTTAGTAAATGTTTTTCTCTATAACGACAAATTACTAGAATTTCCTGTTCAAATTCCAATTCATATTCATTCAGTAATCATTCTAATTACATGACTTCTAAATTTCATTTTTTAGTTTTTCCACAACAAACCAAAACACCCAAGACAAAACTATAAAAAGTTCCTTTGTATTAAAAAACAAAAGAAGTAAAATTTGAACAAAAAAAATGTCAGTTTTGATATACATATATTGAAACATTATTCATTACTTCGTATAGAGTCCACGACGGTTCCTAGAAATTAAATACCCAATGATCAGGTATACTTTACTCTTCTTTATCTTCTGTCTTTGATATGATTGAACGTTTAAAAGGTGTATAGACACTTCTGAGACTGACTGTATGCACCTACATACATACATACATAGATACAAAAGCAACCTTCTTCTAGCCAGAATGGTGGAATGCTTTGCGTTTTACGCAGAAATTGTCACGACACAGCAAAATGAATTGCGGTCAGTAACAGAGAGAGACTGACTGACTGACTATCTGTCTGTTTTGCCAACAAAAACTCTTTAGAATGTAGGATATTTCTTTTTGTACTCTTTCTTAATATTCATTATTAAATACTCTGTAGACAAATACGACCTTAAAGGGTATATTAAAGTCGTAAAAGTGTGTAGAGGTTGGTACAAAGTGACGTAATTAGTAAACTTTTAAAGGCTTTTCATGATTGAAGGACAAATCATTTATCCGAGAAAATATTCTTATTCTTATTCGAAAAGTATTGCGCCTCGGAAAAGTCATGAATGAAACATTGGCGCCAGGGCGTTTGTTGATGGGTGTGGGTGTGGGTGGGGTGGGGTGGTTTTTATATGGAAATTCTGTAGACTAGAGTTTTCAAGTGAGTGTCGATGCATTTTAAGTTGCAGCAGCAACTCCCCCCCAATCCGATGAATGAACCGAACGACGGGGTATCCGAAAGTCGGGCGCATTGTCTTTATGGGCGGATTTTATTTCTTGTTGTTTTTGCTTGTTTTAAAGCGAATTCAATTACTTTTTGTAGCTGCCGACGACAGCGACGCGTCGCTTCTTTATTTTCGCTTTTTTTTTTTTTTTTTTTGCCTCTCTTCTTCTCTGCATTTACTGGGAATTTTGCAAATGAACTTCGCTTGAAAACGAAAATCACATGCAAAAAAAAACTCACAGCGTAAAGTGCCAAAGACGGAGTGTGAGTGAGACAGACAGACAGACAGAGGTAGTTGAGTTGGGGGAGTTGCTTTTGGGGGAGGGGAATGTTTGTGGGGGGAAGTAAGGAGAGCTGAGAAAGTGTATTTCATTTTGATATTTTTCGCAGGAAAATTGAAATGAGATTTATTTATTACGTTTGGTTTTTTTTCTTTCCTTTTTTTGTTTTTGTTTCGACTTGACTTTGGATTCAGATTCAAACGAATGAAAGGACGGATGGACAGGCAAATTCTCAGCTCAATTTTATTTTTCTTCATTGTAGTTACTTTAATTAACAGTTCCAGTGAATTTGGCCAAGCTTCGCCGTCTCACTCGCACACAAAAGACCAAAGTAGTAGGTAGTCGGTGGCTCGTGGTGGCCTTCTCTTATCATGAGGTTCGTGACTGATTATGTTAGAGAAATCTTCAATTGACGTAGATACAAATACATATACATATGTACATACTTAATGCCTGTGTATGTGTATGTATTGTACATAAATATTTTGTTTATATTTCAGTTGAAATTTAGTTATCGCAAAAAAAGAAAGAAAAAAAGTATTGTATATGCGTTTTTTTTGGGTTTCGTATGATTATCATTATCGGGTGAGAAAGAGAGACTGCGTGTCGTGTCCAGGAGAAACCATTTTCTAGGTGTGTGCTTAAGTGCTGTCCATTTAGCAATTTAGTTGCTAAAACTAGCAACTTATAAAGGAAAGAAAATAGCCATAGAAATAGCCATAAGTCTAGCCATTTGAGATATTTGTTTGGACAACTTTCGTGTAAAATGAGCAATTCGTTATTGTTTTTCAATAGTTTATAAAAGAAGCTAATGAGTGGAAGAGATGACTTAGTCCTTTTTTTTATACAAAAGACGTGTAGTCTTTGGTCTATTTCAATCGACAATATGTCACTTAAAGCAATTACTTTTTTTGTATTGTGTCAAAAAAACTTTATCCTCTCATATGAGCACTTGAATGAAAGGTTAATTCATTAACCAACTATTGGTCAAAGATACGATTCAACATAATTTACCGTTACAAAGCAATAGCGGTTTTGTCCTTGTCAAAAATAGCGGGGCAATGTGGCACATCGGCGTTTCACAAGTTTTTTATATAAAATAACGGTATTTGTCGACCAAAAACAAAATATAGTTTAATAGTAACAAATTTGATTCATTCGTTCATTCATCGTTTCTATGGCAGCTATATGATATAGTATTCTGATCCGTCTGATTCTGGTGCGGCATTTTGCCCCACACTTAGTTTTAGCATTTTAAACTGAAAATTTGAAAACTGTGTGAATTTTTTCAAATAAACGAATCACGCACCATAAGTTAATACATGTGGCAACCTGTTTTAGTTAACTAAAAATTTTGTCAATGTTTTTGAAACCATTTCTTGGCGAAATGAAATCGATTTTTGAGGTTAAAAATTACATAAATCCAAAAGTTTCAGATACTTCGAATCCAAATGCGTTTTTAGGACACTTGTAACTTTTTGGATC
This sequence comes from Drosophila equinoxialis, assembly GCA_018150345.1. NCBI lineage: Eukaryota > Metazoa > Arthropoda > Insecta > Diptera > Drosophilidae > Drosophila > Drosophila equinoxialis. The sequence continues at coordinate 3,376,227 of JAECWI010000703.1, forward strand.
GTACTACTATATTTCAAGATAATTTGACTGCGCCTGGTTGCCCCATGCGCCGATTAGCCACACTCTCCCCTATGTACATACATATGTTTATCTTGTAAAGGTAATTGTTAACATTATAAAGATAAACTTACTCTTTTTCTTTTAAATTTTAATTTTTTAAACAATTCGCACCAATTAGGAGTTTTGGCAAATGAAGCGACTTTTCCCTTTTTGGATTTTGGCATCACTGTTGAGTTTATGTGTGTGTTGGTGTTGGTTTTAATCATAATAATAATAATAATATTATTATTAACATTAATTTCAAAAGAGGCGATTTCTAGGAATTTGTGCACACGGTTATATGGGGGCTCTTCTCTCCAAAATAGCGCCTCTTCTACGCAGAAATGGACGTACATAAGTATCTACAAACATACATACATACATACATTTCGATGTATGGATGTACATACATATGTATGTATGTGTGTGTAGTTGCGTTTGCTAGGCTGACTGACGGCTCTCCTTCAGCAACAATATGGGAAAAAAAATTCTCGGAAAATATGTAGTATGCACACGGTACTCATACACTCACTCTCTCTTCACATGGTTTTTCGTTGTTGGTAAAGTCATGAAGTTGCCTAAAGGTAGACACACACACACACACACATGAACACAACACACAATGGTTTTTTTCTCTTGCTGTTTTTCTGATTAAACTGAAAGCATTAACAAAACAAAATTTCATTTTAATTTTGCCATACTTGGTCCACCCCGTGAGGTATGTGTGTGTGTGTATACACACACGAACACAACACATGGGTTCATTAGATACTTTTGTATCTCAATTTAAGCAGAAATTATGAGCAGCAAACAGAAGAAGCAACAGCAACTCTAATAATAAGATATTGTCGAGAGAGAGAGAGAGGGAAATAAGTTGCCGTTAACCATCGCCTAGGAGACTTAATCCGCCTTATTGGGTTAAAAATGGTTAACAAGTTCTCCAAAAGAAAGTTCAAATGGAGGTTACAATATCATCCAACAGAATTTCTATTCAAATTCTTGCAGTCAAGCAAAGTCAAAATGGAAAAATGTTTTCCTTCTTAGGGAAAAGATTGTTCAGAGCTTTCCACCTTCCACTTTTGGTCAAAAATATGACTCATGTTCTTTCGATCGGTGGCATTATGTTTCTCGAAGATTCTATCACATAAACATTCCAAGAAACTCATTAGATTTGATAAGTAATATCGTTTGCGATTATCTATGACTAACAATTCGATAAGCTAAATACAGAATAATGATGTTCGACTTTGACTTTGAGTATTTCTTGTTGATTTTTATTTCCCTTTTACTTGAATTGCACTTAATATAATCACTTTTGTTATCTTTCCAAAGATTGAGGTAGGTTTTTCCTCAGAGTATTTTCGCAAATTAATGGTTACCGTTTGAGGTCTTCAATCAACTGACGACTGGCTGACAATATTAAACAATTTGTCGCTTTTATTGATAGATTATTGTGCTTATACTCAAAGATCGGGATTGTGGTTTGATTAGAAACGATTATATGATTTTAAATTTATAGTTACTTAACCAAAACCTAAAATGCACCTGAAAACCTCTCTCTCTCTCAATTTTTCTCTATCTATCTTTGGTTCAAGTGAAATTGTATATTTAGGTAGCCAAAATGTATATATATATGTACATAATTGGCAGAAGAAAGTTCGGTTAACCACAAAGAATCTTTGTATATTTTTATACCCTTGCATAAGGGTATATTAATTTTGGTCAGAAGTGTGCAATGCATAGAAGGAAGCATTTTCGACCATATGAAGTATATATATTGTTGATCAGCACGACGAGAAGAGTTCATGTAGCCATGTCCGTCCGCCCGTCTGGATCAACCCAAACTCCTCCTTGACAGAAAGAGCTACAGACGAAATTGCATGTAGGCTTGTATATAGTGCACCGGTTTTATATCTCGGATTCAGCCGGATCGGACCACTATATCATATAGCTCCCATACAAACGGAAAGGCACGAACAGTGACATTTGTCAATAACTTCTTTATTTTCCGAGCAATTGTCGTTAAATTTAACATTGGCGAGTTTATTACACTCATAAATGACTGTGTCGAATTTGATTAAGATCAGGTGACTATATCATATAACTCCCATAGGAACAATCGCTCAAAAACAGTGACTTTTCTCAATAACTTCGTTACTTTTGACGCGATTGCTTTCAAATTAAACATTTGTTGGTTTGTTATATCTGTTAATGACTGTTCTAAATTTGGTCAAGATCGGGTTACTATATCATATAGCTCCCATAGGAAGAATGACCAATATCTTCGTTATTTACAATGCTAAGATTGTAGGCCATTCTTTATCAGATTATGTTATATTATATTATAGGTTGGAAAAGATTACAAAAAAAAGTTGCAAGGGTATAGAAACTTTGGCGCGGCCGATGTTAGCCCTGGCCTTCTGGTTTTAGTTAGTCTTACAATTTGTAAACCTTTTTAGATTTAACCATTATACATAATTGCATTTTTATTTTGTTGTGCTGTAAAATAAATCAAAATTTAAGCGTTTTAATACTTTTTAACCCCACTGTACTTGTTTTATTTGCCATTGCAAGGTATACCAAAGTCGATGAAACGTTTAAGGTATTCAGTTTATTTAAAATTTCATTGATAAAACTACTACGAAAAAATACACACATATAAAAAAAACGAACTTAAAACAATAACCCAACGCCCACTGGAGATAGGGCACACACACACACACGCGGCGCTTATCAGCACACACACAACATTTGCAAAGTTAAAATTCTAAGAAGAACAATCAAAAAGTATTTCATTTTTCCAAGTAAAGGCAAATATATTTATGTATGAGAGACAAGCGCAAACGCTTCAGTAGATAATATGTTTTTTTTTTTTTTTTGTTTCTTAAGGTCAATTATGCCATGGGCGGAGGGGGCTAACGAGGGGGCTGCTATAGCTCATGATAATGATGATGATGTGCAGGTGTGTCTGGGGGGAAGAGCGGGACGGGACTACCAATTACGCAAAGTCGCAGCCAAAAACAGTGACCCAAATGTAAATTCAGCTAAAACGAACCAAGTTAAATTGAACTGGTTTTCTCTTTGTGTAACAGTTTTCGATTCAAAGAGGGTTCATTATGATTTTTTCAAAAGAAAATTGTATTAATCTATTCATGAGAAAACACTTTGAACTTTTACTTACATATACAGTAGAATCCGGTTATAACGGCGCTCAAGGGACCGACGATTTTCGTCGTTATATCCGGAAGACTTACTAGCCGGAGGCTCTTTCGTATATGTAAGTATGTATGTATGTAGTGGGACCAACCAATCAACGGACGTTATAAGCGGAGTCGTTATAACCGGATTCTACTGTACTCTCTTAGCGGACAAATGCAAATTTTCACAAAGCAGATTCAGTTGAAAAACTAAAAAGTTAGATGCGATGAGATGAAAATATGTTTTTTTTTTTTAGATTTACCGTTTAAAGGGTCTAAGTAGAAGGGACTAACACTAATCAAATTAGTTATACTTTCTTCTCAGTTAAAGTGTCACTTTCTTTCAAGATCAAGATTATTTTTATACCCTTGAAAAAAGGATGTATTAAGTTAAGTTAGAAGTGTGCAACGCATTGAAAGAAGCATCTCGGACCATGTTCGTCCATTCGGCTGGATCGAAGTGAACTACAGAGTTGAAATTTGCCATGTCGGCTTGTATATAGTGCACAGGATGTGATCAACCGGATCAGACCACTATATCATATGGCTCAAATACAAACGACAAAATCACGAACAGTGACTTTTGTCAATAACTTCGTTATTTTCCTAGCAATTGTCGTTAAATTTAATATTGGCGAGTTTATTACACCCATAAATGACTGTGTCGAATTTGATCAAGATCGGTTGACTATGTCATATAGTTTCCATAGGAACGATCGCTCAAAAACAGTGACTTTTGTCAATAACTTCGTTATTTACTATGCTAAAACTGTAGGACGTTCTTTTGCAAACATTCGACTTCGGCTATTCTTAAGGAAAGAGTAACGAAAAACTTGGAAAATTGAAACACATTTCTTAAAAAAAATAAACAAAATTTCTGTAATTAAGACGTGTTTAAATTATAAAAGAAACTGTGATTCAGTCAGTTACCTAAGCCGTTAAAGAACTCAATTTTAAAATGACAAAACAAAAAGGGTATTTATGGAATGTATAAGACTTACTTATGTACAATAGAGTCCTATGTATGTGCAATGTATTGTTGTAAATCAAAAGGTAGATTATAATATGTACCTACTCGAGTTGCCCTCTTGTCCTCACACACACACACACACACACGCACACATTGTGGATACTGGGAAACAATTGAGTGTTTTGCCCACATTTCACTTTTTGGCATTGCGTTTCAATTGAACAAATTCACGCGAACAATTAACAATAAAAATGAAACGAACAAACCCTAGAGAGAACGACAGAGAGAGGAGAGGAGAGGCGAGGAGAGGGTGAGAAGCACACAAAATCAAATTTCCAATGAAATCTGTTTGTAAAAATCGAAAAAGCAAATAACAAAATAAAAATACAATAGGTTAACAAACCAGGGATGGCTAAAAAGGTGAGTGCCACAAGGTGAAGAGGAGCAGCAGCAGCTGAAACACTTAACAAATATTTTCGTGTTTCGTTTCGTTGTTGCTGGGCAGACAATTTGGCATTTTCGCATAAAATTTCTTTTGCATCTTTTGCTTGTTTATTTGGTTTTCTTTCATTTTGCTTCGATTCTGCTTTGTATATAGACAAACCAATTAAGTAACATCACTTTCCTTGTATTTATCCTGACTACCTCCTCCTCCTCCTCCATCTCCTCCTGCTGCTCCTTCTCCTTGGCGAAAACAAAAATTTCACATGAAAAGCTATTAAAAACCACAAAAACAGAATTGAGAACGTGTTGAGTTGCCGCACAGTGGTCGAAAAATGCGTGATAACTTCAAAATATTTAACACTAAAATTATTTTTATTTCAAGTTGTCAAACTTAAAAAATTGAATAAAAAATATGTGTGAGATATTTTTTTGTTCAAATGTTTCATTAAATGAAAAGATCTTTTACTTTCTTTAGTTGTAATTCTCAACCAGTTCTTGGCATTACACATATCAACTATTTTCGCAAAAGAAATAATTTTAGCAATGTGAAAAAACTAATTTCTTAATAAATACTCGAAAATTAATGAATAAACAATAAGTCAAAATGTTTTTATTCAAATTTTTTAAATTTATATAAGTTTTCTTTACTTTTTAATTCGAAAGTTGTTAATGTTTTCGTTGGTCAATTGACCACTGTGCGCGTCCGTCTGGTGTCTTGTTTGGTGTTTGGCCTCCTCAAGTTTAATACAAATTTCAAGGAAATGAGCGGAAGAAGATGGTAAAAGCGGCTTTTTACCAAGAATAATCAAAAAAAAAAAAGAAGAAGAGAGAAGAAAAGTGCACACACACACACACACACACACACACACACACACACACACCATCAAAATATCTACTCGTCGTCGTCGTCGCACAAGAACAATTTGACGCATTACAAACGAAGTTAATAACACCTTTTCTTATGAAGGGTATGCGACCGACTTGCCCGACCATCTTTGCGTTCCCCTCCCCGTCACCATTACCTCCATCTCTCCATCTCCTTCTCTTCTTTTGGCTTGTTCTTCTTCTTCTACGGCTTCAGCCGAATTCAACTGACTACACACACCTTTACCTCTTTAGCCAAGACCCAATAACCAGGTATCTCTCTCTATCTTTGTCTGACTCTCACCTCTCTCTGTCTCTCCCTCTCGCTCTCGCTCTCTCACTCTCATACTCTGAGTTTTTTGGACTACAGTGAAGACTCTTTGTAGGTTTAGGTACATACAAAAATATGCAAATAAAATTCAATTAATCATTTCCTATTTTCTTTCGTTTTAAATAAATTTCAGGGAAATTCCGTTTATTCAATTTATGTATATAAATTTGTTCACATGTTTTTTTTAAATATATATTTTCAGAGAATTGTTTTTATTTTTCTTTTTGACACATTTTTGTGTGAGATTTATGAGAAATTGCTAAATGTTTACCAACTAATAAAAATTTTATTAAAGCAAAGCATTTTCATTACTTAGTAGAAACAATAAATGTTCAGTTTTCCAATTAAAAAGTTAAATAACAACATAATTTCTATGAATTTTCAAGAATAAAAATATTTAATAAAAGAATTTAATGTCAATATTTTGTCATAAAATAAAGAGTTTTGGATTGGAATCTCGCCTGATCTAAGACAAACATATTAATTGTAATTGAAATTTGTATTATTTTTATTTAACTCTGATATTTAATTCTGAATTGTTTATGTATTTTTTAATTTTGGTTAAGAAAGTTGAAGAAATATTTTACGGTCAAGGTTAGAGGAGTGAAAGAGATGGGTTATCCTATTTATTTGCAATTTCTTCTCTTTAAAAACAGACAATTCTTTTAATATTTAACCAATTGTAAATGACAATTTCTTACTCGAAGCAAAATTTTATTTATTTGAAAACGAATAAAGGAGTTTATAGTTGATAAAGCTATAAAATGACATTAAACAGGGAAAAATTTAGAAACAAACAAAAACTACATGTCTTTTCCGAGGAATATTAGGTGGTTTCCATACTTTGAAGACATAACAGACTAGGAAACAACAACTACAACCCACGGACAAATTACATGTTGCGTAGTGTAATTGATGCATGTGAGTTATATGACCGTAAAAGATAGACCACATATAGATTTTCCAAAGAAAAGAACATATAAACAGGTGGTAGTTAAATTTCCAGCTATAGATAAATATATGTAAGTCAGGTCAAAAATCGGCCAGATCAGGGCTAAAGATTTGTTCTAAATACCCCTTTTCTATTTCGTCTTTTGTAATGAGGTACAATATGAATCAGATACCAAGAACTGAAGATTCTAACTCTAAAACAGTGGTCGGCACGGCCCTTTCCACAGACTAGCATCTAGTTCTGCCGCAGCGCTGCCGTCTCACGTACACTGTAAATGCTCGTGAAGGTTCAGCAACGACACTTCGGAAACAAAGTCTATTACTTTCCCGGATCGAGGTTAATTATTTAATGAAGAAATATAGAAAACAGTTTGTTTTCTATTGGGTTATATTCCGATATATTTCGGCAACTCATCGGTGGTCGTCTTCAGGGCAACTTTACATAACATTTAAGTTAACATTTGTTAACTTAAAGTTAACAATTTAAATGTCAACAACTTATTTATAAATATTAAGCTGCAAATTGGAAATATTGGAAATAATCGTCAATTAGTTTCCATATTAAAACGAAAAGATTTCGAAAAACTTTGAAAAAGGAAAGGCGATTTGTTAGTGAAATATTTCCAATACATTTTTTTGAAACAGAAGAGACAGAAGAGACAAAAATCAGAACAGAATTGAATGGATTCTGGGAAACGACAATGTATCTAAAAGATTTGTAGGTCAGTTTTGAAAAGTTTTTAAAACTTAATAAGAGTTTGAAATATTTGTGGGCAAAGGTTTCTTCCCAGTCTAATGATTTGAAAGATAATTAATTTGTGCTGAAAAATTAATTAATCAGATTAATTAATTCTAGTTCTTATTTTTTACTAAATGAAGAAAAAGTTTAGAGTTTTTTGATTGGCATTGTTGGTGGATTATTCTAGGAATTAGTTTCCAGTTTTAACTACAGGGGGAACCCCTTTGGGGGGGTCTCATATGGAGGTAAACCGTTGTAAAATTCTATCTTATTTTCTTCCGAATAAAGCTACGAAAAGTTTATCATTGTTGCGAATCTTCACTGTAGATGCATTTGTATGCGACTTAAGTGTATGCGTGTGTGTGTGTGTGATTATGTGTGAGGGCCAACTTCAGCTTGGCTTGTGGTGTTGAATGTTTGCAGCCGCGGCAGCAGCAGCAGAATTTTCATTCAATAGCTCAATGAGAGAAACAACAACAACAATGTGAGAGCAAAAACAGCAGCAGCTGCCAACATCATCACACACACACACACACACACGCCACCCGCCGCTTGTGTGAGTGAGAAGTGTAGCTCTGTGTGTGTGTGTTTGTGTGCTCATTGTTGTTGGTGCTTGTTAAGCTGCTTGGCTGCTGTTGTCTCTGCCGCTGCCTTTGCCTCTGCCACGGCCGCCGCTGCTATGTGTTGTCTCCTCTCGTCACTTCTCAGAAATCGGTCTAAATTAGAAAATGCGTTTCTGGGAATTTTTCGTATCTCTCTTTTGGGTACACAGAAAAGAAACGAAATAAAAACTCAAAGGGGACGACATTCAATATAATATACATATTATATACAGATATATATGCACATATAGCTTTTGTAACCCCAATTTCCCAGAATCGTAGACAATTTATCAATGATAATAATGATCATATTTTTGCCACATAGTTTATTTACCTTACTGCTGCACAATTTTTTCTTTTTTCGTTTGCTTTTGCTTTTGGGGCTTCTTTTTTCAGCTAGTTGGCACTTTCTATATGCATAAATTGTTGATTAAGCATAATCTAGTTTAAGCTTTATTGAATTGAATTAAGTTATAGTATTATGTATATTGATGAACGAGCATAAATACACACACACAGATACACGAACACACAAATACACAAGCACAATTAGTTGAGATTTTTGTTGTTGATGGCTTTCACACACAACGTACACAATTACACACACACATACGAATATATGTATTGTAGATATATTTGCAATTATTCAATTAATATGAATTCTTTGCATCCAATTATTGAAACGCACGTACACGTCCACGTCGAGATTGTGCAAAATGTATCTTAAAATTAAACACTAAAAAAACTATCTCTCAGATAGATTATCTCATCCGCCGTACGTGAAACTCGACAAGCGCACACACGTCCATCCAAATCGAAAACAACAACAACAATAAAAAAAACAAAAAAAACAACAACAACGCGAGTTCGCTACGAACCACCGAACTTCTTACAACGACGTCGAACTCGAGCGCATTTAGGGTCGAACATGCAACAAAAGAGCGAAAAGCATCGAACGTCGAACAAATGAGGCCAACCGCAACCATTGATCCCAACCGATGAGGCGAACCGCAACAGATGAGGCGAACCGATGAGGCGAACTGCAACAGATGAGACCAACTCCAACATGTTCCCACGTTTTGCTATCGATACATCGATGGTTTTGTATTTTTTTAAAACATCGATGTTTGGCCAGCACTATCGATGTTTTTTTTCTTTTACAAGTTTCTGTTTTGTATTTTGCAATTTAATTTGGAAATTAGATTTAATATTATCTTCTTTAATAATAATAAAATTTTTGTTGGATTGTTCCATTGAGATTCGCGAAATAAATAAATGATTTAAAAAATACCGCGCAAACATCGGAACATCGATGTTTCATCGATCACCGGATCAAAAAACGTCGGTTTTCAACCATTTTATATTTTTTAAATGACGCGTACGTTTGTATCTATCTCCTTGAATTCCAATCGTAAAAAATACATATGTAACTCACAAAATCATCTAACAAAGTCTTCGTTGGAAAAATTTTTTAAAGTGTGCTCAAGGGTTTTATCACTAACCATAGAATACAGTGGCTCCATCGCATAATCAGACACAAGTTTTCATAGTTTTTTTGTGAAATTTTCTCAAATATGAAAGAGGTAAGCATGTAGATTTTTGATTCTAGTAAAACAAAAAAACAACATTTCATTCGGTAACTGTATTTAAAACGAAAAAAAAAAAAAAGTCGGATTCTAGCGCTCATCATCGGACACAGACAAATTTCTAAGGAAAATTCATTTTGTGCTTAAAAGTTCGATTGTGTTTTGCATTTGTTTTACTATATTTAGTCGAAAATTAGGTTTTGTATCGTGTACAGTGTCAAAAATTTTTAAATGGCTCCAAAGGGAACGCAAACAACTGTCGAAATAAGACAGCTCATTATTAAACTACATTTAGACGGAAAACCCGTAAGGGAAATAGCTGAATTGGTCGAAAAAGGAAAATCTACAGTTCATGACATTATAAAAAGGTTTAGAGATGAGGGCAGAGTGATAAATAAGAGCAGAGAGGGTGAAGGAAAGATAAGGAAATTAAGCAGAACCCTTTTAAAACTGCAAAAGATCTCCAAATTTCGTTGAAAAAGCGCACAGGCAAAGAAGTGTGCATAATGATGATTACCATGGACGAGTTGCCAGAAATAAGCCGTTTATAAGCCCTAAGAATAAAAACTTCAGGGTGAAATTTGCTAAAGAATATCTGTTAAAAACATAGGGTTTTTTGAATCATGTACTTATATTGTGAATCATCCTAAACTTCGATTTAAATGCTAATATTAACAATTTTAAGGTTTTATTTACTGATGAGAGCAAATTTAACCTTAATGGGTCCCATGGAAAGACGTATGTGTGGCGTAGGCCAAATGCCGAATTCGAACCAAAAAACACAAAAGGCACAGTAAAGCACGGAGGAGGCTCTGTTATGGTCTGGGGATGCATGTCGGGCGCGGGAGTTGGAAATTTGCACTTTATTGATGGGATAATGGATAAATTTGGATATCTCGGTATTTTGAAGAACAACGTCAAGCAAAGTGCGGAGACAGTGGGTATTTTAAGGGACTTCGCCTTTTACCAAGACAACGACCCAAAGCACACTTCAGGCGTAGCAAAGCTTTGGTTGATCCATAACTGCCCCAAACTTATTCAAACACCTACACAGAGCCCAGACCTTAATGTTATTGAGCATCTTTGGGAAGAATTGGCAAGAAGGGTCTACAAGAATAAGTATAGTACCTTGGATCAGTTAAAAGAGGCACTGCAAGCAGAGTGGGACTCCATACCACCTGATGTATGCCGCAACTTGGTAAAATCCATACCAAAACGCTTGGAGTCTGTTATAAAAGCAAAGGTTTACGCAACAAAGTATTAATCTGCTGTCTTTTCGATTCGTTTAGTTAAAATTTTTCAGTGTCCGATTATGCGTTGAGCGCTAGAATCCGACTTTTTTTTGTTTTCTTCGTTTTAAATACAGTTACCGAATGAAATGTTGTTTTTTTGTTTTACTAGAATTATAAGACCTTGATCTGAAATAAAAACCAAAAATCTACATGCTTACCTCTTTCATATTTGAGAAAATTTCACAATAAAACTATGGAGCCACTGTAGATGCGTCAAACTCAAGATTTTTTTGATTACAAACGCTAGCCTGAGCGTGGAACCCCAGAGAACTTCGGCAAAAGCCGAACAGCGTAGAATCTCACGCTCAGGCTATCGTTTGTAATCAAAAAATCTTGAGTTTGACGCATCTATGTATTCTATGGTTAGTAAACTTGTTAAATTGAACACAAAAAAATCTTACATGAACTAGTTCAACAAACTATTATAAATTTGACTTTTTATCGAAATTGGGCGGGATAAGTTTGAAATTTAAAATGTTAAAATTGAGTAATGTAAGTTACTCTCTTCCTGTTTGAAAATGACTCTGATAAGAAGGTCAGCTGACATTGTTTTTGCATTGTCAATATTTGCAGATTCTTAAAATAAATATCTGTAGGATAGCAAACTTAGTTATACAATAAATAAAGTAAAACCATTTTGACGAACTAATCTCAGTCCCAGCGGGCGGTAGACAAACACTGACAACAGATTCAGAGATGAAAGATAATAAATACATGAATTCCGTGAGAGAGACACACACTGAGAATAGATCGGGACCGAGATCCATCTTTTTGAGAAGAGAATCTCAGCTGCAGCAGCCTAACCTAATTCAATTAAAATTAAAACGCAAAATCTACACGACTAAACCTAAATTGTCCCAATTATACATATCGTCTCGCATCGCGCATCTTGTTTGGTCGTGGTGGTCATTCGCGTGGGCAGACAGTCACTAGAATGAGTTCAGCTGGAGCAGTAGTACCATTAGCAGCAGGTGATGCATCATTAGGTGGTGAAACTATAGAAATGCATCGCTCTAGCTCGATGCCAGTGAAGCCCAAGCCCTTGGAATCGAAACCATTGGCACGCTCATTGGAAAAAGAAACGGTCAATGAGGTGGATTACTATCCAGAGAGTCCTGGCTTTCGACGACGACGCCATAAATCTAATCATTTGGAAACGCGTAGTGAACAAAAGTGTGTCAATTGAAAATTAATTGAAATTGTTATATAACATTTTTATTTGTTTTTCAATTAATTAGCTTTCCCTATACTAATGACTGGGCTGGTAGCACAATTGAATTGGCTCCTGATGCTGCTGGTCCATCCGGAGCTCCTGTCGATTCGGATGGCCTGCGTCGTAGTATGCATCGGGTTATGGAGAAAAATGGTCGTGAAAATGTTGTCTTTCGCCGTATACCAGAGAAATCCTGGCGTTATATGCGTGATGTTATCACCACTCTGGTAAGATCCCTATTTGGCCACAACACCAATAACAACAACAACAACAAAACTAAATTGCCATCGGATGTCTATAGCATAACGCCCAGTATACAAAGCAAATTAGATGAATTAGCCAATGAGGCGCCCACCAAAACCACGTCCAATTCTCATCATCAAAGTGAACGTGTCACCTTTACCATTGAATAACTAACAACACTTAAAGAATTTGAAACATGACAATACTAATAAGAATAATAAAATATCATTGATTTTAACACAAAACATTTTTGAGATGGCATCTTTCATTTTTCTAATATGTAACATTAATCTAATTCTAAACTTTTGTTTACAGAATAGTTTCAAATAGGTAAATTAGTTAGTCAAGTGTCTAATTGAACACCAATTTATGGGGTTTCCCTGTAAATGTTTAAAATGATCTGTCAATCCTTGAGATCAAACTTTAATCCACTTCTTCACTATCCTAATCAATTTTTGATCTGCCTTTGGTTTGTGGTTTTTGTTTTGAATATTCCTAATCCACTCAGTCGTGAAATGAGGACCCAGTTTTTATTGCCTTTAGGGAGCAACTTTTCGATTTGAAAATTTAACGTGTTTAGTTATAGTTTCTAAAGTTATGGCTCAAATTTTGTAATCTTGATTGTAATTTGTGTTTCTGCTGAAGTTGAGCCTGAGATTTTAAGGACTTTCTATAAATAAATCAAACTAAGTGGCAAGTTTTACAATTAGAAAATGATTTTTAAAGTTGTGTGAAGTAAATATGCTAATTAAACGAGTAAAAACAACAATTACAACTATTTATTTTTAGTACTTACATCGTTAAAGATAACATTTTTTTGAGTTCATTCATATGAAATTTATTTATAATTCCATTTAAAGAAGTTTTTTATGACTTTTTTTAGAAGTTTAATTATTTTTTGAATCCTTGCTACTATATTAAATTGTTTTAAAAACAATATTAAAACCATTTTTAATTTCATTACTAAAAAGTCCTGTTATTTTATTTTACCATTGTTGTTAATTAATTTAGAAGCAAACCTGACTAACGAAATTAGTTTTTCTTGTTTCTATCGGCAAGCGGAATAATCTCATCCTTTCTTACAAAATAAATCGAACTAAATAGAATTTTTATTTCAATATTATCAACCCTTTAAAAAAATTTTTAATTTTATTTTTTTTAATTTCTATAACTTTCTAACCATTTGCGAGTCAACGAAGCCTATCTATTCTTTATCCGATTTTGATGAACAATATCTCATTCCACAGAATATTTAATTCACTATCTTTCGTAGTTCAAGTGTTGTTATAGTTTAGTATGAATTAGTGGCGTAAAAAGACGGCAAACAGGAAGACCATTAAAATACATACAAAATTGAGTTTTTCAATCGGCTCCAAATTGGACCCTGGGCCAGTTTATCTTAGTTTTACTAGACCCAAAGCTTTTTCTTAGGGTCCAAAAAGGCGTACAATCAATTTTACAAACTTTGAAAATTTTATGGCTATTTATCAGAATTCATTTAAAAAAAAACTGTTAAAAATATGACCACAAAATTTACGGTCCTCCATCTCGGTAGAATGACCAATTCAACGCTATAAATTAACACATCAAAACTATTCACTAATATTCGAATGAAATCAGAATTTAAGTTCAAAAAATTTATATCCTACATTTTTTGCCGCCACTGTATATATCGATCAATTTTAAGAGTCATAAACGTAAATTTTATTTAATAGGTCTTAGCATTCCTCTGACTTATTTACTTTTCTTTAAGATAGTAATACGAATCCTTAAGAAACCGTTTTCCAATCCTAAAACGTGCTGCTTTATTTTTATATGGACAATTTTTAAATTCTCAGTTTCATATCTATTATTTTGGCCTCGTGTGTACATTTAAAGTGACCATCTTGGCCGGAGTTCATCCAAGAATGGATTGAAGAGACTTTTCCCAATAAATAACATTAATTTAGGAACAATTTTTGAGCTCGCCATAGAAATATATATTGGATAGAAATTTTGAAAGAATTTATTTAAATTTACAATCAATTTATCGCTTACTTTTAATTCTTTCCATTTTCTCATGTGAAATTTTCGAATTTTAAACACAGTTGGTACGGGGTGGAAAGGTGAACATTTCCTTTCAAAATGGAACCTTCGGAAATCTATATACATATATATATATGCCATTATAACCTAATACTTATTTATCCATCTAATGTTATATTCATTTTAAAACTCTTCTGAAATCGTTTAATCTAAGACAAATCTTCTTCGTATCTTATTGCTTAAAAAATATCAAAGAAATAGCGATCACATTAGTTCGAAAATTATTATTAATCTAACTAGAAATATCAAATATTTTTCAAAAATTATAAAACTTTTCACTTTTGACTCGTTTAAGGTTGAAACGGACTGGAAATATATGCTGAGCTTATTCTTGGGCAGCTATTTTGCCAGTTGGATATTTTTTGCCATACTTTGTTATGTTGTGGCCTATTATCATGGGGATTTCCTTTTCGATACGATAACCGGCGATCGTTTGGGCGAGGGCAAAGATCCTTGTATCTTTGGGGTACGGACTTTTGTGGCCATGTTAATCTATTCGATTGAGACACAAACCACATTGGGTTTCGGTGAGAAATACGCCAGCGAGGAATGCCCCGAAACAATATTTCTATTTGTCATGCAAATGCTGTGTGCCGTGGCCATTGAGGGAAGCATGGTGAGTGTTATCTATGCCAAGACGGCACGGCCAGCCAAACAGATGACGAAGCTCAAGTTCAGTGATAAGGCAGTGGTAAGTCGCCAAGAGGCACACACGCCCATTTAATAATCATAAAAGTAAGTACTATATATTTATTTATACAGATTTGTTATCGTGATGGGAAATTATGTTTACTATTCCGTGTCTGTGATCCCAGGGAACAGCAAACAATCGAGTCCAAGATTCGAGTCTATATGATTGTGGATAAAAAGTGAGTTCACTTCCGACTTTTATTTAAATTTGAACTATAATTCTTTTTCGGTTTTTTTTAGAACTGTTGAGGGTGAAGTTATTAAAACCCATACAGAACTTAAACTGGAAGGTAATGGCGAACAGTTGATCGTTTGGCCCGATCTTGTGTGTCATTATATTGACGAATCGAGTCCTTTGTATCATTTCAAGAATGCTAAACAATTCAATGCTGGCCAATTTGAGTTATATGTATCCATTGTGGGCACTTCTCCGGCCACAGCTCAAATGACCGAGGCGAAAACTTCCTTTGTTCCACGTGAAATCTTTTGGGGCCAACGTTTTGTCAATATTATCCATTATGATGCCCTACAAGAGCACTATATGGTCGATTATGAGAATTTCAATACAACCATTTCGGTTGACATGCCCATGAAGATTACACAGCAAATTGAAAAACCATAACTAGAATCGAAACAAAATGAAATCAAAAAATAATAATATAATATAAATAATAAATAAAGTCTTAAAGGCAACTGAACAAAACCAGGATCCGGGTTCGAGTCCCAGTCCAGTGTATTCATGTAGTTGTCGTCTAAGCCGATGTCCATAGTTTCCTGTACTTTAAGACAATAGTTAGAATGATAGTTTACAATAGTGTATAATTTAAATCAAACCTTGCAGTTCGAGGTCAATCTTCCAAAAGATTTTTTAAATTTCAAATATGTCGTAATCTCACCAGATAACACCAACGGAAGGCACGCCGTTACTTTGGGACAATATACCGTATATGAAATACCAGGTCTTCATATTAGTTTGGTAAGGTGAAGCTGTTACACTAATTTTTCATAGCGCCTAAGGGTATGCACAAAAAGGTGGTCTTCGGTGTTGTAGGCTTTACCAACTTTTTTCGCTTCATTTAGTTGCTGCAATTCCCAACTAACTCTAGCGTTGAAGATATGGCTATTGCAATTCTTTAGCAAAGTCTGCTGATGATTGAACTTGGTAGTTCTTGAAATAGCTATACAGACAACATGCTCACCTTTTTGTGTTGCCTTTGAAAAAATCTTCTTTTGGAAGATTGACCTCGAGCCGGCGAAACTGCAAGGTTTGATTTAAATTTCAAATAGGTCGTAATCTAACCAAATAGTGTACAATATTTTTACTGTACTCACTTGGAGTGATTGACAGTAATAGTTGTACATTTCGAAACTGAGTACCCCATTTACACCAAACTTAATTATGAGTACATCGGTTGTGTGTTGTCGAATACATGAACATGTGAAAATTGCTTATAGACCAGACTTCGATTTTCTGAATTAATGGGTAAACAACAAACAAAAATTTCCTCTTATCTTTAAGGTTGCTCTAAAATATTAGCCGTTCCAGGGAGAAGTGCAACATCCAAAAGAGCCTTTTCGGTTGCTAAAAACTTAATAAATAAGACACTCAAATATTGATGAACTACACGACTCTTTTTTTGAAATAAATTTGTAATAACATAATAAAAATGCAGTAAAAGTACTGTACACCAATTTTAGTGTACTCATTAACTGCTATACAACACTGGAGTGAGTGAATTCACAAGCTGTCAAATCATACATTCACATTCATTCAAAACTTTATACAAAAAAGTTGTACACCTTTTTAGAATGAATGCACTCATGCAGATGTCTAGTTTATAACTATATCTCATCCTAGATAATAATAAAGATTATAAATTAGAGCCAAAAAAGGTTTAACAAAATTCAAAAAGGTCGATAGATATCAAGAAAACTTACTCTGAATATTACTACAGTCCCTTGCCGTATTATTAGACTCATGCTTAATAATTAAGTTTTCTTGGCCTATAATACCTCAGTAGATATTAACAAAGATATTTTTAAAATGTCACATATAAAATTAGAAATTTATATAATATGGCAAGGGACTATATGTTGGTCAGCAGATCTTTAATATTATAGATAGACAGTGCACATTTTGAACTAGTTGTAGATCTAGAAAAACTATGCTAAACTACATACTAAATATAAACATAAAATTTAGCTCCAGCATTCGTTTGGGAGTCAAATTCATAAATAAGTTCAAAGTTCAAAAACCATCAACGTGCTAACCATAAATAAATGAACTAGTGAATTTGTTGGGTGCTTTAAATATTTTCTGCTATATATAACTATTATTGCAAAAGAGAAGGCAAACATTGTAAGTTTATTATTTAGGGAATCTCCAACAAGTTTTTTATTTACTAATTGAAAATTTTGAATAAATAATAATAGTTACACAAAGGTAATAATCATAATATGTAAATAACAAAGAAAGTATTTAATCCTATAGGACAAATAATTTCATTTAGGTTGAGATTCCTGACGTAATTGTTCCAATTGCGCCTTAAGCTTTGCATTCTCATATTTTAGACGATTAAATTCCTTGACAAATGGATCACCGTGAATTAGTATGGCCAAGGCATCGCGCATCTGTTGTGTGCTATTCGTTTGCTTATTAAAATAATTGGCTACATGAGTAAATATATGCCATTTGTTTTGATCGCCATGAAATTTCATATCATCTTCCAATCGTTTCAAACGGTGATCGATAAAATCACGCAGATCATTCAATTCCTTGGACACATCCAAGGGATGTTGGGATGAGGCGGCTGATAGACCACTCGATGTTTGGGCCAGCAATTGCTGTGGTTTCAATTGGGAACTGGAAGATTGCACTGTAGGAGGATGTGGCGTGCTATTCCTACTGGCCGATAGCATGCGAAGACGTTGCTGTCGCTCTTGACCAACCATTTGGGGATTCTCTTTTTCGCTACTGCTGCCAGAGGAATGGCCAGATTGTTGTTCATCCGTTTCCGCGATTTGTTTTAATTTAATTTCACCCGATACATTGCTACGTTCACGCAAAGGGGCACTGGGAGTTTCTGTAAATGAGATGAGATTTTTTAGGGTTTGCGCAAAAAGGAATTAAGTTAATGGGAAATACAAACGTTGAAATGGTTCCGGTACTGGTGGATCACCAGTATTTGCTGAATTATCCAAGAACTTGGACTGATCCTCGCTTGAACTTCGCTTACGTTCACCCAAAGTTGCCCAATCGAAACTATCTCTTCGATTGATAGATAAACGTGTTGACATACGATCTACAGGCTTTGGAGCTTGCTGACCATCTAGAAAATCACAAAAGGAATCGCGTTGTGGACGCAGAGTCATCGTGGATGAACTGGGTGTGGCCATAACACCACTATTAATGCTATCCAATTGCAATTGGGTGCTTAGAAGATTTGCAGCAATGGATTTGCGCAATTCATCACTAGAAACTGGTTTAACAGTGGGCAAACCCGCATCCATTGTTATATTATGCGCACTCGAGAAACTCGTACTCTGCTGCTCATCACTGGGCATGGGTACAAATGCCACACGGGAGACACCACCTTCGTGAACCTTACGGACGGCTAGTGGTTGTTTGGTGCTTCTCATATCATAGGCTATCAATTCCCCTTTAAGATTTCCGGCACAAAAGTACATGCCGCATTCGCTGAGTGCCACAGTCGATAAGGGAGTTGTATATTTCAGACGATCCGCCGATGGTTGACCCCGTTGCCTACGTATATCAAAGATATTGATCTTACAATCATAGCCCACACTGACCAGCAATGAGGGCTGAGATGCGCACATGCTTAGATCGCGACATGGTGCATCATGGGCATCGGTAATATGAAAAGTCTTACGCTTGCTCTGTATATCATAGACAGTGACTGCCCCCTTATAGGAAGCCACACCTAACTGCAAACGTTTGCTGGGATGAAAGCGAACCAAAGAGGAACTGAAAGGGAAACAATGTAAAGCCATTTATGGATTTGTCAAATTAATATCTCTCTCTCTTCTTACTGATCATCAATATGAATTGTATCAATTTTGCGTTGTGTTTTCGTTCCATAGATATTTGTGCATCCCAATTCGGTTACAGCGGCTATATATTCATCGTTGGCGTTATAATCCACATATAATATAGCAGAGCGAGAACTATCTGATGAAAAGCGATGAATCAATTGGGCAGTACGATAATTATAAAGTTTCACATAGCCAGTGGATTGTCCTACAGCAATCTCATCGGTGGATTGTTTGGCACAACAAACGCAAAATGCATTATCGATGGTCAATTTGCGTACTCTTTGAATTTCGGGAGCTAAAAAAACAAGCAAACATTTACACACATATATATACATATTTAGAATTGGCACCCAAATATTATGTTTACCGCTATCCTCCTTCTCCTTTATACGCATCACAGCGAGGCCCGCCTTTTTGTCCACCTCCACAAAGAGGCGCCTTGGATTGAATTGAAAATCCGATGTTTCTCCATTGGCGTGAACAAATGTTGATTTTGTTTCTAGATCGGCGAAGTCTGATAATACAGTTATTTTTGATGTCGATATCAAATGCATTCTTTATGATTTTTGCAAATTTTCGTCGTTCTATTTCAAATTCGAATTTTCTTTGGGGCCAAATGCCTCTGTCTTGCTTTATATTGTAGCGTTACCAGACTTGCACAAAATGTTTACACGGTGGAAAGTGAATTCTTTGATCTTGAATTTAAATTGTAATATTGTATGTGAAAAAGTAAAATTAAAATAAAATTCACTAACAAATGTTTTGTTTTTTTTTATTTTAACTACAATATTTAATTCCACATGAATACTACAACAATTTGCGCATGAAAACTACGTGCAATCTAGATTAAAAATAGTTTGTTCAATACTTGTTAAAACAACTTTTTGCCTGTGACACTTTTTTTTAAGTAGTAACTTTTGCTTTTAATGCACTCAATATATTTTTTTTAAAATTCAAAACATAAATTATCTACATATATAACAGGATCGCAAAATTAAAGATATGAAATGTGCATCTGTTGCCGTTTGCAACCTCACCTTATTAACGCAACGCAGTGTAAACGTTTCGAAGTGTGAACGGCAACAGAAAATATCAAAATTTTGACAAGAGCAGAGAGGCAGCAAGCGCAACGAAAAGAGAATCATACGGAAAAGAAGGAAATCAAAAAAAAAAAAAGTCTATTTGCAAACTCAAATATAAGGAAATTTAGCCGCTGCTGACCGAGGAAATGTTCAAAAGTGTGTTAAATTCTTGCAAATTGTCATTTACATTGACATATAAATTCAATTAACATATATTCCTTTTTGTTGCGTTTTTGCGTTTCTTCCTGGACAAAGGCCAACTAGAGCAACATTAAATTGTGACACACACACACGCTTACAATTATATATATATGTATATATATATAAACCAACACGCACGCACATTGTAAGCAACCCACCAGAAACGGCAAACGAATAGCAGTGTGAAAGAGGTGGAGGAGGAAGAAGAAGAAGAAGCAACAAACAACAACAACAATTACCAGCTGCAAAAATGGAAGCGGACGGACTAACAAATGAGCAAACAGAAAAAGTCCTGCAATTTCAGGATCTAACTGGAATAGAGGACATGAACAGATGTCGAGATGTTCTAATCAGACATAGCTGGGATATTGAGGTGAGGTGTGGATTCATCGTACAGAAGCGGGAAAATAGGGCGAAACTATTTTATATAGAAATTAGTATAAAATTTTGTCAACTAAATCTGGCAGAGTATTCCAGGTCCAAAAGAAACTTTTCTGCTCTGCTCTTTCTCAGAAATGTGGAACAATTTAAGGTTCCATAAATCTTTCAAAAATTCCTGCTCTTTGTCCTTTGGGCTACAACGTGTCACATTATGTAGGCTAGAAACAAGGCTCGACATGGTTATATCAATTTGCTATAGATACAGGACTGGATTTTCCATCCGCGTCATTGTCAAACTGACTCGACCTAAGATCCCTATAGCTGAAGGAATCAAATGTAGTTGATTAGTTTTGACGAACCTAGCAATTATGCAGGAGAATAGGAAATTAATGAAGGTTTTCCTGCATCATCACTAAATGACCTTGACTAATTTCCAATTTTGATCCTTGCAGGTGGCCTTTCAGGAACATTTAAATATACGCGAAGGCCGTCCCACAATGTTTGCCGCCTCAACGGATGTGAGAGCACCGACTGTCATCAATGATCGTTTCCTGCAGCAGGTATTCTCAGCGAATATGCCTGGCGGACGGACGATTAGTCGTGTTGGTCCCGCTGGTCCAGTTCCCCGCAATTTTACCGGCTTTGTCGGCTATGTGATTAATTTTGTATTCCAATATTTCTATTCAACGGTCTCGAGCATAGTTAGTGCATTTGTGAATTTTGGCGGTGGCAATGAGCAACGAATAGTGACAGATCCATTGGGTGATGTTATGAAATTCATACGTGAATATTATGAGAGATATCCCGAACATCCGGTATTCTATCAGGGCACCTATGCCCAGGCGTTAAATGATGCTAAACAGGAATTGCGCTTCCTTATTGTCTATCTGCATAAGGATCCTACAAAGAATCCAGATGTGGATACATTTTGTCGTGAAACACTGGCAACGCCATCCGTAATCGAATACATTAATACACATACACTACTTTGGGGCTGTGATGTATCCTCACCGGAGGGCTATCGGGTGATGCAATCAATAACTGTACGAAACTTCCCATTGATGGCCATGATCTCGTTGCGTGCCAATCGTATGACAGTTGTTGGTCGATTCGAGGGCGATTGCACTGCCGAAGGACTCTTGCGTCGCCTGCGCGCAGTCGTTGCTGCCAATGAGGTGTGGCTAAGTCAGGCCCGGGCCGATCGTTTGGAGAGGAATTTCACACAGACACTGCGCCGGCAACAGGATCTGGCCTACGAACAAAGCTTATTGGCCGACCAGGAGAAGGAACGTCAAAAGCAGCGTGAACTCGACGCTGTGAGGCAACAACAAGAGGCTGTGGAACAAGAGCGAAGGGCAGCTGAATTGCGTAAAGAGAATATAGCTAGGCAAAAGATTGAATTGGCTCGATTTGTGCCAGCAGAGCCTCCCGTGGATGTCATGGGTTCAATAGCCGTCGTATTCAAACTGCCTAGTGGCAAACGGCTTGAACGACGTTTCCGCGAAACGGATTCGGTTTTGGTAAGGTCATCTCTCAATTACCAATAGTTGTCCACATTTAATCTCTTGTGCATCTCTTTTTTTAGGAGGTTTACTATTTTCTCTTTTGTCATCCCGATTCGCCGGATGAGTTCGAAATCACAACGAATTTCCCAAAACGTGTTCTGTATTCAAATGCTGATTGTAATCCCGCCGAGGGCTGTTTTACTAATGAAAATATTAACAAAACATTACACGATGTTGGCCTTAAAAATCGTGAAGTGCTCTTTGTCAATGATCTGGAGGCGTAACATCCCCTCCTCCCCCGTCACCCCTATCACTGGTGTCGTCACTAAACCCCATACATGGCAAGAAGCTGCAACGCATTACCAAAACTTGAACCAAGTTTTAAGTAGTCCATAGTCCCGGAACGTCCAATTTCGGAGGTTAAACAAAACAAACAAAAATGAAGCAAACAACATAAAAAACTATTCCTAATTTTAATCAAGTGAATTATAATAGAAACTTAAAAAAAAAAAATTGTTTAACAATGTTCTCTTTTAGGTTTATTATCTCAAATAATTTCCCTTAAGAAACCAAACCACTTGATTCCTGATTCCTTTGATTTTCCATATTAAAAAAAAAAAAAAACATGTTTAGATTTTGTTTAAAACAATTTGATTTAGCTGTACTTATATGTTTTCAATAATTAAAAAACAAAAAATCTAGAAATGAAGTATCAACTTTGATAATAGTGTTTCGTGCTTTGAAAGGGAATTGGATTATGGCATAGTGAAATATTTTTTATCTTTGATAATTATATATTTATAATGAAATCATTGATATTAGTAAGTATTAAAGGCATTCTCCATTTTTAAATGTTGTAATTATGTTATGTAAATGACCATATGTTTAGTTTGTAATATAGAGTAGTTATATCTAGCTCACTTAATTAAACTAGTCGAGTATTTTATATTTATTCTAATAAATATAACAATAATTATAGAGATAAATTCTTGCAAAGCTTTATGATCTTAAGAAGTCGAAATATATCTAAAAAACAAAACTACATTAAAGAAGAAAACTATAATTATTTGCCAACTAAATTATAAAATATTAAATTTAATCTGAATAATAAAAATTCGAAACCAAAAATAATTTAATGAAAAATTTCCTTTGCCTTGCCATCTCTAATGATGACGTTCCATGTCATCGTGACATATCGATTTAGAGCAAAAGTAATGTGTAACACTACAAACACAAACGAAAACTTAGCAACACTGTTGCTGACTAACAATCCAAAATTAAGGGAAAAATAAAAAGTTGTACACTGGACGCACTAGGCCAACAGGATTTTAGTGACGCTGAAAACGATTGGACAAGTGCAGACGAGCGAACACATCTTTTGCCGCAAAACAACAGTTCGAGCTCCAATAGGCTCCAACTGCGGACGAAATTAAAGCAGCTGACAACTCAGCTGTTTAATTTTAATAACGTGGACGTACTTCAACATTGGAACCGGGCCAATAATAATAACTATCAGAAGCTTAGCACCGAATTCGATAGGAAGTACGGAACAGTGAAACAACCCATCAGCAAAAGGATGTCAGGATCAGGGTCAACGGTGGGCGACGCTGCGGCGGCATTG
This sequence comes from Drosophila equinoxialis, assembly GCA_018150345.1. Lineage (NCBI taxonomy): Eukaryota > Metazoa > Arthropoda > Insecta > Diptera > Drosophilidae > Drosophila > Drosophila equinoxialis. The sequence continues at coordinate 3,400,316 of JAECWI010000703.1, forward strand.
TCTGGAAATTTGCAGCTGCCGCCACTACGCAGTTTGGATGACTTCATTCTGGGTTCGGCTCGCTTTCAATTGCCCAATCTTAAGGATTTCGATAAGTGGGGCAATCGTGTGGTAAAGAATTTACTTTACTACCAAACCAATTATTTCCTACTCTTCCTTACCATCTATGCCCTGATGATTTTCTTCAATCCCACGAAAATTGTGAGTGGTCTCATTGTTCAGGCTCTGATCATTGCCGTAATTTGGCAATTTTTTAGTGTGAAAACAAAGAAAAATTTCATTGCCAGTCGTCTGGGCGGTGGCAATGCTCAGGCAGCCGAACAGATTGCCCAACAGAAATGGTATATTCTAGCCGGTGCCCTTATCGGTGGCTATCTATTTTTGCATTTGATCAGCGCTGTTCTATTGACCATTTTCACTCTATTGCTACCAATATCGGTGACATTCATCCACGCCTCGTTGAGATTAAGGAACTTGAAGAACAAAGTTGTCAATACATTCGATGGCACTCTGATTAGTGCCTCCACACCGATGGGTGCTCTCCTGGATGCTGTCAATGTTCGTGCCGAGGGATTGGGAAATTAAAGATTGTAATGATGATGATGATGGACGTGAAATTGTGTAGAATGCAAGGAAAAGAAATGTTATCCCTTAATCCAGTTCTGTACATTATTATTATTTTTATAAACAATTTTGATCTTTTTTTATATTGTATTTGAAATATGATTTATTATATATATAGAAACACGCATGTATTTCTTTTTTTTAATTTTTGATTCTAAATAATAAAGTTGTCCCTATAAAGTAAGTGATTTGTTTGTTTTTAAAGCTCTCATAAACAAATGAAAAAAGTAGAAAACAGGATGTAAATTTCAAAATCCTATCAAATAACATGAAATAATCCCTCGAGATCACTAAATTTCTTCTATACTTATTCATCAACTCATTTCCTAAGATAAGATAATGCTCTTTACTGATGATAGTGCAATTTATTGATTAATTATGAAATCTATACCAATTAATTCTTTATCAAAGACAATGAGTCGGACTGTCAAGACGACAGCAAGCAACAGAGGGATTTACCTAAAGAAAATCTTAATTGAAAATATGTTTCTTCGGAGAATTGAAAATGTCGTCCTAACATGAATTTTCGAAACACTTTAGGAGATTTGACGTTTTTTGTGAGGCAAACTTGAAACGCGTTTTTGAACTTTTGGCAAAGATACAGCCCGTAATTCTTAACCGATTTGATTAAAACAAAGTGAAATCGTTGCAGAATGGTTAAAGGTTATGATTCTTACCATATTAAGAATTTTAGAATTTTTTTTACGATTTTTGTTTAACGTTGAACTAAAGAAAAGGCAAATAACCATTTCTAAATTTCAAACGAACGCCATTTAGTCAAAAAAAATCCCAAAATTCTGATTGTAGTTCGGATCAGAATTACATCTATGATGAATGATGATGAATGATGAATATGATGAATCTAAAGCAGACTTAAACTTTAAATTCAAAGGATCTTGCTGCGAGTTATCCTTGTCGCATACAGCATGGCTTTTTTGTTGGTTTAACTTTAAAGGCCGAGAAAAGTTTTTTTTTTACTTTGGTTTGTTTCCAATTCCGAAAAAAAAACAAAATTCCAATAAACCATTTTCGACTTCAAATGATAATTTTATTTAAAAGCGTCCAAAAACAAGCTTCCAACGAAAAAACGCCCTTAAACGCCACAAAAACTTTGGTTTGGTCGATGCAAAAGAGGCCTAAAAATAAAAAATCCCAATGATGATCTACATCATTTATATAGTACAGTCATCTCTCAAACTACTCACAGCCTGGAGTGAAGTGTCCTGGAATTTATGAAAGAATTAGTATGATTCCCTTAGTAACCGCAATTAATAATACTTCAAATGAAAAGAGTAAATCGACTCGCCGACTTAGGTATAGCATACACCAGTAAAACCAATATACATATATTTCAAATTTACAAGAAATGCATTTAAGGAAGCATCTCCGACCATATAAAGTATGTATATTCTGGATCAGCACGACAAGACGAGTTCAAATCCGCCCGTCCGTCCGTCCGACTGGATCAACGCGAACTCGTCCTAGACCGTAAGAGCTACAGAGCTCAAGTTTTGCACGTAGGCTTGTATATGTTGCAGAGGTTGTATTCAGCCGGATCGGACCACTATATCATATAGGTCTCATACAAAAATAACTAAGCTATTTGCTGAGCTATCGTCATGAAATTTAATATTGGTGAGTTTATTGCATCTATAAACAACTGCCAAATTTGATTAATGTCCGGTGACTATATCATATACCTCCCATAGGAACGATCGGTCGAAAACAGCGACTTTTGTCAATAACTTCGTTTGCGTTTTCCTATGCTAAGATTGTAGGCCGTTCTTTAGCAAACATTAGCCTTTTTAAATGAAACGTTTTTTCCTTTGGCTATAGGTAAGGAAAGAGTTACTAAAAAAAGTTGCAAGGGTATACAAACTTTGACGCGGTCGAAGTTAGCCCCGGCCCTCTGGTTTCAAATTACGGTACATACTACACGCGTCTATATACCAAATTTGGTGGCTGTGGCTTTCATAGTCTCCAAGTTCTCCGTATTCATAGGGACGGACAGACGGACATGGCTAGATCAACTCGGCTGATGATGCTGATCAAGAATATATGTAATTTATGGGGTCGGAAAAGCTTCCTCCTGCCTGCATTTTTGCGACTTTAATATACCTTAAGGGTGCATGGTATAAAAACGGTGGTTCTTTTTCAATATTGGAAGATGCTCTCATTTTTTCAAATGGCCGCCAATGTCAAATCTGTTTTGACGTTTGTGGACTAGACAGATACAGAGTACAAGTGAATAAGCCATGGAACGATACACTCCGCAAAAACGCGGAATAATTGTGTGTATATTCTGAATGACGCGTTTCCGGGTCGCTTAAATTCGCGTTTTGGCGATTTGCACTGGCCCGCCAGATCGCGCGATTTAACGGTCCCGGACTTCTTTTTATGGGTTTTTTTGAAGTCCCCTGTTTACATCAACAAACTTGAGACCTTAGGAGCTCTTAAGGAAAATATCCGACACGAATGCGAGAATTTATCGCCCGAAACGCTCGTCAAAGTGTTGGAAAATGCCATAAAACGAGCCCGTATGGCAATCAATTGTGATGGCGCCCATTTGTGCGATATCATCTCGACTTACAATTAATTCTAAAGGTATAAATAAACATAATCAAAAAACAGAATTGAAGTTTTTCATTTAGAAAAAAAAGTAAGAGTATTTATATTGCACATTAATGATAATAGCAAACAAAAGTTAAACTTTTAAGCGCCTTATTAATGAAGAATTTTCATATTGTCACTTCTCAAGTGCTATAAAAGAAAAGTATTCCTGTTTCTCCGTATAAAAATTAAATAAATTCTAGAAAAAAACACCCTTAATAAAATATTGTTTTCTTTTTATATCCTTGCAGAGGGTATTATAAAAATAGAAGCAGAAATACCATAAAGTATATATATTCTTGATCAGCATGAAAAGCTGAGTCGATGTCCGTCTGTCAGTCTGTCCGTTAATGCGTTGGCTCAGCCATCTTAAGAGCTATCGGGCTGTGCTTTTTATACCATACACCCATAGGGTGAAATGGTATATTAAAGTCGCCAAAATGTATGTAACAGGCAGAAGGAAGCTTCTCCGACCCCATAAAGTATATATATTCTTGATCAGTATCAATAGCCGAGTCGATCTAGCCATGTCCGTCTGTCCGTCCGTCTGTCCGTATGAACACCTAGATCTCGGAGACTATAAAAGCTAGAGCCACCAAATTTGGTATGTAGGCTCATGTAGTATGTAGAGTGATCAAGTTTGTTTCAAATTTTTGCCACGCCCCTTTCCGCCCCCGCAATTCAAAAAAGACGTTTATCTCAAAAACTATTGCAGCTAGAGACACCAAATTTGGTATGTATATTTGCATAGTAAATGCGCACATTTTGTATGTATAAAGTTTTTGCCACGCCCCTTTCCGCCCCCGAAATTTGAAAAACTCGATTATCTCCCGTATTTGTTTACCTTGTGCAATCAAATTTGGCACACTTAAATTTGATACTAATACCCAGCAAAATACCAAATTTGATCAAAATCGGACAAAAAATAGCTGAGTTATGCATATAAACGTTTTTCCATAAGGCCGGAGATGGCCGTTGGCTGGTGGGGGCGCTAGGGTGCTAATATGCATAAGTGCGCGAGATACTGAGATATGCTTGTAAAAAGCATGTGAACAAAATTTTTTAAAATAGGCAAATGCATTAGTTATTACAAATTTGAAATATTTGTTTTACTGGTGTATGGTATACCTAAGTCGGCGAGACGACTTACTTACTTCATTATTATCTGAGGCAGATCAAGTATGAAAATCTTTAGGATAGGACCACTATATCATATAGTTTTATACGAAAAGTAGGTGAAGCAGTTCGACTATCGCTTTGAAATTTACTCATGTGATAGTATGGGATATACGACCTCAGATCCCCAAATTTTAATCTGATCGGATAAATGGAACACAAGTTACAGTCATTATAAATCGGCTGGCAACAGCGCTGCTTGCTGCCTACTACGTCATCATTAAATGAACACAGACGCAGCGCTACATGAACTGCATGTGTATGCGTGCCGTGCTTTACTTAGGGAATGTTGTAAGAAGAAGGAAAAATTGTAGTAAAAAAAATAATAATAATTTGTTAAGCAACATAATCGTTAACTTTAATGTAAGAGGGCTTGGAGCAATGAACAGGAGCATTTTCCCTAGTTTAGATCTCCCTAGTCTAGACCTTTTATTGAAGGGCATTTTCTCGATCATAGGTCTCTGAATTTATTAAATCAAAGTTTTTCAATTATTTTATAACTTTATTTAAGTGAACATATGGATATTCCTGATCTAATTATAAAATTATGTGATCCAGTTTAAATTCAGATTATTGGTAATTTCTTCAGGTCTTTTTATAGGGTATCTTAATGTAGTGGTTTTATACTATTGTTAATGTATTTCAATCGCCCTCAGTTTGTTTCAATTAGCAGTCAGTACGGCAGTCATTATAGCACTGATAAGCTAATTCCACCTAATACCAAAGGTCTATCATTTAATCACCAATGTCTTTCTCACAAAGTCTCCCAAAGTTCTCTACCTTTCTCTCTCTCTCCCTCCTTCTCTCTTTTCTAGCTAAAGACCGCTGACAAACATTTTAAAATGTGTCGTTTTTTGCACAGTATTATCAGTCGCAGTTTTACTTTTGTGTCTCCTATGAGGAATTGATGAATTGAGTTGCATAAAAAAAAAACATGTAAAAATATTATTGCCAAGGACTTTGGCTATGCCATTGATATTTTTCAAACACAAGTCAAAGTCTTGCACACACAATTAAAAGTGGACTTGTTTTATTTTTGTTTTTTATTAGAAAACAAAAAATGATGTAAAAAAGTTATCATTTTTCATATAAAACACACAGTTTACACAATAAAATAGAAAAAAAAAGTAGCAAACTAGAGTCAATTTTTGGTCAATACTTTCTTTTAATCACATTCGAAACCAGTTTTGGCTCTCTCGGTTAGACCATCGTCCAGATCATTCTCGGATTCCTTTTCATCACTTTCATCATCCTTGTGTAGGTTGGTAAATTTTGGATTCCATGCATAGCCCATTTTGAATATATAACTCTCGACATGCTGAGCATATTGTTTGCGATAGTTTTCAGTGAAATGAAATTGATCATGATTTGGTTTCATAAACGTATAATGGCTGAATTCCAATGGATAGGAGCGGGCCAAAGTTTTTAGAACTTTAACATAAACGCAGCGTCCTTTCATATGATGCGAAAGACTCTGATAGGGGCAGAAGGTATTGATAACAAATTGATAGATCGTTGAGGTAGTTTGAGCTAGGAAAATGATCACTGATAAATTTGATAAATATACATTATACGAGACATTCTCTTCGGGCAGTGTGACTTGAAGTTCCAAAGTTCGTCCTGTTTGGTAGTACATTACTTCAGGTTGTACAACATAGTTGGGTAGACACATGCTGCTTTTAACAGATTTGTTTGAGATTTTTGTTGATTCGTTTTTACTTTTTTTCGTTTTTAAGGGAGTCGTCGTCGTGTTATTCTCTTTGGGTAGCAAATTCTCAAAGAACTTTGCCTGATCGTCCATAGATTCTGAATCATCATTAGCACAATTCACGATGCATTTCAATAGATCCGCAACGCTATCCACTGGAGATTTAGCAACATTTTGATTCTCATCTTGTAGTTTGTTTTTTTGGGATAACTCAAGGGCTAAATTGAAGAAATTGTTATATCTACTCGAGGGCTGAGAATGACATTCAGTTTGAGCTGGAGGAAGTTTTTCTTCAACTAAATTTTCATCTTCTTTGATTGGTGGTTTCTCTTCAGTAATTGGTTTATCCTTTTGGACCATCACCGCCTTCTTCTGTCTGTTCTGCCTGATATGATCTTTGAAGAATTCCAATATCTTATTGATAGCAGTTTCACTCTTCTCCACATGCATCTTCTGGAGTTCGGAAACCAAACGTAAATGACAAACATGCTTCTGAAATGTTGGTGCATAGGTCATAACGACCAAATCATTGATGAAGATCGTATGGGTCATGGCAAATTTAATACTAGCTTGTAGGAAAAATGTTTGACCATCTGCTGAATAAGTTAGCCAGGATTTTACTTTTCGGACAACGGCTTCATCATCCGGATGCCAGCTTAATTCCCCATATGAAGGTACCACACCCAATAGACGCAAATCGACAGTCATGGCTGGCTCCTTTTTAAGCTCTTCAGGGCATTCATAAAGTTGACGACATCGCGTTACGAAACGTCTTGTGTCCACATCTAAAGCTTGTACCTCTATTTGCAAATCGGAGCGATAGATATTTATATGTTTAATTTCCGGCACACAAACGATTTGTACCCTTTCGAAACTGTTTGTGTGTGGTGAAAGATATACACAGATATCACCTGAACGTGGTGGCCAATAGCGTGCTTTCTCCTTATTGGCCTGAAGCAATTGCAAACGTAGATCAAGTACGGAATTGTGTGGAAACTTTTGCCAAGATCCCTGCACGGGCAAATACTCCCGAAGACGGACGCAAAGGTGAGACGGTGAATATACCTTAACAAGTTGCACCTTTAGATTGACACCCTCCACTAGGGGTGAGTCCAATGGCAGTCGATCGTCTTCAATTAACTGGTGACGTTCATTGCACATAGGATCCCGGCATTCACCATGTGTTAATAGCAAAGCACACAAAGCTGGTTCACTGGCCTTGCCCGAATTCAACTCATCTCGTATGCTATGCACAATTTGTTTGAGATTTTGATCAACCTCTTGATGCATTTCCAGAAAATCCACCAAACGTGGCAATTGTCGGTCACTCTGATCATCCAATAAAGTTAGAGAGAGCAGTGTCTTCTTAGCCTCTGGCAGTGTTTCCTCTGATAATCGTTTCATTATGCCCTCGGATAAACACAAATAACGCATCTTAAATTTACTCCACGATCCGCTCATGCTATAGTGTATTAATGTTTCGATGTTACGTATATCCAGTTCGGGACAGTTGTCGGTGCAAACGAATATTAATCCCTGACTATTAAGTAACCATTTTTTCACCTCCGTTTGCTTAGCCAAGCCATCATCTTGATAAAATGCCAAACATTCATATTTATAATCTATCCAAAGAGATTTCAATAGCTCTTTTATTTCCAGATCATCCTGACAATAAATAAAAGTGCGAAAGATTTGAGGAGGACGCTGCTTTAGGATTTTCACAACTTGTTCTAATTTTGATTCCTTTTTAACCAAAGACAAACGCATCGAGGTGCCACCATAGAAAGCTGCTTCCAAAAGATTGCCAAAGATCACTAAAGATCTTTCACTTGAAAAGTCATTCATTAATTTGTTAAGAAAATATTTTCGAAATGTTTGACTTATAATCACCAACTGTGGTGCGATTTGTAGACTCTTGATTAAGGTCTTCACATAATGATGACCTTGCTCCAATTGCTTTATATCCATAAGATCAATATCATCGTAGACCACGAAACGTAAATTGGGAAATTGCATTTGTCCATCATCCTGTTCGCAGAGCCAATTAAACTGAGATATTGTGGCCACCAGGCATCCAGCACCATTGAGCAAACGATGATAGAAATCGCTAGATTTGGGATTTGATGGCACCGTCAGTGTGAGGGTTAACCATTCTTCATTTTTTGACTTGCGTAGAAAACGATGGCATAGATAGCCAATCTGCTGAACGCGTTTCAAATCTGAAACAATAACCAAGCCTACGGCTCCTTGATAATTTACATCTTTCTGCAATGTCACTGGTCTTGCATGTCGTTTAGCCTTCAATACTTCGCCAATTGTCTGACACATGGGTGGTATATAGCATAAGGAGCGACCACTACGTGGTGCACTCACTATAATGGCTCCATGACCGGATCCTTGATTTAAATGCGGCCAGGCATAGCTTTGCAGGCGTAGCAAATGATCAAGACCCATTTGCCGCATTGTTTCCAATATATAGGGTAGAAATAACGCCTCGCTAAACTCCCGAATGGCCTTTGGAGGCTCCTTTGACGCCTCAGCAGTTGAAGACACGTGTGCCACCACATAATCCGAGCAATTGGGGGCCTCCAATGGATGAACATTGGCTACGGGAAAACTTTCCTGAACTTCGTAGTCATCAATCAGTTTTCGAAAATTGTTTCTGCCTTGATTTAGCAGCAAATTGTTAACCATTGTGACAATTTTGACCCGCAAAACTTTCGTCTCGACGCTATTTTAACTTAGAAATGGACAAAGCTTGTTCAAATATCGATAATATTTGGGCGGCCGATAGTCTCAAATTCTCCAACTGAAAACGATTAACCCATTCTCTGCAATTTATTAAATTGAATAAAGCGAAGACTAAGTAAATATTATGTTTAAGAATTATTTTATAATGATTTGAAACAAAACAAAAATAATAATTCAATGTCGTAAAACTGTCATCTCTAAGAATCATCAGTGCTGCAAAGTCAATTTTCCAATGTTAGAAAGTAATGGGCAGAGGGCGGCAATATTTGAATGAGCAATTTCTTTTATGTTCTAAAATCGAGAATGGAGCTTAGAATTTAAGTTTTTTATTCAGTAAAACTAATTTGTTGTGAAATTGGTTAGGTCTAACTTACTGATTGTAACTATTTGAAGCAAAATTTAATTAATTACACTGTGATAGTCGAAACAAAAGACATGGCAAAATTCGACTGTATAAATATTTTTCAAAAACTAAACAAATAAAGTTAGTTTAATTTTGTTAACATATCTAAAAAAATTCAATTTGATTAAATGGTTATATTATAAATCGTAAAATAGATCAGTCTGGTGTCTTTTCTTCTGCCATTGAGCATAATAAATTCTCATATTATGAACAAGATTTGAATGGAAAATTTTTAATTTTAGCAAAATGAATGAAAACATGAAAAAAATTGGGTCAAGATTCGATTTTTCTTACATTTTGTCCTCAATCTCGGAGACGGACGGATTTAGAGGCTAGATGTTTTCCCAACATTTGTAGCCCTTCCGATTCTAAGAAACTTTGCTAAAGAAAGTTTGTAAAAAAAACAGAATATTTTAGAAGTTAGAAGCAAATGGAAAAAATTCCCTTTTCGAAAAAATGGCAACCTTGATGAAAAACTTGCGCAAAAAAATTTGTATGAAACCATCGTGATAACTTAAAGAACTAATGATGCCGTTCGATTCGCAGGACCCGAAATAGGGTGAAAAAGAAACTCTTTGAAAAAAACTATCACAGTGTTATATTTTAAAGCTGTAGTTTTTAAATAAACATTAAATTAACTTTGTTTTAAATCAAATTTATAGATGGTTAATAGTTATCAGTGGCGGAGGTGGTGAAATAGGGTTATTTCCCCCCAGAACTCCGAGTCGGATAGAAAATAGAATAGAATAGAAAAGTTAGATAAAAACCAGGTAATTTTTTTTTTGTTCAAAAAAAGATCTAAAAATTTGTCAAAGAATTACATATATTATTATGACTCTTAATCTAAAGATTGATTGAAATATGATTCTAATTTTGAAGATGCTATTTATTGAATCCTTGAAATGAACCAGTTTAAGATGGAGGAAGGGCTATTTAAATTTAGTCAAAATTGGAATATGTGAAAATCGAAATCCAAAGGAACATTCAACTGAATTCTAGAATTGTGTTTGGAAACATTTTAAATGAATGTCTTTCTATTTGCCACGCTTAAGGTAGGCAATCAAATCAGCTCGGTCTTCGGCTTTCTTGAGTCCAACGAAAACCATTTTAGTTCCAGGAATATATTTCTTAGGATCCTTGAGATATTCATCCAAATTTGATTCTGTCCATGTAACGCCCCTACTTATATTTGCATCAGTATATTTGTAGCCAGGAGCAGTGCCACATTTACGTCCCACAATGCCGCTTAGATTGGGTCCAACTTTATGCTTGCCACCCGCCTCAATGGTATGACATTGGGCGCATTTCTGAACGAAAATCTTTTTGCCATTATCTGCATCGCCGGCCCCCATATTATTGGACCACCGTCAACAACTTCTGCAAGAAAAACGAGAATAAGAAGGAACAAACATTAGAGAAAGAGAGAAAGCATCTGACACCGCCTTAGCTTGAGAGCTTTACGTATTACACAGAGCCTTCAACGCATTTGTGCCTCAAGGACGTTAGTGACATAAAGTGGGTGGGTCTGGAGGGTGGTTGATACTAGCTCTTATGTCATACAACAAAAGCCTACACGCCAAGAGCCAAGAGCTCCCAGAAGCCACGCAGTCTGCCAAGTTAATTGCCCAACAACATGACTTTGACTATGTGGGTCTACTTTGTGTCTATTGCGTGACTTTCGGCTTGGCGCTGGGCATGCGTGTGATATGTCCCGACTTCCCACCCACCTCTCTCCTTCACCAAAATCAATTCGTTTGCTTTAACGATTTCAAAATCGGCAGAAATATACATACATATATGTATATAATTTCAAAAATAGTCTCGAATCGTCATAGCCACAGAAATGTCTATGAATAATAATATTTGAGATTCTTGGCAACTATTTTTAGAAATAATTTGTCTGGGTTTCTTTGCATGGGCATCATTAATATTTTTTGTGAATTATATTTGAGCAAAATAATACTGGAAAATATTTTATAAGCTTTCATATTTATTTAATGTTTACTCATAATTTTTCAAAATTTATTAACCGTTAAATACATATTCTTTGCCAGATTTCATTAAAATTGAGAGAAGTTTTTCAAAAAGAGCAAAAAATAAATTATGACAAAATGAAAGTTAAATGATAAATTAACAAAATAAATTGATTGTGGCGAATCGTAAAGTTTAAAATCAATTTCATTTTTGCTTAATTATAGAAACAGATTTTGTCTCTAAACATTTAAACTAAAGACAAAAAGTGCAAATTTAAATTTATTTTTATTAGTCCAAAAACATTTGCCATTTAATGGATGAATGTATTTTTCTCTTGGCAAATGTTTAAAAGGTTTCTAATTAAAAATGTTACCCATTCTCCCCGCACTTTTCCCTCTCTCCCCCTTAACACCATAAATTTATTTTTTGCGCTGATTAATTTAATTGGTAATACAAACTTTGATGACAACTGAGTCTAGGGGGGGAAGGGGGGAGTGTGGGTAAAAAAGGGATGACAAACAAACGTCAGCAGATGCCGCTACGCGCATTTCTCGCACTCTCTCTCTCTCTCTCTTCCTCTTACTTGCTCTCTTTTTCTATCTGTGCATGTGCATCTATGCTCTTTGGCTCTGGGCTGCACAGTAAAGATAAACAGAGATAGAAAGAGTATTGTATATGCCACAGGAAGAGCATAGAAAGTCAACTGCAAAACGCCAAAATTGGGTCAAGTAAATGGAAACAAAAATGCATAAAAAAAAACACCATCCAAATAAAAAGGGAAAATGAAAACTGAATAAAAATGGTATTAATAAAAAAACCAAGACGCACACACACATTGAACTCAAGAGCTTGGCGGCATTTTTGAAATTTGTAGTAAAAAGGAAACGTTAGGTAATTCAATTAGCAGATAGCGGGGTAGCCTCCCACACGCCATCCCAGTGTTTTCCCCCAGGCCCCATCACCCACCACATGGTCATTCAAACAGTTTATACCCTGGAATGCAATTATGAAGGGGATATTTGCCAACAGAACCAACAAAAATAAGTATTCCCCCTCTCATAAATGATTACAAGTAAACACAGTTAATACATATGTATGTACATTACTAGTTTTTAGGACAAATATTCAAACAGGGTATTCTTAAAGTCAATAACTCGAGTTAACCAACATTTCTTATCAATTAAAACGCATTTTACGCACGGTTCTGCTGCCATTGGTGGCAAAAACAGATGCCACACAAACAAAAGCACCACACATAAAATCCAAAAGGAAAATTACACAGGGAGAGAGAGTCCCTCTCTCTCTCTCATTGAGGGGGGAGGGAGGAGAAAGACATTCGCATCAGGTGTCCATATCCTGCTGCTGACCTAACCTAATTTGTGCCCGTCGAGCTTCATAAATTATCTGCAGCTAAACAACAACAAGTATAACAGAGTTTATCCTTTCTTCTCTTCTGGGTAGTGGTTCCCCCACCACTCCATCTCGGCTGACCCTCTTGACCACTATAAATAAATGGCGCACAAAATTAAATTACGCTTCAGCTAAACCGCACTAAAAGTAGCAGGCGAAAAGGAGACAGAGGGGAAGATGTATGTGGATATGGCCAGAGGTAAATGAGGTTATGTAGGAATTATTGTTTGTTAGATCTATTGCTGCGGAAGTCCATAAAAAAGGTATGGATGTATGAGAGAGAATCCGGAATTGAGGTCAATGGGTTCAAAAACGAGAACTACGAGAATAAAGGTTATATAGAAGGAGATACACAAAAGCAGAAAAAAGGATAAGCCATCTAAATAATTGAATACCTCTTTAAAGATTTATACATTTTGATTGAAAGAGGTATGTAAATATATACATAGAATGGTTACATGGTTACAATATACATAAATCCATGCAAATAAATATAACATTCCTAACCTTAAAATTAACCCTATCTATGCACCCTCTCTCCTACCGCCTTCCCACTTTGCAATGGTGTTGAATATATAAAAATGTGTGCCAAAAAAAAGGAGACAAGAATATCGTAAAAAGCGAAAGTTTAAGGCAAGAGAGAAATAGTAAGAGAGAAAGAGATAAGAAACAACCATTTTTAGCTGCTGAAGAAGAGAGAAAATACATAAAGATGAAATGGTTAGAAAAAAAGTGTTAATTTATAACGGACACTTTAACAGTTATATGTAGCTACCGTTAGATGATGGAGGATAAAATGGCGAAGCCAATGAACGAATTTTCAATTTGTTTTATGCAACCACTTCAAACTGCTCCTGTCACCAAGCCACTTTCGCAGGGTTACTCTCTCTCTCTATCCCGGAATTCAAATTGACCACTAGAATTCCAGTTTAATCAAGCAGCCATAACTTTCGCATTTGTCCCCTTTATCCATCCTCGTTCCTTTTCTCAGTGGTCACGTCAAAACTTGTGCTTTGGCTGTTGCGCAATTCGATTTAGCTTTGATGTGATGCCGGAATAACCCATCACAAGGGCTCCACACCAACCACCCACCTCCCCCACTCCCATCAGCATTTTCCATTATGTGGCCTGCATAGAAATAACAGATGGGTAGAAGGTAGAGGAGGGGGCGAGGCCCCCTAAATTCTTTTTCTTTCATTCATTTTGTGTGCTCTCTCATTTCTCTTTCGTTTTTATTATTGTGTGTTTCCAAAATGTTTATCCTACGCGCTTTCTCAGAGGGGCTGCTGCTGCCTTTTTCTCAGTTTTTCTAGAACGAGGTCGCTGACTGCCCTTCAATGTGTGAGGCAAGCTAACAGTACCCCTAGCACTATCCCTCCCCTCCCCGCCAGCTCTCTACCAAACCATATATCCTTGCCCAAATGCTGCTATCCTTCAGTACAAGTTACATAAGCAGGACATAACGAAAGAGAGCGAAATCAAGAGAGCAAATTGTGAATGAATAACGGTGTCCCCTCCCCCTACGCATTGGAACAAATGCAATGCTATGTAGTACAGTGGGCATTCGATAAACAAGCAAAATACACAACAAATTGTAATGATGTATACAAGGGTAAAAAAGCTACGAAAATTAATGAGTCCATAAAACCAGATAATCCTGCAACTAAGTACCTAAATTATTGTTTATAATGCAATTGAAGTTAATATTAAAAGGAAAATTAATAGAAATCTTTCTTGGGTCCACTGTGTATGTTAAGTGTGCGTGTGTGTGAGGGAGGGAGACTATGCTCACCTTTGCTTGCTCTCTTTAGCTCTGCTTGTTGCTTTGTCTCACTATCTCTCTCTCTCTCGCAGACGAATGGAGAATTCTCTCTCAAGAGTTCGACCCACTTGTTTGACGCTTCTGCTCGAGTTCGACTCTTTTACACGATTTTTATACCCTTGCAAAAATGGTATATTAATTTTGGTCAGAAGTGTGCAACGCATAGAAGGAAGCATCTCCGACCACATAAAGTATATATATTCTTGATCCGCACGACGAGACGAGTTCAAATAGCTACAGAGCTGAAATTGTGCACGTAGGCATTATATGTTGCAGGGGTTGTACATATATGTCGGATTCAGCCGGATCGGACCACTAGCTCCCATACAAACGGCAAAGTCACGAAGAGTGACTTTTCTCAATAACTTATTTCCTGAGCTATTGTTGTGAAATTTAATATTAGTGAGTTCATTGTAGCTATAAACGACTGTGCCAAATTTGGTGACGATCGAATGACTATATATGATAGCTCCCATAGGAACGATCGGTCGAAAAGAGTGACTTAAGATTGTAGGCCGTTCCTATAAGTGAGGAAAGAGTACCAAACAAGTTGCAAGGGTATACAAACTTCGGCGCGGTCGAAGTTAGCCCCGGCCCTCTGGTTACTCTTTTGTTCGAAGTTGGAGACTTTTTTGCATGAACTGCACTCTTTTGTTGCATGTTGGATGCTTTTTGTTTGTGTTTATGTTGTGTTTCAGACAGTTCTTCAGAATCAAAGAAATGTTCGAGTTCGACTTACTTGTTCGCTGATGTTCGATTCAAAAGCAAATTTGAACTCGCGGTGTAACGTTCGTTTTGGTCCTCCTCCGTGTTGTAAATTATTGCGTGTCTTTGCCAATTGTTGGTCCTCTACGATATAACGAAAAAAAATATAAGCCAAGTCCAACGGGTTTTACCAACAATTATACAAATATATACTGTAAAGGAACACAACGTTTTTGTTGAACGTTCAATTTCTGGTTAGAGGCGTTACACGTACGAAATTTTTCAATCTTCTGAATCGAAAAACTAAACGACAGCTGACTGCTGGGAAATAAATTCAACAACAAATTGTCAAGGCCTACTTCAAGTCGAAAAAAGTCTTAATAACAGCCACAAAGAACGAACGGGCTGCCAACTTGCAGTTGAAGGTAAGTTCAGTGTTGTGTAACGACGCTAAACTTCGTGTCCTTGTCCGGATGTAGAGGGTGTCCTTGAAAAGAGCAAAGCAAAAAAAACACACACACACACAGAAAAAGAGATGCCAATAGCCATAGCTCTCTTTCACACAATTTTACGTAATCAGTGCGAAGAGTTTTAGTTTTCCTTCCATTTGTTTTTATGGTCCCAAGTTCTCATCTTATTTTTTTTCTGGATTTGAATTTCTTTCTCTTTTTTTTTATAATAAATTCTAAAAAAAAAAAGCTTTTGAGACTTTCACTTTTATGGCTTAGGATAAGCTGCATTTTCTACAATGGTTACGGGGGGAGGTTGTAGGTGGGTCAGTGGGGCAGGGTTGTGGGCGGAAAAGAAAACTGGCAATTGTTGCTTTTGTTAAGGGAAAATGTAAAAAGAAATTGATTTTCTATGAGCCAGATAAGTGCCAGAAGATGTTTCATGTGCAACTTCATTTTCATTCTTTTTTTTTTTTTTTTTGTCTAGGTATTATATAAGTGGGAAAACTTTTCCCCTTAAGCTTATCTATAATGAAATCTTTAAATTGAGTTTTAAAATTTAATCCTAAGGGAAAATAAAGTAAGCCTGTTGACTTTGCTCAAACTTTAATTTATTTATTTCATAATTTATTAACATTTTTTGAGAGTGAGAACTAAGAACAAATTATAATTACATTATGCAACGTTTTCTTAAAATATCTGTGAATATCTTTTCATCAAAAATCCTTCAATTTGATGTGCATATCTTAAAAAATACTTACAATATTTTAAATTTGGAATTTGTTCAATGCGATTAATCGAGGAAGGAAATGTTCATACAAAGTTGACTTAAAGACCAAAAAAAAATTTTATAAGCTGTCTAAGTTTAAATTAATGTATAATATTGTTTGAATAAAAAACATAAACTGATTATCGTATTTGTTTTTTTAAGTTCTTTAGATTATTTCCATATTTTTTCTTTGAACTTTTATTCAAGTTTATTACACAATATGTTTCTATGTGTTTTGTGTTGTGCGTTTCTTTTGTTTACTTTGTTGTTCCCGTTTGTAATAAAAGATAATCTAATTCTACAACAAAGTTTATAAAAGGTTTTTCACATCGGCCCATACATATGTACATATGTATGGACTCCAATTATGTCACTTCAGATACACAAACAAACATATAAAAATATATATAGTTTCCTTCTATTCATCCTCCTTTTAATACAGAAAAGTTTCCTTTGAGCTTTAATTTTCCATTGTTTGTTGAAAATTGTTTTTTTTTTTTCTCGTTCCTTTTTTCCTCTTTATTATTAATCATTATTTTTTGTTGTTGTTGTGTACTATATGCAGTTATAATATGGGCCAACACGCCTGTTGTTGGCTATCAATTTAATTAATTTGCTTAATGCAATTAAATTTATGTATAATTAATATTCATCAAACGTTATTTCGAGTGAGTACTCAAATTAAATTTAATGACAAAACTGACCATTTAATGGTCGCATTAAAAACAATAAACGCATCTTAAGTTGGCCATCAATCACATATGTATATGTATATATATATATGTATATATACATATTTATATTGTATATGGGACACGCTCTTTATATAGGTCAAACTTTTATCATATCATAAAATGCACTTGCTGTGCCCAATAAATTCCAAAAAAACGTAGGACGAGAGACAACTTATCAGAATTTGTTGTCGTTTTCATATCAACAGTTGGAAAAACTTTACGGAAAAAATGTTGTAATTTGGGACAACGACTTAAAGATACCATGGAGTTATTTGTAAACTTCTTAGAAATTTCCAAAACATTTTATTATTATATAAAGTAGGATCTAGGGAAATAAAATGGGGGACCCCACCTCCCCCTCCCCCTAAAGTATGCAATAGTATTCGCTGTTTTCGAAAAATAAGAGTATTGCTATGGAGGATCAGTTTTTATTACAAAATTTTAGATTTGTTTTTAAAGTAGAATTCTTACACTAACTATTGCATACTTAAGGGTCGAATTTTTGCCAATTTACACCCCCAGATTAAACACTTTACTATAATGTATAAGATTGTGTTCATTCAACGCGCCTAATATACCCATTTCAGTATTAACTGCAGGGTATATGAAGGGAAATCAATATTTACAGGTCAAATAAAGAAAACGAAGAAAAGAAAAACAGATTAGAGCAAATAATGTACGAGAGACGGGGGGAAAGCAGAGGCGTATAACTATTTTCTGATAAGCACACTCCCCTCCCCACTCTCCCCCCGCCACGACTGCAGCCTGCCCTCCCTTTCCATTCATCTCCGCCCCTGCTGTTGGTGCTTATGAAAAAGAAAGGAAAAAATAAAGACCGAAAATTGACTAAAATAAATTGCCGGAAAAGTGAAAACCCCAGATGGGCGTAAGCATTATGATAACTGATAAATAAAGTGGGAAGAATAAAACATCATAGAACGTTGGCAAGGGGGGGGCCAGGGGAGCAGAGTTCAGGCTAATGTGTGATATCCAGTTGAGTGCCTTGAAGTATCTGTCATTATTATTATTTTCTTTCGTTCAAATGGATTCGTTTTTTTATTGCTTTTGGTTTGTTCTTTTTGTGGGTGGGAAGTTTTTGATAAATTAACAAAATAAAAGTGAAGAGAGAAACTTTGATTAAGGCAAAGAAATCAGTAAGTTTTATTAAAAAGTTTGTTGGTATTATAAATGTTTCAAAAACTTTCATAAATTCATTGTTCGCAAACCAAATGCCAATGTGCCAGACGTGAACAAAAGTCCTTGTATTAGTATTGTAGTCCTTTGCCAGAATGTGCAAGATAAGCCAGAAAAGAGACTAATTTTCTTGGTTTAATTTAAGTATTTTATGATAACAATTCTGTGTATTTTCTGTGTATGTCAAAAAAAAAATGAAGAATACGAAGTGAAGATAAAACCAGTACCGGATCTACGGGGGGGAAATTCCATTTTCCCTTTGGTCTTTTAACCAAAATTAAAACTGTCTTGCATTTTGGCTTATTCAAATCGGAGTTCTAAGCCAAATTCACAGATTTTGACATTGTATAACTTTGACTTAAAGTGAACAAGATTTTTCAGAACTTTTAAATCGAATATTTTGATGAAATCAATGGATAAATTTAAAAAGGCGTTTTGAGAAGTCGGAAACATCGGTTTCTTGAATATTTGTTGACTTTTTCCACCCAGTAAGTCTTCGAGTATATTGATAAATATTTGTAATGACTATGACTAATAAGTTAGGATCAATGTGTTTCAATTTTGTTCGTCTTTGGTCAATTTCATTTTACGGCTTATTTGGAATCGCAATCCAAACTATAAAGCGAAATAATTACTTGTCTTTTCTTATTTATGTATGTTAAAAATTCGATTTTAAAAATATCAATGAAGCTAACTTCGGCTGTGCCGAACTTTATATACCCTTCCAGGCCATAATATTTTTACATATTTCAAACGCTTTGAAAAATCTTTGAAATATAATTGTAATTTCTTGTTCTTCTTCCCTCCTCCATGCTTTTACATGCTTGTTGCGATTGGCACGCATACACAAAAGTTCATGTAGCGTGTGCTCTGTTGATTCGAGCAATGACGTAGTAGGCTGCTGGCAGCGCTGCCGACAGCATTTGACTAAAGCCTATTTATATTGACTGTAACTTGTGTTCTATTTGTCCGATCTGATTGAAATTTCGGTATCTGATATTCTATATTCAAAGCTGTCATATAAGTAAATTTCATAGAGATACTCCAATTTCTTCATCTGTGTTTCTTCTGTAACTATATGATATAGTGGTCAGATCCTGACAATTTTCATACTTTTATCTGCTCCGAGTTATAAGTGCCTCATCTATCAAGTTTTATCCCGATAGCTCTTAAGATGGCGGTGTGAAGTTGATTTTTGCAGATGGACAGACGGATATGGCTATATCGACTCAGCTGTTCAAGAATATATATACTTGGGGTTGGAAACGTCTCTCGTTACAAACATTTGACCTCTACAAGAGTAAAAATTAAATTCTCAAAGGTGTCAAAAGCAAAAACTTGTAATCTAAAGCATTCTATAGAATTTGTTAACTCCAACTAGTTTAAACGATTCTCCAATTCTTAGAAATCAACTTATTTATATAGAACTTGCTGAGGAAAAATATGCGCAAAATATGCCATTGCCCCGCACTTTTCTGATAAAACTGAATTTATCCAAAATTTGATACCTTTTAAGACTTTTACATGAAACCTTTTCACTTTACTTTTCAAATCATTATTATGAATTACAGCCATATCTTAATAAAATATATTTGGACAGGAAAATCAATTGAAAACCACTCAATCTTAACGAGCCTTGGTTGTCACTCAAATCTTGATCAAATTTTCTGCTGAGTTATGTTTGAGCTTAGTAAGGGGAAAGGAAAGGAAGACTGTCGAGGGTTGGGGGCCCAAAGGTCTCTCACTCAGTTGATGGCTTTGACTGATTGCGATTAGCTGAAAATTAATGACTAGACATTAGTTAGGGCTTTCAATAAGCTCAAACAGAGAGAATATAAAGGAACGAGGAGCCTTTAAAACAAACAAAATGAAACACAAGGATGGGGCATAAAATATGCACAGAAATTTACACATTCAGCTGAAAAGAAACGAAACAAACAAACAAACGTAAAGTAAAAATAAGGATAAAGAAAGAAAATGTGATGTGATGTAGGGGAGAGGGAAGGGCAGGGGTAAGAAGTAGTAGGGAAAATTCATTAAATTCCAGAAGCGTGTCAAAATGGAGTAAATGGAAATGGTTTTAGGAGACGAGAAGTCAGTACATCTCAACTCTTGACAGACAGCATGAAGTAGGCGTGGCAATGGGCGTGTGCTTGGCATGTCAATTAGATATAATCGAAAATCGATAGACCAGAGGTCAACCAGCAGCAAAAAAAAAGGGAACCAAAAGGAAAAAGCAGTTTTCATCTAATATGCAAAAAAAAAAACAACAAAATCAAATGAAAATTGAGGCCCCAACTGCGTGTGGCCATAAAATTATACAAAGTCATCATTGTTTACTCATTTGCACTTGAAATGAAAAGAATTTTTCCACCTAAATTATGCATTTGCCATGAAAACACTCGAGTGAGAGAAAAACAGAGAAGAAGAGAAACAAATTTCCACAAAATGGGGAAAAGTCATTGAGATATTCAAATAGTTTTTACGGCAAACCATTTCAAATGCATAATAAATAAATAATTTATGAATAATTTAAAAGATTTCGATTTTAAAAAACATGAAAACTAACCGTTATATAACGGTATTGATCGAGAATTAGACCTCGCTTGCCTTATGAACTAATTTAAAAACCACTAATTATAATTAATAAAACTTAATTATAAGGCGTAAGAAACTTGTTTTAAATATATTTTCTGGTGTTGCTTTTCAAATTTCATTTCCATTTTGTGTGTTTTTTTTTTGTCTATGGCCTTTTCTTTGTCTTTATTGACTCATTTAAATATTCATTAGGTTTGGTTTTAATTTATTTAAAACAATTTTACGCCCGGTCATAAAAAAAAAGGCGGCCATTAGTTAAGCCGCCGAACTGCGACATGGCCGCAATTTCTTATCAGGGCAAAGGAAAAAGAAACAACAACAAAAAACACAACTTTGAACACTTCAAAAAACACCACAACAACAACACAAAAACAACAACAATTTCCCATCATTATGTAAGCGATTGTAAGTTGTTGACCTATAAAATCATGAAGTTGCCCTTTCTTAACACTCGTCCCCGTCCCCTGATCACTCTCTCTCTCTCTCTCTCGCTTTCCCTGTCTCTCCCTGCCTCTTTCTTTAAGCCCTATCCACAAATCTAGTTCTTTTCTTCTCCTGCTAATGAGCTGCTGGCCAAGCAATTCGAATTCAAGTTCATTTGGCTTGTTATACCCTAACATAATTAAGGTACCTATCATTAATTATGAAAGCAAGTTGTCAAATGCATTAAGAAGCATTGGAAAATTATGTAAGGGGAAAGCATTAATTCTGACATATTGTGGAAAAAACATCAGACACATTTTCAAAGAAAGACTTAACATAGATTGAATTTATTTTACAATTAAAAAATACTTTCAATACTTTCAAAGGAGGAAAGAATCTGTTATATATATAATATATTATATAATATGTATGTATATAATATATTTTGTTCAATGTAATGATGGATTCAGCTGCAGTTGCCATATTGGCTTATTTGAAATTTCATTTAGCTTATTTCGGCTTTAAAATATTTAGAACAAAACAAGTTTTGTTTTTTAATTGTATTGCAAGTTTTGATAATTTTTATCGATAATTCGTACAGGATAGAGTTTTGGTCAGAAGTAATAGTTTACAAAGATGCTGGCCATTGCTGTGCACATTCTTTCATTGCCATGGTCAAATGCTGCGGTTGAGAGAGTATTCCGCCAAATGAACATGGTCAAAACCAATTTGAGCAACAAAATGTGCTCCAAAAAGTACCTGGCAGAAATTAAATCATCCGCCAAATATGCAATAAATGAAGTTGATGAAATAACTTCCTTACTTTCATATTATTAAAAAATCAATTATAACTGATTGTCGCTTGAGAAAACTTCGTTGGAAGTCGAAAACCTCTGTAATTCGTAAAAGATTCTATTCTCTTGCCATTTCGAATTATCGAGACTTGACTGTAGTGATTTTTACCAATGATTTCCTCATTTATAACGCCCATTATCGTAAGAATTCATATTTTTAACATTTATATACTTGCTAATGTGCGCAAATTCTTCAAGATCGAGTGAATCCATCATACTGATATATATACATAGCTCTTAACCAACAAATTGTTCTGATCAGAATAGCCGTTTTAGTTCTGTCATCAAATTTGGTTCTTAACTTACTCAAAGATTAATCCTTAATTAGTTCTTTACTAACTCAAGTAATGATCTATAATATAATATAGTAAAAATCCAATTGATATATAATATCATTAATCAGATATGGAATGCTATATGCTCATTTAAATGTTGTGAACCGTTTAGACAGAACTCGGCTTGTTAGATGAAATAGTTTTTCCAAAATTAGCCCTCTGTCTTTTAAATGTCAATGAGGTTGATATTAAAGTATTAAAAAAGTTTATTTTGTAAACTCTTCTTGCTAATTTCTAATGAATTTTGTAGATTGTAAAATATATAAAATATGTTTACAGTTATTTAAAGTAATTTTTGGTGGGAAACATTGGACATTTTCGGCGAAAAATGAGGCATTTTAGCGGTGAAAACGAAATCTCGATTCTTGACAAGAAAATTCCCCCATTTCCACCATTAATCCTAAGTAGCGTCAACAAGAAATTTAGATTCGATTCGATTACAGTAAAATGCAAAAACATAAAAACTATAATAATGTTACATATTTCTGATGTTAGCTGAAAACCTCTCTTGGAACATTTTTGTTTACTGTGAAATGGGCAAAGCTCCCATAATAATCATCCTTCTATAAAGCGAATTCGAATAGTCTTTGCTTACTGTAATTGGATGTAATAAGAATCAATTTAATTTGAATTTCCACAGAGAAGGGAAGTTGGGAAAGGCTTAAAAAGTACCCAAGTTATCAAATTCTCTTCGTTTTCTGGATGATGTTGCCCCTTGTAGGAGTAAAAAACTTTCATTACTGGTAAAATGAATTGGTTGGTCTCACTGTTTATGTTGTTGTGTGGCCTTTTTTCCCTTTTTTTTTTGGTTATTGTTTATTGGTTTTTTTTCTCTTTGCTTCCCTAATTGTTTATTATTATTGCCATCTCTCTGTGTGTGCGTGTCTGTGCAATAATGATTTACTATTTGCATTTGTATTTGCTCTTACAGTATGGGGCGTATACGTAATATTTGCTATGTGTGTCTTAGGTCAAACATGAATGGCAGGAAATGGATATGGCTGTGGGCAAATGAATGTCTGGAAAATGCTAAAATAAAACAAAATATACTAATAAAACACAAATACAATAAATTAGTAAAAGTACCTACATAAATGGGGGAGGGTGGAGGAAGGAAGACTGTTTGTATGGTGTGTGTGAAAATTTGATTTTTGTGTGTTTTTTGTGTCCATAATGTTTATCAAATTAAATGCAATTCCATTAAGCCAAAGACAAAATATTTTATTTAGCATGTTTCTTTATATCTTTGTGTGTGCTTCTACATATATGAACAACAAATTAGTTTATTCTATATCTTCCAGCAAATGTACATAATATTCATTTAAGAAAATGCCTGGGGATAAACGTTGTTCAATCAAATTTATTGTCGTTTATGTTTAATGCCAAAATATAATAAATTTAATGCTAAATTTGGCTTATCTTCAATAAAATCATCTAAATAATTGTATGCTTAAATTGGCTTAACCTAATGGTATAAAAAAACATCGATGTTCTTTTGGCGATGTTCATCGATTTTGTTGTCGATGTCGATGTTCAGCGGATGTATCGATGTTTCACCAAAACATCGGTTATATTTGCCACTTGTCAAATTTGATCATAAATTTAAATGAAACCGTCTTTAAAAAGCCATTTCAAACCCTTTCAAACCAAATTGCCAACGAAGATAAGGTTTTTTCACCGTCTGACAAATTGTTAACAGATACAAGTAAATTGAATAAGCCCAAATCAGTTAAGCGAAATTTTATTTCGGAAAGTAAAGCCCTTTATCAAAGAGTTTTTGAAACATAAGGCTAACAATGGGAAAAGAGTGCGGCGGGTTTCTTAATTTTACCTTATTCATTTAAGATTAATTTTATATACTATTATGAGAACTTTTAATTGTTAGAAAACAGTTTAGAAAAACATCAGCCATATATCGATGCATCGAGATATTAGCCCGATGTCTTAAAACACCATCGATTATTTACATTGAAACCATCGATGAACATAGTTTATCGATAATTTTCATTGAAATTTACATCACTAGTATGACCTGTTTTCTGATGCGAGCTATAACAAAATATGTAAAGTTACTTTTTTAGAGTAATCTGAAGCTTTATTAACGTTTTTATAAGTGATTCTTTGTTTGATCATTAACTATACAATCAATTTCTTACAATTAGATAAAACAAACGTTGTAGCATATTCATTTCTTCTTAAAGAAATCTAAAAATTCGAAAATATTGAGAAACACATTTAAGGAGGTATTCTTGGTTAAGAGAAAGTTGTTGCGACCTTTGTGAAAACGAAAAGAGTTAATAGAATTATGTGTTTTGTTCAAAAAAACAAAAACAATTTTAAATTTCAAAAATTTTTCAAAAAGTTCTCGGTATTCAAAGTTAATCGACAAAAAAAGGCAAGAATAACTTGACGTAGGCTCATCTGATTCTGCATAGCTGTAATTCTGATCCTGACTTAATTTACAATTCTAAAGTTCTGAATGTGATGGAAGTTGTTTATATTTACATATTTTCGAAAATAATAGTAAATAAAAGTCAAACAATTAGATTAATTTTAATCAATTCGTCAATGAGTTTCAACTAATGACTTTATTTTTTGGGGATAGTTTTCTTAATGGTTTGTCAAAGATTAAATTTTCAATTCAATTCAATTTATTTTGTTTTTTTGTGATATAACCTACTTTAAGAGTTCAGGCAAGTGAGCCTTTTCTACTTTGAAACAATTTTATACATATTAACAGTAATTCGTTTTTTTTTTTAGTAATAGTTGTAGATGAGTGGAGTTTACACATCTCGTGTTGAAATTATTAGCTAGACGTATAGTTCGTTCTGCGACTGTCTCGATTTTAGTTCTAGTGTGCAAATCAGTCGTCGCGTAATGCCACGGTACATTTAAGATAAGCTTAAGTATTTTTTTTTTTTTTGAGAAATTTGAAGTCTTTTTTAAGTGAGGAGCAACATAAAAGATAATTGCTTGGAAAATCGACCTGAAGAGGAAAAGTTTGTTTTCTATGTTTAATCTATAATTTCAATTAATCAATGGGTAGAGTGTATCAATTTTTGAATTCAAGTCTTTTATCTAAGGTTATGCCCAGGTACTTAACACTTGTCTCCCATATAACATCTTCATTACCTAATTTAATAACAGCGCTGGGGAGGTAAATGTCCTTTTGAGTAAAGAGAATTGCCTCAGTCTTTAAGTTACTTAAAGATTCGTAGTCAGATTGTCAATGTAAACAATATGGCTGCAAACATTGAGGGAGTCGAAGACTAAAGAGTAGTCGATATTTATTTAAATGTTGATTTCTGATGATGTAAACTAAAAATTTGTCAACTCAAATTGTTTTGTTGTACTTTTATTAACACAATCAGCCAACTGTTAATTATTTGCCAACAGTTGTAAATTTTTCCAAAAATTTGCAGCGAAAATTGTTCACACTGTACAAAAGTAAATATTTAAATAGATAAATTACGTTTGGTTGTTTCTTTGACCATAATTTAATTTAGTTTTCTTAGCTAAATTATACTTTTCTCTATAGGCCAGCTGACAGCTGGACTAACAGCTGTTGGACACGATCAACTCAACCTGTCTCTGTCTTTGTCTCTGACTCTGTCTGACTTGTCTAGCTCTCTACCTGCCCTGCTTCTCCTCCCAGTTTTGTTGTTTGTTTTTCTCAGGCTTTTTTTCCACTGTTTGTTTTTGTTTTCTGTCTTGTATCTTCTGTCTACAAAAAGCTACCTAAAGCCGCAGCAGAGCAAGGTAACAATTTTTTTCTCTTTGTAGTTGTTGCTATTTTCAGGTAATTTACATGACAACACACGTTTCTAAAGTCAGTCAAGAAGAAGAAGAAAAAGACGATGTTGTAAAAAAAAAGCAACTATAGAGGCAAAAAAAAAGCAGCAACAACCACATAGACATTGCAAAGTAACTTCTAGATACAATTCATTTGTAGATGCAAGTTAACTAGACTGTTACAATGTCGCAGGTAGAAAAACGAGAGGAATGGGGGGGGTAAAAAAAGGGCACTTGCTACATATGTACATACTTCTGCCCTATACAAAGAGAGTACATTCACTTTGATCTAAATGAAAATAGGCCAAATTCATCTTAAATTTATATGACATACAAAGTGGTTCAAAGAAGATTTTTGCGCTTGAAAAAGTTTACTTTCAAATTGACTTTTCGGACTTTCGGATTGAGTTAAATTATTCAAATGAGATTTTTAAAATGGTTTCTAATTTTGCCTCGAATTTAGTTTTGGATTCAGTTTTAACTGAAATCAATTTTAGATTGCCTTAGACATTTCGCTAGGATTCAGTTCTCTTAGTTCGATTTTTAATTGTTTTCTACATTTGGCTAGAATGAAATCAAATTATGTTCATAATTTACTTGTTCTTGGACTTTTTCATACACATTTTTTACTGAAATCTAACAATTATATAGATATATCCTTGCAGAAGGTTTTAAACAGTTAGTAAGATTTTTGTAACACAGAAAAGAAGCCGTATCCGAAATTCTATTTTCAATTCTATATTCAATATACATATACAAGGTGGGCCAAAAGAAGTCATCCGATGTTGTTTGGCTCTCATTTGATGCTGTTTTTAAATTATGTTTATTTAAACCTTGAGAATTTTATTTTTATGGGCACCGTCACAATTGATTGCCATACGGGCTCGTTTTACAGTATTTTTCATCACTTCGTCAAGAACTTCTGATGACAAATTCTCGCTCTCGTGACGAATGTTGCCCTTGAGGGCTTCTAGTGTCTCAGACTCGTTCATGTAAACACGGGACTTTAAAAAACTCCACAAAAAGTCTGCAAGGGTTAAATTGGGGGATCTTGCGCCAAATCGAGAGATGAGACGACCCAGGAACGCCGTCTTAAAAATGTCGGTTGTGGCTCGCGCAGTGTGTGCTATTGCTCCGTCCTGATGGAACCACATGTCCTCCAGTCCTAGTTCATTAACCTATAGTGCGTACCGTCCACTGTTGTCGTTTGACCAGCGGTCCGATGATTCCCCCAGCGTGAACAGCACATCTTGCAGTCACTTTCAGCTGGTGCAATGGCTCCTCGTGCATCACTCGTGCATTTTTGGTGTTTCAAAAGCGATAGTTCTGCTTGTTCGCTGAGGTGAAAATGATCCTCATTGCTCATTGGTCGAAAAAGCGTCAACACCACAGACGAATTGACACGATTGCATCGCTCCATGGCTTGTTCACTTATTTTCTATATCTGTCTAGTCCACAGATGTCAAAGCAGATTCAACATTGGACATTATTTGCAAAAACAAGAGCATCTTCCAATCTTTTGGCCCACCATTTTATATATTAACTGTAGTCAAACTTCGCATTTAAGCCGCCTCGAAATCACATAGAAGACCTCGAAAAGGCTTGAACATAATTTAATAAACTTTTTCTTAACAGATATATCAACAATATTTTGACAATTCATAGAAACAGAAAAAAATGTTTGATATGTTTATTACTTTATTAAAACCAATTCTTCAAATATTCCATGACTTTGACTTTTTTTCTACATTTATAGCTATAATATCGAGTAAGATATATCACTATAACATAGAAATATAAAATAGTCTGGACAATAGTCTGGAATTGTCATCCAATAATGTATTCCCTATTAAAACGTAAGCCACAAAAATTATTTCAAAATTAAGGAAAATCTTTGAAAAAGAATTTTAATAGTTCAATCAATTTTCATCTAAAATGGTCCAAGTTTCTTTTATAAATTTAACTTTTTCATATAATTTCAAATTTTATTCTAGTACAAATCCTTTATATAGTTTATACTCTTAACTTAATAAACTTACATTTTGGTCCTGATTTGTTTATAAAATAAGAGCAAAAAGTTTGTTGTGAATATTTTTAATTTATACTTTGTAGAAAATGAAATTCTTTTTCGCTATAAATCTTTAATACATGGTTAAATTATAAATTAGGAAACCTTTATCCTTATAAATGAAGGACATGAAGTTGAGTAAATTTGTTGTTTGTTCACCTTTTTATTAGATTTGTATTTTAGCTTTAAACAAACTTATGTCTCACACATTTAAGTTAAATTTTAATCTAAAAAGTAATTTAGTGTCTTTTAAATCCATTTAAAGAAAAATTGGCATGAAATTCATATTAATAAATTAAAATTTCAGAGAATGTTTGTCTTAAATTTTAATTTCAATTAAATTTTTCTTTCTTGTCCCTTTCAAAAACATTTCAAAAACGTGTAAAATATATGTTTACTTAACAATTGTTTAATGTTCTGTTGAGAGAAAGTGAAAATGAAAATTTGTTTTTAACTGTGGCTTTAAAGTGCGAAAAATCGTTATATACATATTTACTTTTCTAGCGTAAACTGTATCGTATGGCTAACTTAAGTTTTAACTGCCTACTAACCTTAGGTGTAATAGGAAAATCTTGTAAACGAAACCCCTTAGTATTTTATGGGTTTCAGTTCGATTGGCTGCTACTGCTGCTTGGTGGAATGAGTGAATGAATGAATGAGTGAGAGACTGACTGAGTAAGTGGTGCAAGTGCGAAACGGATAGGGCATAGAAACTTCATTGCAACCGCAGTACTTTGTGGTTTTGTTTTGTAAAATTGGCTTAGGCTTGGGATTGGGCCTGGAACTGGGACTGGGACTGGGCTTGGGTCTGGGCCTTTTTATTTTGTTGCTTTGCTTGACTGCAATTCTGGGCCAAGACAATGCTGTTTACTCTCCGCTTTGCGACTTTTCACAGCCTCTGCTGCTGCTGCTGCTGCTGGTTCGTTTACTGTTACAACTGAAAAGACTGAAAATTAGCATTCTTATAAATATTTATGCCATAGGAAAAAATTAAAGTCTCTCGCTCATCATGATGTAACTAAAAAAAAAAAACCAAATTGTTAATATGCATAGCCTTCTAATTGCCATTCAAGTTGAACAAGTCTCTCTTGAAAGACAATTTTTCATGCTCTCTGATGTCATTTCAGATAGATTTGTTGTTGTTCGTGATCTCATGGCACACCCAAGAGATAGATCTTCAAGGTTTCTTAGACAATTGACGAAAAACAAAAACAAATGCGTCTCTAGTGTGACCTAAAATTATTTGTTGTTATCGACAGAGATCCCTGATCTCTCGTGGTGGCTTGTGGAGTATTGTCATCTGATTATAATCTTTTTGTCTCTCTCTCTCTCTCTCACAATGACAAGTGATATTGAAGCCTCATTAAAGACGGATGTTTGCTGTTAAAAGTGGGTTGAATCGTTTGTCCGTTTGTCGCCCATTCTCTCTCCTAGGCACTCGAGAGGTGGCTGCAATTGTGGTCTGTAGTCATATGTCAGTCAGCGGAGCGCTCAACTGGCACGCGCTAGTTGATGCCTGATAACGTTGCATTTGAAATGCAATTGAAACCGCCAGAGAGACTAACAACAACCAGAGTCAGAGGAGATGATACGACAATGTCGTTGACGATGACGATGACGATGATGACTATGGAAGACAAGTGACATGGCAGGAAGATAGCAATGAGAGTTGGGCAATAAATGGGGCAGCCATGGACACGGACAGACAGTCTCCCTGTAATAATAATAAACAAGCCACAATCATGAACGGTGATAGTAACAACAAACGGTTGGAAAGATGCAAAAACTAAACTAAAGCATCAGTTAGGCACAGCGGGTCTAATGAGAATTGCTATTCGTGTTAGTCGAGCGGTACTTTTTTCATACGCTTTCAATGGCACGGTACATGTGGGATAGGTCAGAGAGTAGGAAAATTATAAAATCAGATCTAGTCTAGTTACAGAAATTGAGTTAATTTGCATTTGGAATATCAAATTAAACATTGTGTATATGGCAAGTTGACAAAAAAAGCAAGCAAACTTCATTAACGAGTTCAAACATCTTTAAGCGGAATTTAAGAAAGGACTTGCCTTAAATATTGGCTTAAATTTTAAACTCTAAACAGAAGAATTTTCTAGACGCCTAACTATATATTTTAATGAATCAACCAGAGGGCCGAGTCTTACTTCGACAGCGTCAACGTTTGTATACCCTTGACAGTTTTTTGTCACTCTTTTCTTACCCATAGCCATGACGGGAAAAATGTTTTATCTAAGAAGTCTAATGTGGCCTACAATCTTAGCAGGAAATAACAACTATATTGAAGTCACTGTTTTCCTCCGATCGTTTGTATGGGAGCTATATGATATAGTGATCCGATCCGGCTGAATCCGAGATGTACAAACTGTGCAGTATATACAAGCCCACATGCAAAATTTTAGCTCTGTAGCTCTAACGGTCTAGGAGGAGTTCGCGTCGATACAGACGAACGGACTGACTTACAGACGGACGGACATGGCTATTTGAACTCGTCTCGTCGTGTGGATCAAGAATATATATACTTTGTATAGTCGGAGATGCTTCCTTATATGGGTTACCCTTTTTGCAAGGGTATAAAAAGGCCTTTAAAGATTTTTTTTTCCTACAAAAAGAAGACTAATCGATTGCGAATAAGTTTGCTTTATATTTGATTAACGTCATAGATAAAGCATTAGTCCACTTTGCTTTCCTCGGTTTTCCTATATACACATTTTTTGTTTCCAATTTGGTCTTGTAAATTGAAATTGTTTACTGCATGGTATACCAAAGTCGGGGCGATATCACAAATCTTTCAGCATCGGATACATATACAAAAAATGTATAGAAAATACTTGGAATTTCATATATGTATGAGATCATTCCCAAACGATTTGAATGGTACTTAACATTTTCTTGTCCATTAGAAAAAAATCATGTCAATGTGTATGTGTTGTGTGTGTGTGTGTGTGTGTGTGTGTATGTGTGTGTGTGTCCTTTCAAAAATAGCCGCATGGAATTGTAGAAAAACTCATTAACAATTTGTGAAAGTCATAAAAAGTGTAAAATGTATATGAATAAATATTTCATTCGATTTCATTCACAAGAGTTGTTGTTCGAGGCCCTCCACAACGTGTCAACAACACTTTTTCCCCTTTCCACACACCCCTCTAACCCTCTTGCCTTGTTCTGCCTGACAATTCTGATGATGTAAAAATGAAAAATGTGCGAAAGGAAAATAACAAAACTTTTTGTAAATTTGTGTGAAAAGGTGGAATGAATAGCAGAAATTGATAATTGAATTTGGCACAGGCTCAAACTGCATTCAATTTTGTTGTTGTTGTCGTTGTTGTTGTTGTTGTTGTTGCACACACAGTGTGAGTAGCCAAGTGGGTCAATGTGAGCGGCTGTTCGTTCATTCTACTGTTGGGTGACAAGCAAAAACTTATATACAAAAACAAAATTGATGCCAATTAGAAATTAGAATTGCCAATTGTAGAAAACGACCGAATGAATAATAATAAAAAACGCATCAAATTGATTTGTGAGCTCAAGAAAACCCAAAAGTTCATCTCACCATCAAAGAGACTTGATGAAATTCGATGCCCTTAAGATAAGGGGCGCCATCCGCCAGCATCTTCCCGCCATCTAACTTACTGTAATCCTCAAGATACTCTTAATTTAAGGCCAATAAAAACATCACGTATACGCCCCGTTGGCCATGGCAATAAAATAAATGTATCTCCAGGAATTTTTTTTGTCATCGATCCGCATAGACCTCGAGACACTACAGAGGAAGGGTAGGGGAAAAGTTCAATCATTAGTTTTAGTTGCTAGTAGAAGGAGAGCGATGAGAAGGAGGAGGAACACACATGACACACAAAAATGAAAATGGAAATGGCTACAAAGTGTCGCTCACTCACTAGAAGAGCTGGTAGATGGGTTTTGGGGTGGGGAGAGGTGACAACGTGGGCTGCTTTTTGTGGCGCCCACGTTTAACAGCAGCTGCATCCGCCGTCTCCATAAAAGATTAAAGCGCAGCGGCAAGACCAAGAAACAGTTTTTTTTTTTTTTCTTTTTTTGGAGCAAGCCAAATGGAACGACCTCGTGATACCCATCTTACGTGTCTTTAACTTCTTGTGAATAAACTTATTCTCAGCAGATTTATGCAAATTCCAAACATCTATCTATGTTTTTGAGGACTTTTCAATTCTGTGGTAAACAATGTGAATCATGAAATATTGAATTACTCATTTTATTCTAGTCCACGTCTTAAGAGGTTTAGACATCTTTCAATGGCTTTACTCAACAATCAAATGATGTTTTTTGTGTAAATCCTTTATCAATTCATGGTTTTCACATCTACAGATCACCTCTTTGATATCAAAACTTTAAAATATTTCAGCCTGTTACAATTTAAAACAAAGTTAAAGATATACGAAAAGTTATCATTTAAATAACATCGCCGAATTAAATATCCGACATTTTTTAAGAGCTTCTAAAAGTTTTAATAAATCACTTAGAGTCTTAAGGTTTTATTTTTGGAAAATGTGGCTAACTATTTAGGCTGATCTCTTACTTTTTTTCTATATTAAAAATTTGATAAATATAATAATAAATTATGCTTAATTCTAAAAAAGAAGATACGATTGTGTTAGCTTAAATAATCTAAAATAGATAAGTTTAAAGTTATAAGCCAATTTATAGATTCAAGATTTATTGTTAATTGTTTTATTTTTTGTAAGTAGTTCTATAATTTTAAGTTCAATGTAAAGAAAGTTTTTAACTTATATAAATGTTTACAAAAATTAAATGTTGAGGAATATCTTGATTAAATCTATTTAAATAAATTGATCTTTGTCATCTTTTTAGAAAGAGAAATCTTTGATACTTGAGACTTACTTATTTTTACTTAATGATAGTAATAAAAATCTTTGAGAATCGATTTTTTGATCGTAGAACTTGTCATATATGTATTTTTTATATGGATATGGATATCATGTCTTTATTTCTACATTATATATAGGAAATGTCACAAATATTTCTAGTCATGCATATGCCAGCCCCTTCAAGCAATCATTTTGATGCAGGGTATATGCAAGAAAATATTCTCCCGTCATTCCATTCCAGTCTCAAATCCCGAATCCATGCCATTCCCAAAATGTTTCTGTCAAAGAAAACGAAAAGGAAAAGCCGAAAACGAAATAGAAAACCAATGTAGTAGAAGACAGAGGAATGTGAAATGAGTTTTTTTTTTTTTTAAGTTTACAGCAAGTCGCCAGATAATTTACATACGAAAAATGTCACTTTATTTTTCACAATAGACAATTTAATGCTCTTTTTTAAGCAATTCTTTCAATTACTTTGTGACTTTGGTAGATTGGATTTTGTTTATTTAACATAAATGGTTTGTCAGCTGATCAAGAAAATAATTTTAATTATAATATTATTATTTCTATTGTGATATTTTATTCATTATTGCTGTGGATTTGGCGTACTGAGAAAGAGTTAAGAGGAAGCACACTTGATTTGCCATTTGATTCCATTCCCATTCCACAGTTAAAACTAGTTAAGTTAAAGTTAAATTTCGAGAAAAAGCTCCAACGATTTCATAATATTGACAATGTATGTGGTAAATAGTCGACGGCATGTCTATCTATAGAGATTCGCACGAGTACATTCAAAACACAAAACGAAACCCCTCTACACTTTCGAAACTCGGTCTCACATTTACTCGAATCTTCAAATCGAGTGTGCCAAGCATCTCATACGAACAAATGAGTTTAAACGTGCAGGGCATACCGAAAATCAGGTAAAGCAAATCCGAGCAATATCGAGAAGCAAGTACCGAAAACCGAACCGAGTACTAGATACTGTTCAAATGTCTTACTCGTTCTAGGTATATCGAATTGTGCAAGTACCTGACACAGACTCAATGTTTATGATATTCATTCATTCATTCATTTATTCACTAATATTGATATATACATGAGTATAATGTGAGTATAATTTTAAGGGTTAAGAGTTCATGCTGCATTGGCATTTTCTACTTAAATATATAATAATTTGCTAGACATTGATGCTTAACGATAATTCATATATTATGAGATAAGTTGGGAAGAAAATTTTATTAAAAAATACCTTCAATATACATTTAGATAAAACTTACGACTAAAACAAGAAATTATGCTAGGATATTTATATAAGGATACGTTGAATACAAACATCTATTTTCAAAATTATTGAGGAGACGTTCGAGTCTCACCGCCACTAGTTCAATGTTTGATCTATGGTGCAGTTCGCTTGTGAAAAAATGACATGGCAGATTATGAATCATTTTAAGTAATTTGTTTTGAGTGACTTGAAGTTTTTTAACATGACAGTTCGCGATATCAGCCCAGACCGGTGCTCCGTAGAATACAGATTGAAATATTGATATGAAACATCTGAAAATAAATTGATCTTATAAAAATAAGTACATGAATTTTTTAATATGAATAATCTGAGACATTTCATAAGTATGACCATACTCGCAAGTACTCGGAAGTACCAAGTAACTTGAAAGAAGTATTCATTTGTTTTCATTTGTTTCGTTTGTTGTTCTCATTTGTTTCGGCTTGCTTTGATTTTGTTTTTGTTTGTTTGTCTTGAAACATTCAGGAACTACGAAACAAAATACTTCGAGACTTTTCATCTCGTTTCATTCGTTCCGAAGCAATATTACCAAACCAAATATAGGAAAATATGTAAGTATTTGAAAGACTGAGCCAAATGAGTGTACTCGAGCAGGACTCTAGAATGTATTTACAGCTGTGTTCATGAAAATAGAAGTGCCCTTAAGCTTTGACTTTAAAGTGGATAAATCATTTTAAAAGGACCATAAGTGCACCAATCGTTTATAAATTCATAATCTATATTTATATAAAATAAAATTAGTTCCATTTTGGACCAAAACAAAAAGTCTCCCATTTTCAGGAAAGAGCGAGATAGTAATATGAGGGCATTTCGAGCTGTTCATATAAATAGAAGTGACATCTAAGAGTTAAAATCTGTCGATTCCAAATTATTTGAAACTTTAAATTCAAGTCACCTTTGGTTCTTAGGACTTAATCAATTGGTCCTGAATCAATTATTGGCAAAAGTGGGTCTTCACCTGGGCCGCACCGAGTCCATCAATGCTGAACTGGGATCTGTTGCCATGTTAAGCTTTGTTGAACGGTTTTTTTCTTTGTGACGCTTCTCTGAATGTTTCCCCATACACTTTTAATGGGTTACCAATCCGGTGACTGAGCTGGCGCTAGGATTACAACCTTTTCCAGCTTGTTTCTATGTTTTGGGTAGTTAGACTGCTGATATGTTGATTTTATGGGCATATTTCATATGCTATAGGAGAGCTTAACCTTCTTTACGATGAATCTTATGAATTTGACCAAATCGTTTATATGAGAAATAAAAACAAGAATATGCTATATTCCTTAACCGTTTAAGCGGGTCCTTTGGGTGGTATTCCGTATATAACGGTCGATGTACATGCTGTTTAGATCCTGCACCATCAAACAAGACTACTTTGCGAACGTCTGGCCCGAGAATATTACGCTACTTTGCAACATGAAGATTCATATGGACTTTGGTAAAAAGACAAACACATTTTACAGTCTTCTAAGGCTTCATTTATTTGTGCCACTTCTTCGCATGGAGCTTGTTGTACTCTGTAAAGAAGTTGGTAACAATTGGATAACAAATTAAGCTAAGGACTCCCCTAACTAATTCAGACAACATTTTTAGAACATTCAAAAAAAGTAAGAAATTAAATATGGATATTCACAATTTAAGGGTTTTTATGAGATTGTTGCAAAAATATGGGTATGGCAATTAAAACTACAAAAAACTGATAATATTCTGTCTTTCAATACTTGGCGCAAATTGAGCACAATTGTTCATATCTTCATTTGATAAACCTTCGTTTAGTTTCTCATTTAGATCTAGTTCTCCCAATTTCTGTGTGACTTCTGTTTCTTAAGCTTATGAGTGTCTCATTATATTGCAAAGATAAACCAATAAATTCCTATACTAGTGGAGTAGAGTGGGACTTTCCTTCGACTTTGCGATATTAGCTCTTGTTCTAGGAGTCTACGTCGACAAGTGGCATTCCTCACCGATATGTTCAGATCAAGTTTGACTAAATCGGAAGATGCAAACTGCTTGAATCTGCTGTAAATTTTGCATGTTTCATGTTACGTTTTTCGGTTTTCCTTTCCATTTTACAAAACCAAAGTCAAAAAACTATGTGAAAAATTTAGAAATCTTCGTTAGCATCTACTGCACTGCTATTTTCGTGAACACAGCTGTAAAATGTAAATCTAAGATCGTGTTCCTTTTTCCATTTTCATTATTTGTTCTTATTTTTTTGAAAAATAATGCGTGGGCGTTTCTTCTTAGCCGCTGAAATATTTTTTCTTGTGAACAAATCATTTTTTGTTGTCGACTTTGTTGTTCTCTTTTTGTTGAACTAAAAGCTGTCGCGTGGTCTGTGAGTATCGTGACATATATGTACGATATATGGATTTATTTATGAGCTGACTGCACTTTTTGGGCAACGACAACAACAAAACCTAAAACGCTGAGATTGTAAAATGAAAATGGAAATTGAAATTAATTGGTGGCTCATTTCTATTGCACAATTACAAATGAAATGGGACATTTGTTCGTGGAACGACGAGAAGACAGGATTTCATTCAATTAAACGAAACATCAGTTTCGTTTTTTGACAGATACATTTGTATCTTTATCTCATTCCCCTTATGTTGAGTATTCTACTCTATCTATCTCTATCTCTCTCCCTCTGTGTGTCTCTCTCTCTCTCTCTCTCTCTCAATGTGTTTATGTGCCCATCTAACGAAGCGTTAAGTTTGTCATTGAAGCGCATTTTTCTGGCTAGTTTTGGTTAGGCACACATTACATCAAGCTCAAACTAGAGCAACAATTTTCGATACGGTTTCTTTTTTTTTTGTTTTTATTATTTGGGCATATGAGGCAAGGTCATCTCACTATGTATGTATGTATGTATGTATGTAGCTTGAATGGGTGTGGGAGTTTTGTTGTGTAGAGTTGAGCAACGAAATTCTTAAATTGAAACTAGTTCCACTTGGGGATTATAAAAACCAATGGAAAACAAACGGAATCTAATCACTATTATCATCTTTATATCCTATTCCCATATGAAAAACAAATTTAATTTTTAATTTTTAGCATGTCAAAAAATTAATATAAATGTTGTAAGGTGATGCGCTACTATATTTTTGAACACAGCTGTATATTCTCCTGTTAGAAGAGTTAATTGGATGTTGTCTGGATTAGGAGCAAGTAAAAATTTCATGGGATTTAAGTATTCTGAAGTTTGTTTTAAAGCATATAATATGAAATGTGCGTAATTTCTTTTTAGTCAAGTCTTATTATGATAATTTGTTTAAATGTCATCAGATTTTATACCGAAGGTTAAAACTATAAATTTATAGATTAAATGATAAAATTATATTAAATTTAATATGAGGACCAATTTTTAGCCACGTCTCTACATCCGGTGAAATTGTTAGTTGTTTATTTTGTTGCCAGTCAGCAAGTCGCTCAAGTCCTTGGGGAGATTTCCGGGGATTTGCTGACTGTCGTTCAAATGTCACGATTGTTGGAGGCATGGACTAGGGCATGGGCAACCACTTGAATGCATTAAGTGTATGTGAATGATGCTTGGGGCATAAACTCATTGAGAGTGCCAGTGGCCACTTGAATAATCTCTCTCTCTCTCTCTCTCTGTTTCATTTCAGGCAATTTTTGGTAGATACTTGTTGTTGGTTGTTTGTTTCACCCTTACTTACCACACGTAGCACACGCCCACAATTTGTGGCGTGCGCAACCAAAAAAGGCATCAAAACGACTTACTCCATAATGAAGATGAGCTCGCCGAGGATCATGCAGCAGCATCAGAAACGGAGTAGTAAATCCTCCAATTCCTCACGGGTCTCAATGACTACATCAACGGCTGAGGAGAATCTAATTGAATCGAAACTCTTCAGTTGGATGAGACTTTTCCGTTTCGCCTCCTTGCTATGTCGTGCCGAGTAGATGAAATGTGGACAAAAAAGAAAACAAAAATGGGATGTAAATCCAAAAAAAAAAAAAAAAATTAACACTATATTAGATACTCGTACTAGTTGCTGCTTTTCCATAACACTTTCTCAATTTTTTCCCAGCAATGTAGTTTTTAAGTCAAAAACACAACAAAGTTACACTTTACACACATAAATACTTACATACATATACAAAAACATAATCTGTTAATAATTTAATTTCAAAATTTTCACAATTAAGTCAATTTTTAGTGTAAATTCTTCTTCCAAGAGGGGAATTTCTCGCGCCTTTCGTACCTTTTGTATTGAAATAAGTCAAAGAAAAAAAAGAAAAACGAAAAACCAACACTGAATAGAAATCATAAATGAAATATAAGCAAATTGCAATGAAAGCAAAAACAAAATCTTGATGTAGTTTACTAATTTTCCATTTACGTTTATTTCTTTTTAATTTTCATTTGTGTTTTTTGTTCTGATTTTGTTTCTTAAGTTCTTTTCCAAAATGAAATACCAACCATAAATGCGAAGAGGATCGCGAGCGAAAGCTTCGAACTTGTATGATAAATATATATTTTTGTAATTTACCACTGTTTTTTGCGTGTCACAACAGAAAATGGCAATTAAATAGATAAATCTACAAATACATACATATACATAAATGAAAACAAATATATATACATATGTAATAACTAAAAATGCAAACTGCAATACCTAAACAATAATAATACCATGTATACATATATTAGAGGAATATATTTACCATATACATATACATTATTATATATATAAATGAATAAATAGTGTCAAGGAAAACGCTTCAGCCTAAACAAATTAAACATTCACTCTCGGCATCTGCAATAGTTAATGAATAAATTGCATTTATTATAAACCCCTCCCCCCAAAAAAATAATGTTGCCAATAAATCTGCAATATGCAATAAATATTTCATTTAACAAGCCCTCCTCTAACCCAAAGAAGAACAAACAACAACAACAACAACTAGTAGAAGAGCAAGAAATTTTAATTATTAATTAGTTAGTAAGCGAATCCTGTACTAAAAAAATAAAACAAAAAACCAAAAGAAAGCCAACAACAACTATTACAACACACACAAACACATCATACATAAAGCAAAAAATGTTGAAGTCTATGCAATAAATCGATATCGAGCAATAAATAAAGTCTTTAAAC
Organism: Drosophila equinoxialis; assembly: GCA_018150345.1. Classification (NCBI taxonomy): domain Eukaryota; kingdom Metazoa; phylum Arthropoda; class Insecta; order Diptera; family Drosophilidae; genus Drosophila; species Drosophila equinoxialis. Next base: position 3,440,024 of record JAECWI010000703.1, read on the forward strand.
TGTTGAGTGTTCAATGCAATTAAAAATTAAAAAAAAAAAAAAACAATTGATGTGTATATTTTTGTCATTATTAAGCAAAAAGTAAGTTCATTTTACCATCATGTTATTTTCAGAATCAATCCTAATTGTTTGCCATATCAGCAAAACAAGCTTAACTTTTTAAATTTGGCGGCTCTAGAATTGCAACAGCTGCTACAATCGTTATCGATAACTCAAAGCCAGCTGTTACTATAATACGAACTGGTCATACTAGCATTGCCGCGCCCACTATTTTGTTTACCAGTATTTTCAGTTTAGCCGCATGTGCTTAGAATAAACAAATATAAACAAAACACGCAAAACATGGAACAAACAAAACCATTTTACGACTTTTGCATACCATTCAACAAAGATGACAAGATTATGCGAGCCATACTCAAAGAATCGGTAGAGCGTAAGTCTTATTAGAATTTATTTGAAAGAACTGCAAATAAATTTTGTCTTTTAGTGGGCTATAAAACAATTGCCATTGATCAAAGTTTTGATCATAGCAAGAAGGAAGCCGGCAAACGTGGATCTGAAATGTTTCCCGAACCACATGCTATCGAACACTTGCGCAAAGAATTCAATGATAAACTGAAAATATTGCAACGTATTACAATTCTTTATGTGGATGTAAATGTTTCCCATGCCATGGTAAGGACATAACTTGAAGAAGAATTTACAATTATAGATTCAAATTATCCCTTTTGATTTAGAGTGTATCCTTAAATTTGCGCAAATTCAGCATAATCGCTGGTCAACCTAAAACAGATGCAGCATTGACAGTAAGTTGGTTTGATCTTTAATCACATTGTTTCTCTGCTAATTGGTAAATTATCTTCTTAGCATTGTTGCACCACTTTTAATGGTGATATTGTCACCTTTGATTCTTTGGCCGGCTCTCGTTTGCTGGTGAACCGGAAAGCATATCAGGTGGGCGTACGACGTGGTCTCTATTTTGAAATCAAATATTCTCCAGCTATAGCCGATTCAAATAATCGAAAGGATATGATTAAGATAGCTCAAAATTATTGCACCAAGGGGAAATCCAAAAATATCATATTTAGCAGCGGGGCTTTAGATAATTTTCAACTTCGTGGGCCCTACGATGTGGCCAATTTGTAAGTAAAGTGAAGAGCAAAATCTTGATGAATATTTATCAATTGAAATGCATTTTGCAGAGCTTTTATTTTTGGTCTGTCTGAGGATCAGGGTAAAAATGCTATTAATCGAAATTGCAGACAATTATTTTTGCGTGCCGAATCTCGCCGATTGGGTAAAACCATAATGTTCGTCAAAAGTCATGGACCAATAGTTTTTTCAGATACTTCCGAAGAAGAAATGAGTGAAACAGATGCCGAAATTAGCAATGTAAATGAAAATAATCAGCCAAAACCCAATAAAAGACTGAAACTTGGTTAATGTGTTAAATAGATATGCATTTTTATTTAATATTATTTTGGTATGAAAACTTCGTTCAATCTATCATATGTATTCCACAGTAATGAACAATGAACTACGATCGATAGTGAATTAAAATTTCCGTCGAATGAGATATTGTTCATAAAAATCGGATAAGAAATAGATACTCCTCGTTGCATTCCAAACATTTCATTTGTTTTCAAATTAGCCGCTTGGCACTATTACTCGCACCCTTAGGACTTTTACTCGCACCCTTAGAACTATTACTCTCACCTTTAGGACTATTACCCGCACCCTTAGGACTATAACAATGACACTTAGAACTTCAGCGCTGCAGAGGAATTGGCAATTTACTATCGAAAATCTATCGAAAACAAAATGGAGGTCTTTGATGTGGTGCGTTGTCTGTGAAAATTGCTGCTAGAATTTTAATGTTAAACGGTAACTTAATGTGCAAATAAATTAATAAAAATATGAAAAAAATGCAATTATAGTTGCCGGCAACTAAATGCATATGAAATTCCCTAACAAATTAAACGTATTTAAGGCAGAAAATGCATTTGAAAACTCTTCTCAAAGAAGAGAGGCGACACTTGAAAAAATGTGAAAATGTATAGAAGAAGAGAGCGAACGAAAAGACGACGAAAAGCGACGAGAAAAGAAAAAAAACGGCAACGGCCAAAAGAAATAAGTGTATTTCGCGAGACCAAACGAGGAGAGTGTGAGAATGAAAGAGAGAGAGGATATCAAACGACCAACAACGATTGAGACGAAAAGCAGCAGCAGCCAATGTTCAATTTCAATTGTTGTTTTTCCTCTGCGGCTGTGTTTGTGTAGTGTATTTGTGTGTGTTAATTAATTGGCAAACAAAAAGAAAAAAAAATCTAAATCAAATGAGATATACGTTTAGTAAAGCGAGTGTCAGCAGCAGTGCATTTAAAACTCATTACAGATTGTCGCTAATCTCACTTGTGTGTTCTTGTATATGTGTGGGTGGGCGAAAATTTCTCTTGTTTAATATATTGATATGGAAAAAATTAGCATTTTTTCTTTATGTAGTGTTTTGCTAGCGCGTCGCATAAATTTTGTGTATGTGTTGGTCTCACTCTCGTGCAGTAGAGTTGCCAACCATCAAAGATGCAAGCCCGAGCCACACACACGCACGCATACGTACGCACTTACCAATTTTGCACCTGTGTAAAAGAAAAACTTACATGCAATAGCATGGCATTTGGGCAGTGGGTGCAAAGAAAATTCTTAAAATATTGAAAATTTCAAAATCGAGTACTGTTATTCATTTCATATTTTTGCTTGCATAATTTGTTGCAAATTTGAGTGTTTGCGTAGGTGTGTTTGTGTGAGTGCAAACGGCATATTTTTGCATCTTTAGAGATGCAACGGTATCGGTATCTCCTGCCCTCTCTCTCACACTCTCGTTTCACTGCAGAGTTGAGATCCATTGTCTTTTAGGCTTTTTTCATCCATTTGGATGATTGCTTGCTTTTTTCTTTTTTTTTTTTTTTTTTTTTTTTTGCTACTCGCCATCGGCCGTCAAACTCATACTCATCTGTCTGTCTGTGTGCCCTCTTCTTCCTCACACACACATTTTTCTAGCCATTGCCGGGGCCCAATACTCGCTGACTCTTGCTCTCTCACACTATAACACAAAAACAAGAACAACAACACGCGCAATTGATGATGAGAGAGAGCGTGAATTTAACGCTCTCTCTCTCTTGCTCGGTACGTCTGGCTGTGACGATGTCGGCGGCTGTAACAATTTTTTTCCAATTTTTTTTTTTTGTTCCGTTTCATGACTTCTTTTTAGTAGTAGCTGATGTCTCCGCTGTTGTTGCGACTGCTGCTACTATTGCCGTGGCTGCTGCTCATGCAATTATATATATGTATATAAACTGAAAAAAGAAATGAGCAAAAATGTATTAAATAAAAAAAAAACAGGCATAAAAGTTTCCAGCAATATCTATCGATTTCTTTGTTTGGCTGCTGCTTGGCTCCAGCTCATGTTCAATTGTAATTAGTGTGCGAGTGTATATATGTGAGTGAGTGTGTGTGTGCGCGAACAAGTTGAAGAAGCAGCGGCATTAGTCGCGGCAGCAATTGCAATCGTCGTTGGCTCTCTTCACTCTGCTTATAATACATATCCCTCTCAGTCAGTTGTCGTTGTTACAGTTATTAATTCGCATGTGTGTGTGTGTGTATCTACACTTGAATTAGCATTCTTCTTAGCCCGCCCCGTACGTCATTGTCATCTGTCAAAACTCATTTATCGAATAAAGGGGGGAGAAAAAAGAAATCTATCGGTTTGTGTGTTTCGTGATGTGACCAAAAACGGATTAGCAGAAAATGAATAATTATTAAAGGTAAGTAATATTTACAACATTAATTAGTGTGTAATATTATGTGTTTAAGATTATAGTGAAATTTCCAAAAATTTACGACAATGCTAAGGCAGAAAATGATTTTAAGAAAATATAATTATGTATCTTTTTATACAAACGTAGATACACATATACAAAGCAAAGCAAAGACATACACACTCACAAAAATACTCACAAACACGCATACACACACAGATATGAATTTGAGCGAAAACACGACGGCGACGGCAGCGAAGCACACGAAATAATTTCAATCAACTCTTTGGTGGGGCGTCCCACAGTGGAAGGGGAAGAAGCAGAACAAGAAGAAGCGTCACACGTCAAAAACGACTCCCCCATAATAATGTATACCTTCCCACCCCTCTACCCTTCTATCAACATCTCCCACAGCCCTTCGTTAACCTCTCTCTTGTTTTCACTGTCTGCCAACCAGCCAGCCACTCGCCGACACTCTCTCACTCACTCTCATTTGAACGTTAATATGCGGGAATAAAGCAAATGGAGCTGCGGCGAAATTAAAGTAATAAAAAAAGCCAAGAAATGAGAAAAAAAACAACTTACGTGACGTGCAAATGAGAACAACGACAAGAAAAACTGAAGCAAAACCAACAACAACAACAAGAAATATTTCAATGCAAAGAGGCACACACACACATACAGAAAGATGTGATGAGAGCGTGTGAGAGCGATGTGATGAGGAGGTGGGAGGAGAGAGACCAGAGCAGACCAGGCAAAGCCAAAACCATATCACATCCATCCCAAAAACCGAATCAAAACCGACCAAACAACAAGGCAGGCAGGCAGGCAGAGGCAAACATATGAACAGCGACGCAGCCAACGACGGCGACGACGACCCCACCAATACTTACAGATACATACAAACAAAGGCCCACGATATGCGAATGCGAATAAAATAGCAGCAGCGGCGGCAGGGCACCAACAACTATGCGGCGAATTTGCACGAATCATGCGAATCTCCTCCAATACCCACACATACATACATATATTCAAACTCACACACAAACATACATATGTATATGCATACATAAATACATGTTTTTTTTTTGTCGCCATCATGGCTTTGCTTTACGTTTGTTGTATTGTTGTTTGTGGTTGTATCTCTACTTTCCGATTTCGCCTTGGTTGACCACCCATCATCATCTTAGTCGTCGTCATAATCATCATCATCATCATCATCATGATGATCAACTCTACAATAAAATTTTTTGTTAAATCTTTTTTCTTTTTTTTTTTTTATTACACTCTGTGCCTGGTCATTCTTTCTCTATCCTACAGTTCATTCGCATTTTTGTTTTGACTGTGTCTGCCTACTCGCGCCTCGCTCTCATTTTCTTCGTCTCCCTATCTTGTCATTTTATCGTTGTTTCTCCTTTGGGCTGCTCTTTCTATACGAAAAACCATGCTGCTGCCGCTACCCGCTGTTTCCGCCGCTGCTGCCTTCTCTCTGCCGCTAAAGGCCGGCATTTCCCCCGATTACACCCCCTCCCATTCGTCTTGCACTCCTCTTATATTCATCCTACTACCCAAAGTGGCCCCCCTTTTGTCTGCCATAGCAGCACGTGATATACTCGTCGCCGTTTGCTTTTGTAATTTTGCTTTCGGTTTGCTCTTTAGCCTATGCTATGCTTTGCTCTTTGCTTTTTTTGTTGTTTTTTTTTTTTTATTTTTATATTTGTTCGTTGTTTCATTCCTCCTACATACATTCACTTGTTGGGCTGTTTTTTTTCTTTTTCTTTTCGCTCTCCCAACCGGCAAGAGAGACTAACAGAGCGAATGCTCTCTCGCTCTTTTTTTTTCGGATACTCTCTCGTGTTGGTACTCTCAACGGCTGATTGTTGTTGTTTTTGCTGCTGCTGCTGCTGCACACACAATCACATTGACAATGGGCACCCCATCCGGTTTAGGGTCCAGGTGCAAATTTTTATACAACAGTTTAACTCGATAATCGGGTCAGGCCTTATTCTTATACATTGTAGATTTTTACTCGTTTCGTTTTTTTCCCATTTTTCTTAATTCTAGCGGGAACATGGCGTCCGTATTTTGTCACATGCTGCCGTTGCTGCTGCTGCTGTTGGGTTTGCCTACCATTGCTTTGCCTAGACTGCTCCTAGTGTGTTTTGCATAATTTCACAACACTGGTCACATTAAATGTACTCATTATTGCAACGTCATCAGTAACTTGCTCCACTTCGCCGATATAATTGAAATTGTCTGTTAGCGATGTGCGCGCTAAACCATTAAGTACAACTCTGTAATGATGTGCAACGATATGTAGAAAGTTCAAGAAATGTGTTCTAATATCAACATATTTGCATTTGTAATTAATCACTAAAGGAAAAATATCTTGATCTCTTTAACAAAATTGTATATGCAGACTTACTAGTTGGGCTTACTAATCTTTTATCAATAATTTCATGGAGCCTTTAGGTATTAAAGTTTTTAACTTTAAAGATGTCTACCATTTTTTTTTAAATAGATTGAATAGATGTTACCATAAAGGTAATATGTATTGAATCGTGTAAGCGGGCATTTAAAAAGAGAATGAATTAAACATCTTTAATAGAGAGAGAGAGAGACATGCAACAATTGTAATAAAAGTAAATGTGTTAAAGTAGTTGAAAAAAAAATGAGTGTTAGTCTATTTTAAGATTAACTCTCATCTCTAATGGCAATTGGACATGTCATAAATGTACCGTTATACATTTAAAAGCAGCGACGTGTTTGTAATTTTTGCCCAAGTCGAAATACATTTCTTCTCAAATGGATAAGTGTGTGCTGGGTTGCTCTTTGGCTTTTCCAAAAACCTCTGTGTTAGTGATATTTGTGTCTATGTGTGTGTGTATGTATGTGTGTTGAGTGTTTGTATGACTGGGGCGGTCGCTGACTTTGGGTGCGCGTTGTTGTGTTACTTTACCTATTTTATTACCATTTTTTATGTCTTTGTGTGTGTGTATTTGTGGTAAGCCAAGCCACCCATCTGCCTTTGCTTCGACCTGCTCTTTGGTTTTGCTACTACTACTCGTACGTTTTCTTACAAATATCAAAACTGTACTTTTAGCCACTTGTGATTGTGACAAAAACTTTTAGTCTTCCTCTTCTTCTATCTTCTCTCTGTGTTTTGCATTATTATTTATGTATTGCGGGTCAATTATACTTTACATTGCAAACAAGTCTGAAAGAATGATACACACAAAAGCAAGCGAGAAGAAAAGAGAAACAACAACTGTGTGTGTGTGTCGACTGGACAGCAAAAAAAAAAAAAAAAAAATAATAAAAATTTTGTGAGCTAACTAAACACAATTTTTGTTTTTGTTAAAGCCGGTAAAAGGTGAATGAACCTCCAAATTTGTTGTTGTGTTTGTTATTTTCAACGTTCACTCAATCGCCACCGTCTTTGACTACCTTGTTGACCATTGTGATTGCAAAATATTTTTGTGTTACTTATTGTTGTTGTTAGTTCCCTCATCATTCGTAGTAGTTTCTATTGTGAAGGGAGTCTGTAAGAGCTCCAAGAAGACTATGATGAAATGTGTGTATATGGAAAGGAGCAGCTTGCACTTCATTTGAATTTTGTTTTAATAATTTTTGGAAATATTTCAACAACACTCTGTGTTCGCAAACGTTTTCATAAGTCATAAAAAGCAAAAGAAGACCAAACAGAAAGAGGAGAGAAAAAAAGGAAAAGCTAATGCGGGACACACAACATTTTCCGCAACATCGCCGCGCGACATCCATTTGGTCGTTTTTTCGTTGGGTGTTTGTTGCTTTGTTGTTATTGTCATCGGTCTCGGGTCATACACAGAGTCACTCAGAGTCGTCTCTTCTCAACGTCGTTGTCGTCGTCGTCATCGTCATCATCATCGTCATCGTCGTCTCGTACTCTTCTTGTAGTCGTAGTCGTTATTGTTGTTTTTGTTGCCGTCACCAAAGAAATGGACACACACACAGAAAATTTGCTTGTTGTCTATTATCACCTTTAATCGATTTTTCGCTTATTTAAAACAAAAGTACAGTTGTGCTCACACAATAAGTAAAATATAATTTCACAATACAAACACGCACATACACACACACACACACACATACTCACGCGGAAAGACTCATTACTATTGCTTTTAGTTTATTTGTTTTGTTTTTTTTTTTTTTTTTGCAATTACTAAAGCCAAAAAGCACAAAAAAGAAAAAGTAAACTCGAATGACATAGACTAGAGAGACCGCGACCGAGCGACCCATCTACTACATGCATATAAAATATATATACATACATACTTTCGATATACGTACATATGTATGTATAGATATCTGACAGATACAGCTACAAACAATCATGGAGAAAGAAAGACGAAACTGAAACTAAAATAAATAAATAGCTGAAATTGCAACAAAAACAAGGCAACAGCAACAACAAAACTGAAAAAGCGAAAATGTAATTGATTATAGACCACAGCTAAACACAACAACAACAAAATCTTGATAAATTAATTTTACAGTAACGACTCTTTAGATACCCATTAAATAAAAATTACAACTCATGGAGAAATGTAGCTCTTAAAAAGTTTACAAAATTCTGTTGAAATGTCAAGAGAATTTTATGTTAAATTATTTTCATAATTTTTATCACCGTAATATACCCATTGGATAAAGGGTATTATAAATAGAGAGAAGTCGACGACTGACTGGCTAAATGATTGTCCAATGAGCGCGCGAACAAAACTAACTCACACACACAGATACAGATACACGGTAAGAAGGTGATGGTGGAATTGGGGGGTGGGAGGTTGGAGGTTGGTAGCCACCAGTCGCTCTCTGCCTGCTTAGCCCGTGTCATAGTACTCCATACATAAGTTTTCTCTGTCCTTACATATGTGTGTGTTGTGTCTGCTTGTTTGTGTGTGTTAGTGTGAGTGTGAGGTGGGTTGACTGACTGGCAAACAAAATATGTGCGCACGTATTTATAACAGTACACACAAAACGAGAGCTTCGCAATTATGTCTCTATAAAGGTGTGTGAGTGTGTGTATGTGTGTTTGTACTAACTGCATATCTCTTCTCAATGTTGTTGTTTTATCTTCAACTCTCCACTTTCCATTTGCTGCGCGCATACCTTTTTACCGCTCCCTCTACCGTGTTTTTTTTTGGCATTTGCATATTTTTGACTCTCAGAGCATCCCCTCCCCCCTAATTTACCCACTCACTCTTTCCTTATCCTCAAAAAAACCACCCGCAGTCCGACCACGTCCAAACACTTTTTTCTTCTTCTCCATCTGCCTTGCTACTTTAGATTTTATTTTTTGTTTTGTTTGTTGTTTTTTTTTTTTTTTTTGCTAAATGTGCAGGAGACAATGCGAAAAATCGATAGAGTTTTTCCTTTTGTTTCGCTATATCAAGATGTCGCCCAAATTCAAGGCATCCCTTCACCAGCCAGCCTCTGACCCCCACTCCCCTTGACTTTATTTTCCAGTAAAATCTACGAATAAGAAAAACACAGAAAAAGAGAAAGACTTTGAGGCTTTTTTTTTTCTCCCGTGAATCATTAATTATTTTCCCGAAATTTTCACACAACTTTTTATCTAGACAAAAGTACAGTTAATGTTAATGTTAAGTTAAGAATAAAAAAGATTATGTAATAAATTTAGGCATTCTACACAACATTTATGGGGTTAAACTGTACGTTATATGTGCAAATCTTAAGAAATCCATAAGCGTATAGCTTTTCCCCTTAAAAGTTGATGTTAAATCAACAACGCAAACAAAAATCTTAATGTAAAAATATATTGCAACATCAAAAACACATTGGCTAATTTATTTTGTATCTTGTTTCTTTACAGATTTGCTAAATACGTTGGGAAAAATGCACAAAACAAAACTTACCGTTTAACCTTAAAGCAGAAAAAAAAACTTCCTTTAAATATATTAACGTTTTGTTTATAATTTTTTATTTTTTTTAGCTGTGAATATGTCAAAGGTCGACCATGAAGTGCGAGAATTTAGTGAAACAGTTAATAATTACTATACTATATAGAACACGAACAATTGCACATCAGTTGTAATTAAGTTTTAGTAGTTAGATTCAAAAAAAAAAAAAAACAAAAACAAAACACATTTTAAACTAAAACAAGAAAAAGAAGAAAGAAACAATATTATTTAAGAGTTGCTTAAGATTAGATGACTCTACGCCAACAACAACAACAACAACCTGCTGTGAGACATTTGATGTGGTAAACACGGGGCACTAGCAATCAGCAGCATAGAAATTAGAACTAGTAGCCACCCCTTTTCAAAAATCACATCCTCCAACATCAGGTCCTCCACCATCTCCAGCAGGAATTGTTGTCGGCAAGGACAACGGAACGGAACGAAGGAGGAGGAGGAACCTTTTGACAACGGCCACGCGCAGAGAGCAGCATCAAAATTAAGCCAATAGCCGGACCAAAATCAAGAAAACGCAGCGTCGCGTCGCATTTGACGACGCGTAACGGACATTTCTGTATGCGCTGCGTTTCAAAAATCTGATGGATGGAAATGCACAAAATATGTTTCACGGAAATCATCAAGGGTGAGTTTTTCCAAATGATTTCCAAGCTACAGACAGACAGACAGAGAGAGAAAGAGAGAGAGCATGTGTGTTCATAGAGTGCGTAAGAGAAATATGTAGTGGGGGAGGAAATCATTATCAGTCTTTGGTAGAAATAATGATATTCCTGTAGTATTATTTTTTTGCCCTACATACAAAAAGGGTTAAAATGCATGAAATCATGGGCAGATCCAAGACGGAATTCTCGAAAGCGCAACCCCCTCACCCACAATTATATTAAAGTAAAAAGTATTACCGAATTAAATATTTCCCTCCATTATTTCGTCTATGCTTCAACACCCATTTAAGTGGAAAAATGTATGTATTGGGCCATCTGCTCCTATTCTTTACATCTATTGCTTAAAAGTGACATTTCCATTTAGATTTACAGCTGTGTTCACGAAAATAGCAGTGCAGTAGATGCTAACAAAGATTCGAAAATTTTTCACAAATTCCTTTTGAAAGTTTCAATTTTTTGACTTTGTTTTGGTAAAATGGAATATAGAGATAAGAAAAACAAAAAAGTGCCTTTAATTGCACTATTTTTTAGTGCATTTTCCGAGCTTTTGCGTTGTTGCACACTAATTTCCCTGTTCACAAAAATAGCAGTGTCCCGTTTAGTTGCGGAAAAATTCAATAAAAAGTGTAAAAAAATTCGTCAATAGTAAGTTTAATTTATTAGATAATTAATCTTAAATGTTATTTGTATTAGTATACACTAATTTAATGCTATAATTTTCATGTTAGTGGGTAGAGGCACTCATTGTTCGAGTGAGAAGAGGGAGTGGATCCTAAAACTTAGGAAACAAGGTAAAACATATAAAGAAATCCAAAATTTAGTTGGATGTTCAGCAAAGATGATCTCTAATGCCGTAAACTACCACTTGAAACCCGAAAATCGCGGTGGGAAACGTGCAACAACGACCTCAGATGACCGGCGCATTGCTAGATACAGCAGATGCAATCCGTTTGCATCATCCAATTTAATCAAACAAGATCTAAACCTGTCAGTAAGCGATGTCACTGTTCGGCGTAGACTCCTAGAACAAAAGTTGAGCGCGCGAAGTCCAAGGAAAGTCCCACTATTGACTTCGAAGCATGTCAAAGCACGTTTGGATTTCGCCAAAACCCATATGAATTGGCCCATTACAAAGTGGCGTAATATTCTCTGGACAGATGAGAGTAAAATAGTCTTGTTTGGTGGAGCAGGGTCTAGACAATATGTACGTCGCCCCGAAAATACGGAATACCACCCAAATCATACGCTAAAAACAGTTAAGCACGGTGGCTTAAAAATCATGATTTGGGCCTGTTTTTCATATAGCGGAGTTGGTCCAATCCATAAGATTGATGGCATTATGGATCGAAATGTCTACGTCAACATAATGGAAAACGTTATGCTTCCATATGCTACATGGAATATGCCCATTATTTGGACGTTCCAGCAAGATAACGATCCAAAACACACGAGCAAGCTCGCTAAGGACTGGTTTCAATCAGAAGGGATCGACGTAATGCAATGGCCAGCTCAGTCGCCGGACTTGAACCCCATTAAAAACTTGTGGGGCGACATTAAGCGAAGCGTCGCAAAAAAAAAAAACCGTCCAATAGAACTCAACTTTGGGAAGTTATCCAAGAAGCATGGCAGCACATCCCAGTTAAGCGTTGCCAGGACTTGGTGGACTCGATGCCGCGCCGGTGCCAAGCCGTTATGGCCAATAAAGGATTTACAACTAAATATTAAGTCATACTATTGAAAAATTATCTCAACTTGAAGTTTTACAAAATTTGGAATAGACATATTTTAATTTTTAGTTGACACTGCTATTTTAATGAACAGCCCAAAAAGTTCCTTTTTCACTATCTTGCTGATTTCTGAAAATGACGTAGTTTTTTTCAACCCAAAATGATATTAATTTTGTGATACATAAATATAAATTGCGAATGTGTAAAAGATTGGTGCATTTACGGTCTTTTTAATATGATTGATCAACTTTGAAGTCAAAGCTTAAGGGCACTGCTATTTTCGTGAACACAGCTGTACATTATATTAAACTGAAGCCATTCAAATGGAATTATTTTCCACGTTACGAGTAGTAGGATCAAAGCTTCTGATATAACCAGAAATATTTAGAATTTACACAAATTACTAGGACCTTAATTATTCAGACATGTTTTAAGAAAGGACACCAATTGGATTACAGAAAAAAATGTTTTTTCTTTTTTAAGTCAATCAATCCGATGATGTATCTATATGATATGTGTGTGTTCTTTTCGTTTACCATTTCAGAGATCCCTATTATCGTTATGATGCGGCTGCCGCAGCTGCAGCCGCCGCAGCGGCAAATCCCAGGGCAATGGGACCACCCGGTGGATATCCGCCGCGCCATCGGGCGCCGCATCCGTTACAGCAACAACCACAATATCCATCGTACCAGCCAACGGCGGAGAACCTGTATGGGTTGGGAGCCGCCGATCAGCATGCGGCCAGCATGGGTGTCGGGTTAGGTGTTGGAATGGGCGATCTAAGCGGTTGGGGAGCAGCACCCACCGTGCCGGGTCAAGCATCAGCCTATCCAGGTGCTGGTCTCTCGGCTTATGGTCATCCACAGGCAGCTCCACCGGGGCAGCAGCAGCGACAAAGTCAAGCCAGTGCCTATCGTCAGCATATGCCCGCCTATGGACAACAGGAGCAACAGAAACTGGCACCGTATGGGGCACAGCAGAGTATGATGGCGGGCTATGGTGGTTTGGCGCCGCAACAGCAGCAGCAGCAACAACAACAGCAACAACCACCCACAGCCCAGCAACAGCAGCAGCAACAACAACAGCAACAACAGCAGCAGCAACAGAGTCAGCAGCAGGCTCGATTGCCGCAGCATTATCCTCAAGCGCCTGGCCAGCATCCATTATATCCAGGGGCACCCACACAGCCTGGCCAACCGGCTGCACCCCAGGCCTATGCCCATAGTCCCTATGGCAGTCCAATGCAACACCAACCCGGCCGTGGAGCACCTCAACATGTTGGCTATGGCCATGCGGCCTTGGATCAGGCCTCTGCCTATAGTCAGCATGTACCTAGTGCAGCACCACCCACGCATCACTTAACTGCGCAGCAGCAGCAGGCTGCGCAGCAACAGCATCAGCAACAACTACAAACCCAGCAACAACAACAACAACAGCAGCAGCAACAACCGAATCATGTGGCTCTCATGCAGCAACAGCAACAACAACAACAGCAGCAACAGCAACTGCCTGGAGCTGGCCTGCCGCCACCGCATATGGGCATGCCGCCCAGCTATGGCAGTCACCATCAGCAGCAACAGCAGCAGGCCCAACAACAGCAGCAGGCTGTTGTAGCCCCACCCTACATGTCATCGAGCAAACATCAACAGGCCGCAGCGGCAGCAGCAGCAGCTGCGGCTGCAGCACAACTCAATTCCTCACCACAGTATAGGGCACCATTCCCCCAGCTTTCGCCACAAATGTCACCACGGCCACCAACAATGTCGCCTCATCCACAAATGTCGCCCAGGCCGGTGGGAGTGTCACCTGCCAAACCGCCGCCAACACAGGCTAGCCAAGCTCAGCAACAGCAGCAGCAACAAGTGAACACCCAACCCACCCAGCACAGTATACAGGGAATGGTGGGTTTGCCATCACCGCGACCACAACCACCCACAAGCGTGTCTAGTGGTGGTGTTGTTGGTGGCGTTGTTGGGGGTGGCGGTGGTGGAGCTACGTCCAAGGTGCAAGTACCTGTCGTGCCGCCACCAAGCAGTGTTGTTCCCACAGCTGTTAATACTCTGCAAGCTCTCGAACAAATGGTAATGCCCAGTCAGGCACATGGTTTGCCACCGATGGATTATCCTTCAGCCTATCGCAGTGTGGGCCCACGAATGCCAGCCGTTTCTCCATCACCCCAGCAGCAGCAGCAGCAACAACAGCAGCAGCAGCAGCAACATCATCAGCAATGGGGTCAACCGCAGCATATGGCGGCCATGCAACAGCAACAACAGCCAGCTCCTGCTCAGCAACAACAGCAACAGGCAGCCTTGATGCAACAACATCATCAACAACAACAACAGCAGCAACAACAACAACAGCAACAATTGATGTATGGCCAGACAATGGGACAGCAACAACAGCAGCCAGTGGTGCCACCTGTTGTTGTGCCACAGCAGTCACAGCCGCCGCCAGTAGTGCAACAGACGCCACAGCAGCAGGCACAACAGCAGCAGCAGCAACATCAACAGCAACAATCAATTAATGATCAACTGCAGCATTCCATAAATGATATTGTAGGAGGAGGCAACAACAATAATGGCAATAACAGTCAACAGCAACAACAACCTCAATCAATGTCAGCCATGTCTTCGTCTCCTTTGCATCAACAGAGTTTGCCTGGCATGCATCATTTGATGCAGCAACCTACTCTGGAAGCGACAACAACACCACAACAACAACAGCAGCAGCAGCAACAACAACAATCGCAGCCAACATTGTCATCGCCGCATCACCAGTTACAACATCAATCGCCTATACATCAACAACAACAATCGCCGCATCATCAACAGCAACAACAGCAGCAACATTTGCCAACTTATAATCAATCCCAAGCTCAGACTCATCAGCAACAATTTGATCCATTTGCAAATATATTAAATGATAGTCAAGCATCACCAGCCCAGCAAGTTAGTTCACCAGTACCGCCGCCGCAGCAACAGCAGCAGCAACCACAGCAGATCCAACAGCAGCAACAACAACAGGCGCCACCGCAGCAACAACAACAACAGCCGCAACAGCAGCCTGCACCACCTCTACAACAACAGCAGCAACCACAACAACCACCGCCCGCCCAACAGCAACAGCAGCAAGTTGCACCAACAACACCTTCCCATCATTTGAGTAGCATCCTCAATGAAACGGCAAATTCCAATGATTCATCCACATTGGCTGTAGCTGCCAATGATAGTAATAACAGTAGCAGCAACAGCAGCACGAATAGCATTGTCAATAATCAACCAACCTCAGTGCATGACAGCAATTCACAAAGTAGCATCAATAGCAACAATCAACAGCAATTGCTAATGGATAACACATCGCATGGTGCCAATTCCGAGTCGGGGCAGCATGTGGGTAGTGTCGTTGGTGTCGGTGGTGTTGTTACTGGTGGCACTGGAAACAGCAATGATGTGGGTGCTCTGTTTGATAATAATTCCATGTCTTCGACAAGTGCCGCAGTAGCGGCTGTTGCCTCTAATGCTGCCTCAGCAGCAGCAGCCCTCTTGGATAGTAATTCACAATCATCAAATACTGAATTCGAAAAGAATGCTGCAACTAGTGGTGCTGCCGGTGGAGAGCTTGAGTCCACCAACACCCCATCCCTGGCCGATGCGGTCTTGGGAGCAGTGGAAGCGTCGGTCACCACAGTGCAAGCAGAAAAAGAATTGCCCGAAGATGATAAAACTCAAGAGGCTTTACTTTCGACCCATACGACGGAATTACTGCAATCAACTGAGGAATTGGAGCAAAAGCAAGCGGCGGCTACAGATGATCTAGAGCAAACTCAATTGAGTGAGACAACTCCAGATGATTCGAAAATGATGACGGATGATATAATGTCAGAGGATAAATCACAGCAACCCCAGCCAATTGTTGATGGGGCCACTAATCCCAGTTTGACACAACAGACTCTTGCTCCGCAGCAGCAGCAACAACAGCAGCAGATTCCTCCCATTGGTGGCATGCCCATGCAGCATCCTGGTATGACAACTGGCAGCGGTGGATATGATCAAACCCAATCGCAGGCAGCAGGCCAACAGGGTCATCCATCTATGCCGCCGATGATGCCACCGTATTCTGGTGCTCCTCCAGGCGCTGGCATGTATCCACCATACCCAATGCTGCATCAGCAAGAGATTGCCGCATTGCAGCAACAAATACAGGAACTCTATTGCATGCCACCGGGGCATGAGCATCAGGAGAAGCTAATGCGTCTGCAAGAGCGTCTCAATTTATTGCAACAGCACGAGATGGCCGAACAATGTGCTGGAGGACATGCACAATGCTCACTCTTTCAGGCTTCAGGAGGTTTGCCGCCAATGTATGGTGGCAACTCGGCCATGCATAATCAGCAGATGGTAGAGAGTCCTCAGGTGTCCAGCACAACTGGACGTGGCCGTGGAAAGGGAGCGAATAAACCACGAAAGCCTCGAACGAAAAAGGGCGAAAAGGCCCAAGCCCAGGAACTTATGGACATCAGTGGCAATGTGGTCGTTGGTGCTAGTAGTGCTAGCCAGAGTATTCCAACCACACAGCTACCCGTTTCGGAAGATTGTGTGACCCAAGGGGCTGGCGACACCAGTGTTGTTGGCATGCTGGAGTATAACGAAGGAATGGGTGATTTATCGCAGGATGTTCATTCGGCTAATGAGCTGGATACCTCCACCGATGGCAGTGGCAAGAAGAAGAAACCACGCAAACCTCGCACACCCAAAGATCCCAATAAGCCACCCAGGGATCGAACTCCGAAGGTGAAGAAGGCTCCACGTGATCCAAATGATCCCAATTCCACTGAATCACCCGGTGGTCCAGCACGGAAGAAGGGAGGTGGGGCCGTTAATAAACGGCGCAAACAATTTGGTGAAGATGGCACCGAACAAACTGGCGAGGGCAGCGAATTGGAGGACAACAAACCGCTTATGACCACCACCAAATCTGGATCATCTGCAGAGGCCGGAGGTGAAGGTGAAGCTGAAACCACATCCGGTGCTGGCGCAGGTGTCGAAGGCGAGTCTCCTGACTATGATGATATACCCGTTTCCAAAATTCCGCGGAGCTCCAATGAAGACGACAAAGATGCCGAAGTGGGTGATGAAACTGTGGACTCTGTTCCCGACTCAGCTGGCGATGCGGGCGCATCAACGCCCAGTCGCCGCGATCGTAAACGTTCGAACACACGCAGTCGCCGGAATGCCACATCAGAGGAAGGCGGTAGCGCCCGGCGCAACCGAGGCTCACTGTCGGCCAAGGCTCTGAAGAAGAGACGCAATCGTGGACGCATAGTCCCCGAATCTGATGGCGAGGATGATACATTAGATCGCACGCCACCGCCTTCACCGCCTCCAGATTCTGAACTGGACTCCAATAAGCGACGATCATCGCGTAACACTCAGCGTAAAAAGTATATTGATGATGTTATGCTAAGATTCTCAGACGATGAGAACTCTTTGCTGGTCGCATCACCAGTGAAAAAGGATAAAAAGTCTTCAGGATCATCCGCGAATGCCGCCAATTCCTCCAATGCCAATGATGGCAGTGATTTAGAGAAAACCGAACCACAATCTGGAGCCGAAGGTGAATTGGGTGCTGGCGGTGGTACCTCAGGTGGTGAGGAGAAATCATCGGTGAATCTGGACGAGAGTAGTCAAATTGAGGCTAGTTCGAGCAGCACAGCAGCCGCCACAGAGAAAGAACGTCAAAGCTCTAGCGATGCAGCCAGTCAAGCAGCAGCTGCTGCTGCCATGTCATCGAAACCCAATTATGTGTACATCAATACGGGCGATGAGGATAGTATGGTCGTCCAACTTGTTCTAGCCGTGCGTATGGGCAAGCGTGAGCTAATACCCGAGGTGCCCAAAGTAAAGACACCAGAGCCCAAGGTAGAGGAAGAAATGAAAACCGAGGAGGAAAAATCTGAAGAGGAGAAATCCAAAGAAGCGGAAACGGAAAAGGCTGAGGGTGCTGTTGATGCAGAATCCAGTGAACCCGCCGCCAAGACAGAGGCAACAGAAGAGTCTAAAACAGATGAAAAGCCATCTGAATCAGAGGAGAAAATGGAAGTTGACAACAAAGATCAAGAAGATGAAGGAGCTACTAAAGAAACTGAAACTGATAAAGACTCAGAAGAGAAAGCAACTACCGAAAAAAGTGATGAAAAAATGGATGTTGAGGAAAATAACCAAAAAGAGGAAGAGAATAAAGAACCTGAACAAGTTAAAACTGAGGAGAAAGTTGTCGAAGATGCTGAAACGCCAGATGAAACTAAAACCAAGGAGGAGGGAGAGGAGCAGAAGGACGAGCAAAAGATGGACATTCCCGAAAAAGAATCGGAAGCAAAAGAAACAGAGAAAATGGAAGTTGATGATGAAGAACAGGCGGCAAAATCTCCTAAACCAGAATGCAAGGACGAAGCAGAAGAAAAACCCAGCGAAGAAGGTGAAGAAGCAACAAAAACAGAGCCTTCCTCTGCCAATGAAGAGAAGTCAACGGAAAATGAGAATGAGGAAAGTGGCAAGGATAACACAGACAAAGATGACGATGACGCCGATTCAAAGGACAGCGATAGCGAAAAAGAGAACAAACCAGAACCCGTTTTCATTGATGTCGAAGAGTACTTTGTTAAATATCGTAATTTCAGTTATCTGCATTGCGAATGGCGTACAGAGGAGGAGCTACTCAAAGGCGATCGCCGGGTGGCTGCCAAGGTCAGACGTTTCCAGCAAAAGCAATCGCAACAGCTAAATATTTTCGAGAATATCGAAGAGGAACCCTTTAATCCTGACTTCGTTGAGGTTGATCGTGTGCTCGATATGTCTGTGCATACGGATGAGACAAGCGGTGAGACCACTAAGCACTATCTAGTGAAATGGAAATCGCTACCGTACGAGGATTGCACTTGGGAGCTCGAAGAAGATGTCGATAATGACAAGATTGAGCAATATTTGCGATTTAACAAGATACCCATGAGATGTGAATGGAAAAGTCGCAAGCGTCCGCATCCCGAGCAATGGAAGAAGCTGGAGAAGACACCAGTTTACAAGGGTGGCAATAGTTTGCGTCCATATCAGCTGGAAGGTCTCAATTGGTTGAAATTCTCTTGGTATAACTCACACAATTGTATACTTGCCGATGAGATGGGTCTAGGTAAGACCATACAGAGTTTAACCTTTGTGCATTCCGTATATGAATATGGCATACGTGGACCTTTCCTGGTCATAGCACCACTCTCTACCATACCCAATTGGCAACGAGAATTCGAGGGTTGGACCGACATGAATGTGGTTGTTTATCACGGTTCTGTCACCAGCAAGCAAATGATTCAAGATTATGAATTCTACTACAAGACAGATAGCGGCAAAGTCCTAAAGGAGCCCATCAAGTTTAATGTCCTAATTACGACATTTGAAATGATTGTCACCGATTATATGGATTTGAAGGCCTTCAATTGGCGCCTCTGTGTGATTGATGAGGCGCATCGCCTAAAGAATCGTAATTGCAAATTGCTCGAAGGTTTGAGGCAACTCAATCTGGAGCATCGTGTGCTTCTCTCTGGTACTCCATTGCAAAATAATATCAGTGAATTGTTCTCTCTGCTCAATTTCCTAGAACCTTCACAGTTCGGGTCACAAGAAGAGTTCATGTCTGAATTTGGCAGTCTACGAACCGAAGAGGAAGTCAATAAATTACAAGCTCTCCTTAAGCCCATGATGTTGCGACGTCTCAAAGACGATGTTGAGAAATCATTGGCACCCAAAGAGGAAACCATTATCGAAGTAGAGCTAACGAATATCCAAAAGAAATATTATCGTGGCATATTGGAGCAGAACTTCAGTTTCCTCAAAAGGGTACAACATCTGCGAATATACCAAATCTAATGAATACCATGATGGAATTGCGTAAATGTTGCATACATCCGTATCTATTGAATGGTGCCGAAGAGCAAATTCAATATGATTTCAAGTCACAACATGGCGAAGATCCCGAATCGTACTATAAGAATTTAATATTATCAGCTGGTAAAATGGTTTTGATTGACAAACTTCTGCCCAAATTGAAGGCGAATGGTCATCGTGTACTAATCTTCAGTCAGATGGTCCGTTGTCTAGATATATTGGAAGATTATTTGGTCTATCGTAAATATCCCTTTGAGCGTATCGATGGACGTATTCGTGGCAATTTGCGTCAAGAGGCCATTGATCGTTACTCCAAACCGGGCTCGGATCGCTTCGTGTTCTTACTCTGCACAAAAGCTGGCGGTTTGGGTATTAATTTAACTGCAGCCGATACGGTTATCATTTATGATTCCGATTGGAATCCTCAGAATGATTTGCAGGCTCAGGCCCGTTGCCATCGTATTGGTCAACGTAAAATGGTTAAAATCTACAGATTGCTATGCCGCAATACCTACGAACGTGAAATGTTTGATAAGGCCTCAATGAAATTGGGCTTGGATAAGGCTGTCTTGCAATCAATGAACACTCAAGGCTCCAAAGATGGCAATAATAAGCAATTGACTAAAAAAGAAATTGAAGATCTACTCAAAAGGGGAGCCTACGGTGCTGTTATGGATGATGATAATGCTGGCGATAAATTCTGTGAAGAGGATATTGATTCTATATTAAAACGGCGTACACAAGTTATTACCATGGAATCGGAGAAGGGATCAACTTTCTCGAAAGCATCATTTGCCGCATCAGGCAATCGTTCCGATATTACCATAGATGATCCCGATTTCTGGACAAAATGGGCCAAACGTGTTGATATTGACCCGGATGCATGTGAACGCGATGAAACGGAAGATTTGGTGCTTTCCGAACCACGTAGACGTACGCAAATCAAACGCTATGGACACGAAGATGTTATGGAAATCAATTCGGAAGATTCATCAAACGAGAATAGCGATGAGGAGGGTGGCATAGGTAAGAATTGAAAACATTTTCGTCACATGAATCTCAATTACTATATGAATTTCTCTTCCTTAGGCCTACGCTCACGCCGCCGCAAAGAGAAACGTGATCGTGCCCGCGAGAAGAAGGCCAATAATGATGAGTATATACCCCGCGAACGGGATGCCTTGGCAGCATTGGGCCTGGAAGAGATTCAATATGGCAATTGGGCTAAATCGGAATGCTTTAAGGTCGAAAAGGGTCTACTATCATTTGGGTAAGTTAATTTTTTTAGTTTTATTTTTTCTTTTTATATCAGAAATCAGTTCCGCGATGTTTTCGACGCATGGCATTATTCAATTTCATATTGAGTATATAGATCTTGCGTTGCAGCATTTTCTCTTCCTTTTCCAACATTATGGCCTCCTCTTTACGTTCAATATACTCGGTGACACTCGGTGCCTCATATTCAAATAATTGTGCCCTTAAATCACCCAGAATCTTGAAATCCTTTTGATTATTGACCTGAACGATAGCAACTTCTTTCTCTAGTTTGGCTATGGCACGTGTTACCTCTTCGCTTTTATTTAAAACTGAGCGCATCTCAGCCTCCAGATTCATCATGGCTTGTTTCTCTTCAGTCATGGCCAATGATGTTTTACCTGTTACACCTTTCAGACCAGCCATATGGGTGTTCTTCTCCTCCAGTTGATTTGTTAGCTCTGTGCGTTTTATGATTAGTTTCTCAAAATCAACAGCTGTAAGGATGCCACTCAGATCGGCTTTGGTTATCAAATCGGCTCGATGCTGTTGACAAGTCTCTTGCAATGAAACAATAGTCAATCTCATGGTGCCAAGCAAAGCGCGAGCATTTTTAAACCAATTGGTTGTAAATTTACGCAATTTACGTTCAATTTGTCGTTCGGTGGCCGATTCAAGGAATGCCACATCATTATCGTCGCGCAGAAAGTGCAACATGAAATTTTTTTCCGTCTCAATTGTTTCCTCGCTACGATAGCGTAACTCCTCTATTTTGGCACGCAATTGTTTGATTTCCACCATGGCTAAGGATATTTTAGATATTAGCATTGGATTCAAATCATTTTCAATCCATCATTGACTCACCATTTTTTTCAATATCCGTGACACGTTTCTCAACTTCGGCTGCCCTTTTCTCGGCCATTTCTGCCTTGGCCTTGTAATTCAATTTATAATCGGTTAATTTGCGTTTCTCACCGGATACCGTATAAATACTATGCGACACTGACATGGCCATTGAACGTTTGGAACTCGATTGACGACTACCGTTTGCCGCCTGACTGCCAGCGTGTACGGAGCCACGGCTTTTGTTTTGCAAACGTTTCAATATCGAAGTTCGTCTCTGACGCAAACCAAGCAATAGCTTTGGATCATTTTTCTCGAGAAATTCAACAAGTATGTGATTCTCCAAGCGTAATGTGGCCACCTCATTATTAATTTGTTCAATCGTTCGCAACATATCCAAGGCATCCAAACCGGCCAAACGTTGCGCTCGCTCTTCTTCCGTAAATGTACGAAAATCCTCTAAATAATATTTATACATAATTGCCGAAATATCCAATTCCGGGGCTATATCCAAAAACTGCGATTTACTGGCATGTGATTTCACTGACCTTCGCGAACGTTCATCCAATTGCGTGCTATACGCTGATAAGCTCATTGTATCCATTGCAGAAAATAAAAGCTACTAAGCTAAGTATGTACCAAATCGAAAACTAAATAATTGAACAATTTTTAAGCGATAAAGATGGATAATCCTTGTTAATTGGTTGGTTATTGTTTTTTGGGGGGTGTAAGGTTTTTTTTTTTTTTTTATTTAAATTGTGTATTTGACTATGGGAAAAACAAAGAGACGATTTGTGTTGAACTATGATGCAAATACTGTAGCCTACTATATATTGATTCAGTCTTGGATTTGTAGTAGGGGCAAAAGGGACATATTTTCAAAGAGCATTTACGACTTGAAAAAAAGGTTTGAGATAATTTTCAAGTAGGTCGAAAGAGGATCAAGAAGTTTTTAATATCCAACACAAAAGTATTATTCCTGTGTTTAGTCCTTAATTCTTCGCAAATTAAAGTTGATTTTCTGTAAACCTGAAAGATGATTCGATTCCAAAAAGCGTTCCTTAAACAAATCTCATAAAGGAGAAAGAATTTTTGTGAGAAACTCCCACACTAAACAGAATTTTTAGAAGAAAAGGTGCAAAAAAAAGGTTTATAGTTTAACCAAGACTCGAAATCGGGTAAATAGTCTAGTCTATTAACTAATCAATTTGTAACATTCTTTTTACATTTTCAGCTGGGGACGTTGGACCGAACTTTTGGAATTGGGACAATTTAAACGCGGCTGGCGCGATATTGATATTGAGGATTGTGCTCGGATCATTGTAAGTTTTGTGTTCGACAACGTTTATAGACAGAGGGCAACAACATTTATATCGAATGATGACCAACCATGCTAATATTGAGGAAACTTTAGGTTTCTGCTGAGTAAAAACAAAACTTCTCAACCTGCTGACTAGATAATACATTAAAAAAAGAAAATCATTATTGATATCACTTAAACAATTAATTGGTTTAACTAAATTCTTGTTTTTCATGCACTTTATTCTAGCTACTTTACTGTCTGCAAGTCTACAAAGGGGATGAAAAAATCAAGACATTCATTTGGGATCTAATAACACCCACTGAGGATGGTGAAGTGCAGAAAATAAGCAGGGATCATAGTGGCCTACATAATTTGGTGCCACGAGGTAGGAATGCCAAAGGTATGGTAAAATATACATTCACGCACTTTAACTGCTGCACGGACGTAGAGAGTTTTCCAACAACTACCTAGAAAATACAATTCAAAAACAAAAATTAAAATCAAACAAAACCATTTTGTACAAAACTTTAACTACTATTACTACACACTTACCATCTTACTCTTATACTATATACTACTTATATATTCTCACCTTTTCGGGTCTGGACAACTCTACCACAAAACAAAAATACTATGTATAGTCACATTGTAAAAACCTTTCTATCTCTCCGCCATCTTATGAGTCAGCGGATTCCTGAATTCGTGTAGTATGTGCCTAATAAGTATTGTTAAAACTCGTACTTTTCGGTCTATTAATTTGGCCCACTTACCCTATACTAAGTAAAAGTTCAATTATTGGGACTGACTTTTGACATTTGAACGAAACAATGACGACGACGTGTACAACAAACAAACAAACAAAAAAAAAAAGTGTGTGTGTATGTTTTGTTGCCATGCAATTTGTATGCCTTTTACTATTATATATAATCGTTATCATTTATTATCATTTGTAACTATATACATACATATATATATACATAAATATCTATAAATATTCATCAATTAACTAGCAAATATCTTGACAATTTCATTACTAATATATATTTGCTTTTGCGAAAGAGCTTATGAGGTTTCATAGATCTATTTTAATTGAATTTTAATATATGAGACAAATTTAAAAAAATAATTTTAATATTTCCAACAAAATTTCTGGAAAACACAATTAATTTTTAAGAAAATATTATAACACTTTTTACATTTTATGTGCTCCTATGAAACCTCTATATAAACAGTTCAAAATTTTGGCTTCATTTCTATTCGGTTGTTCGTTTGTAGTTAACCAAACATATAGCATAGAGAAAAATTGGAAAAATTTTAGCTAAAACTCATTATAACGCACATGAAAAGTTGTTGCCAGTTTGATATATTTCATACTGAGATCAATTTGTTTGCTTCATTAATATGAAAATTGAACAAATTCTAATGTAATTATCTTTTATCTTTCCCTAATTACCCAACCCATATAGGACGCAATGGTGGTAAATCGAATACAAAGGATTGCCCAGGAACCTCAACACCTGCTCCCGGCACTGCCTCTGGTAGTAATAGCGGCAATACAACACCAGCTCATAAATCGAGTGCTCTAGAAATCGCTGGAGACGGAAAGGATGGTGTTGGCGTCAGTGCTAGTGCTGTGGCTGCTGCAGTCAATATACCGCCACCACCGCCGACAAGTATTCACGATCCCAATCATTGGAGCAAGAAGGAGAAATATGATGCAGATGCCTACCTGGAGGGGGCCTATAAGAAACATTTGGGCCGACACGCGAATAAGTGAGTCGTGTGGAATCGAATTTGTTTAAACTAACAACCAGAATTACATTTAGACTGACTATTGCTAACAAAATGATTTCTTTTCTTCTTCTTTCGCCCCCGCCCACACTTTTGTTTTAATTGCTTTTCTTATGTGTTTTCTGTTTGGACTTTATTTAATATTTTCGTTTCGCAGGGTTTTGTTACGTGTGCGCATGTTGTACTATATCCAACACGAAGTGATTGGCGACATAGTGCAGCAAATCAAGGATAATACGCCGATCAGGTAGGCATTATATTGAGCCATTTCTTTTGTATATAGATAATTTTTAAATGCTAATGATATTCTTCATATTTGTTGTTGTTGATTGAATTGATTGATTGTGGTTGATTGATTTTAATTTCTCTCCTTTTTTTTTTGGACATAATCATTAACTATTTTAGTCTTTATTTTGTTTCTTAATTTACTAAAAAATACGCCAATTTGTAAATATATAAAAAATTCTGTCCTATAAATTTTACGTTTTCAAAAAAATGCTTTTAACTTTTGGCCCTCTAGCCTCTAAAGTTGTCAAGCTCTCTTTCTCGCTGTGTCCTCTCGTTACTTTACACTCTATAACTTATAGCGCTCTACTCCTCTCGTTCGTAAGTTTGTTCGTTCATTCGCTACTCGCCACATTTAACAAATTGCATTCTCGTTACACATTAAACATCTTAACAATTAACTAATATTAACTCATTCATACATATGTATTTCCTTTTTTATGTGTCTTAAGATTTTAACTCTCTAACATAATTGCCAAAAACAACTAACTTAAGTATATTCAGCTTAATATAAACAATTAATACATACTTTTCTATTTGCTGTGTGTGTGTGTGTTATTTTTCGTTTTTGTTTCTCTTAAACAATCAAATTTCATAACGAATAATTCTTAATAATCGTTACAAATATATATAAAAATCTATATATATTATATATACATATATATACATAAAAAACACACACAATTTTTATGGACAACAAAACTGCAGCAGCTCAAAAGTTAAACAGCAGCAGCTTGCACTCAATTTGGAAAGGTAATATCTATCTCCCCCCCCATCAATCAACTATCGATCGATCGCACGCACGCACGCTCGCTCGCTCGTTCTCTCGCTCTCGCTCCATTTTAACAAAAACAAAAAAAAAAGCAGGCGAATAGGGATAAACCCGCTACCCTCACATATAAACAGAAACTACTCCAATGAAAAAGAAACAAAAATTATTAAAAATAAAAGAACGAAAACATTTTATTTTGTCCAAATTCTAAATTTCCTAACGAAGACGGCAAATTGAAAACTTTTTTTTTTTTTTAGTTTTCTCTTTTAAGTTTTTGCATTTTGTAGACCGTAATCTGTAGTACAAATTGGCTAATTAACAAAACATTTATTCTCTATACAAAAAGAATTTATTTTTTTATAATTACTTTTAATTTTGTTATTGTTTTCATTTTGATTTTTACTTTAAAACATCATAATAATAATATTATAAAACGAAACGAAATTGTTTTTACTAAAAAAATGCATTTCAAATTTTATCCCAACCAAAAAAAAAAAAAAAAAAAAAAAACCAAACCCAAAATCATCCTATGCCCTACTACTTCATCATGTGTAGCGAGCTCCCCATTCGCCCGCCGCCAACGCCAGATCAAGTGCCATCATCATGGTGGAATCCCATTTGTTGTGATAAAAGTCTATTGGTTGGAACCTACAAGCATGGCTGTGAAATGTATCGTCAAATGCGCGCCGATCCGAACTTGTGTTTTGTTACTCATGTGGGCGCCGGTGCCGGTGACGATTTGGCCGTCACGAATTTGCCCATGTAAGTGCAAACGAAAAGAAAACAAAATTTTTTTTTTTAAATTCTACCCCCACATCCATCCGTCCCATCCATTAAAAAGTCATAAACCTAACCACACATATAAATCATAAGTACTAAACCAAAAAAACGAAGCAATTTAAAGAATTTAAAAGCTCCAGACTCCAGTTCCTCCAGAATGGTGAAATACAGGAAATGCTTCATTCTATATCATTTCTCAATTTTGAATCACACATTCTCTTGAGCTTCATTGAGAAGAAATAAACAGCTCTAAGCATTATACGATTAGGAAATCAATAGATCCCATAAGCTTTACCATTCTCACACATGGCCATTTTTCAAAAAAGTTTGTGTACTTGTGTTTGTATGTGTGTGTGTTCTTTTGCCCCCCTTTATAATTCTCTCTCAGTGTGCAGTTTAGCATGTGTCCCCTCCAATTGAAACCTTATCGGTTTGCAGATAAAACGCTTTAATCAATTACTCACAAATTACACAATGTCTCGAAACTTTGTTGATAGATAAAAAACTTTGTTACCTTATAAATTGGAGCTATCTGCATTCCGAAAGGATTTTTCGTTGCATTTCATGGAAAATTTGTTAAATCTTTTTGCATTTTTCTTTTCTATAGAAATGAAGATGATGCAAATTCCAAGCACGATGACGGCGATGAGGTGGACGATGATGGCACTACCACAACCAAGGATTCAGATTCTACGAAATTAACTGCTGGCGATAATAAGGACTCGCTTGATCCGGAGCGTCCGAGTTCGTCGGGTAAGAAGAAGACCGAAATCGTCGAAAGCGGAACTGGCGCCACAAAAGCTAATAATAATAATAAAAAAGCCAATGAGGACCTGAGTTCGTCGACTGTGGGCAATGGCAGCGCCGTCGAGGCTGGTGCATCAGTTGGCAATGAAGCTCTCGCCGAATCGGCAGATAAAGAAAACGAAGAAAAATCTAAAGACGACGTGGCAGTGGCAAGTTCTCCAAAATCAAATGAAGCTGCCGCCTCCACAGCAACTGATGCTGATTCCAGTTCAGTTGTTAGTGGAGCTGGGGCTACTGATGGTGAAGGATTAACCACTGCAACGCCTGAATCATCATCAACATTGGATAAAGAAAAAACGGAAAAATGCGATGACAAAAATATCATCAGTAACGGCGATGAAGAATCGGCTAAGCCGACAACTGCTGTAGCCACCGATGATGCCGCTGCCAATGCTCAGGTCGATGCCTCTGGCTCCACCATCGATTCATGCACTAACGCTACCACAAACATCACCACCACCACTACTACTACTACTACCTCCATTACCAATCCATCCAATACCACAACCACTACTACCACCACCACCACCACAACCACCACCAATTCAACAACATCAGCTGTTCCTGGTGGGGGCAGCGAAGCTGCTGCTCAAAACACCGAAAATGCTAACTCCACCTCAACAACTTTAGGCTTGGACGAAGAAGAGAGCGTTGCTGGCAGTTACCCACCCACTGTGGCAGCCGCTGAAGATGCCACCATGTGGCCATCAATGCAGGATCTAAATACCCGTCTACGTCGCGTTATAACCGCATATCAGCGTAATTACAAGAAGGAAGAGCTTAAACAGCAGCAAAAGGCCAAGGTAAGTCGAAATGAGAATGAAGATTTCACATGACAACAACCACAAATGAACCTATAACCAAACCATCTCATCATCCATACCTCTGACCAATTCATTCGTCCTGCAATCAAATTTGCTTTACCCATTATAATTCACTTGTTATTTTCTTTTATTTTTTATTTTGTTCAATGTCTGTCGTCCAAAAACTGTGTGATTATTGTCTTTGAATATTCATTTGGGGGCCTATCAAAAATTGGATATACATATTTATCTTATATGATTACAACTATTTAATGATATGAGAATGATGAAAGTAGTACAGATAGGGAGATAGGCTCTTAATAGTTAAGAAACAGGCATTTATTCTAAATTACACTTAACAAATATTATTACTTAAAACGTTTGACTATTCAATTTAATTCTTTGTGGATAATTGACAACATTTTATACATATTGGTTGAACCTGATAGTAAATAGCTTTCCAAGTTCAGTGTAGTTTTTGGCACTTTGAAGTAATCTTCAATTACAAGTTCTATTAGCCATATTAGATTGTTATAGTTAGTACAAGTTATTTAACTCTCTATAAGATGTGCGTCAGT
This sequence comes from Drosophila equinoxialis, assembly GCA_018150345.1. NCBI lineage: Eukaryota > Metazoa > Arthropoda > Insecta > Diptera > Drosophilidae > Drosophila > Drosophila equinoxialis. The sequence continues at coordinate 3,469,350 of JAECWI010000703.1, forward strand.
TTCTTGTTTCGATTTACTCTCTATATAATATTGAATAGAAAATTAGATTTTAATAAATCTTTCATCATTCTTATGAGTCCTTTTTGTTCTATTTAGTTTTATTGTTCTTTCTTTAACAAAATTTCTGTTTTATTTTTGAACTAAACCCAAGTAAAAATTTATTCAAAATTAAAGTACGTAGCTTTGTTGCTTAGCTGTTGGCCCGTAGTCTATATATATTGGCTTAGAATTTGCGTACCGTACACACTTAGTTGTAAATATAAAACGGACATGGACGACATCAACTGACATAAACAAACAACCAACAGCTGATTAACAAAACTGTGTACGAAAAGAAAAAAGGGACATCAACCAGCATATTTCCTAATCCACTCACTCACTGAGAGAACGAACTGGCTCTTTCCATCCATCTCCATTCCCTCAACCAACCCCCCCTCACCTCAGCCACTTGTGATGAAGTTTTTGTTTAACCGAGCTCTTACTCCCTTACTTCCCTAACTTTCCCTACTTTGCCAACAGCTACAGGCATTGGTATCATCGACTCCACCATTATCAGTGCCCACCACACCGACTCTGCAATCGATGCAAATGCAATTGCAAAGCGGCACTGGCGCTGCTGGCAATGTTGGCAACGTTACCAACATTGGTGTCGTCGGAGTCGGCGGCAGCGGCACTGGTGTGGGCGGCGGCACGAGCAGTCAACTACAGCAACAACTTGACTCGAGTAATCGCAGCCTGCAGGCTCTAATGCAATCGCAGGGTGCTAGCACATCAGCTCAAGCCGCTGCGGCAGCCGCCTCCGGGGCAGGAACGGGGCTGCAGCAGCATGGCGGCGTCGGCGGATTGAGTCAGCATGGTGGGCAACAGCAGCAACAGGCGGTTGGCGGAACAACCGGAGTACCAGCCATGCCAACTGCTGCCGACATTAGCCTAATGCTAAGCATCCTCAACACAACCGATGTCAGTCAATTGGCCAATTTGGATATCAACAAACTGGCCATGTATTTGGTCAGTATGAACAATGTACGTAAAAAGCCCATATCACAATCTACTATATAGCAAATAATTATAATTATAATCCAAAAACATATCCATGTAACTTTTTTCCACTCACTCAATTCAGACACATAACTTAAACAGAAAAATTCAGTCTTCTTTCGTCCAACTGCAAAAGTATCTAAGCCCTTGTGGCGTGTTAATAGACCATGAACCGTTACCCACTCAAACCCCTTAAAGCCCTCACTCACTCACTCACTCACACTGACAGCAAAACATACACATACTACTACACTCACACATACATTTGTCTGTATTGAACTAATCTCAGTAATTAGCATATCATTAGTACTACTAACTTGCATGATCCCAACTCAAATCTATATAAAGTATTTACCAATATAAAATAACATGAATATATCTTTTGAGTTCCTTAAAATTTTTATCATAATTTATTCTCTTTAACTGATTTTTAATCAGTTTGTTTTTTTACAAACAATTTGCCAATACGATATCAGTTTGTCGATAACTATATTTATACTATCTTTGTACGCAAAAACACAATTGTATGGCTTGCAACGAAGTTTATATACCCTTAGACCAGGGGTAGGCATAAAGAGAGCCAACGAAAATTGTCAATGTATGTGTGTACTTTACACTTTGCAAAATGAAAAGTGAGCAACATTCGCCTCAATCGCTCCAACGAGCGAACTCGTCGATTTGATACAAGAAATGTGCATTTTTCCAGCAAAGTGACATAGACGCGCTCCGGGGCAGGAATATATATCGAAATACAGCAACAGGCTAATTCTGTTCTAACGCTCTCAAGTGCACTTCGTGTTGACTTCGGGATGCACACAGATTGCAAAACGATCAAAAGCCGAAGAAAGGTACCGCACGGGCTATGGGTGCATACCCTGCCTTAGACGCAGTGTGATTAGGTTTAAATTTCGATTGAAAGCTAAAAGAGCTGTCTAAGTGGTTTAATTCCTAGTCTAGAAGTAAATATCAGTTAATTTATTACTTAACTAATCTATTTAAGCCAAACGTGGATTTAGGCTTAGGAGATTTAAAAACTATCTCCTTATGTATGCAACAGGCTGTTAGTTCATTGTTTTCATATAATATAGAATTGTGATATGCCCAAGGGTCCCTAGAGAGGAAACCTCTCTTCTCAAAAACCTTAGAACGTCTACTTCAGCTGCTTGCCACAATCGAGGCTGTTTTCACAGACGCTTATTTAGGAGAAAGATGGCGAAAACAAATCTAATATTCATTTTTTCATAAGTATTCTCTCAAGAAATCGTATAGGGGCTTACATTCAATTGCTACCAACTCTAGAATATTGTGTGAAAGAACATTGTCCATACCTTTTCGAACACCGAGAGAAATGAGTGTCGAGACCTGATCTATAAACAGTACTTAAATCGAGGAGCCTTTGTTATACCCAAAACATTTCAAGAATTCTTTATAAAGGCTTAAAAAAGTCAATTATTGGAGTTCAATACTTCTTGGGAAGTTTTTAAATTTACAAAATCTTCATGAAGTCCAAAATTATCTGATTCTTCACTCAGAAAATATATTTTCCTACTCACGTTCCATCTAAACAGAGGCCAATTCGAACTTGTTCATTTAGAAATCATTTCAATTATATGATACTCCTAACATCTCTGACAAACAACATATGAAAGCTGTTATACTCTCTTCCCAAGGGTGTGTGAAACTAAAAAAAAATCAGTCTGAAATAATAATAAGTAAAGTTACACCCAATCGACCGACCTACCGACCACCAACCTGGAGTTCAAATGGCATGGTGGTGGTGTGGTGTCGATGGTAGATAGCACACCCCTTCAATGCCCAATTTCAATGTTTTAAGATATATTTCGTATATATTATATAAATATATGTGTGTATGTATGTGTACTTCCGAATAAGCTACCCAAAAGCAACGAAAACGACGAAGCAAAGAGTCTCGCAATCCAAGCAACCAATCCAACCCAACCAAACCAAACCAAAGCAGAAGCCAACCAACGAACGAACAACGAGCGCAAATACACTTATGCTTAATTTATGCAAAATAAAAGAAAATACATACAACACTCCAAATTTGAACCCGAAATGGTGCACACGATGGAAATGACGAAGTCTACGACGATGCTACGAGATGATGATGCTGCTCTCCAGCTCCAGGTCTCTAGCTCAGCCCAGCTCCAGATGCTGCCGCGAATGAGCAACCCAATACAAAAAAAAAAAAGGAGAAAATGTCAAACCATTTTGCACACATTCTCTGGCCCAATACATACACCTCGTTGCTTTCATTTTGGGTTTGCATTGGGTATTTTCTTTTTGTTTTTGTGGGGTGGTGAGAGGCGTCCACCTCAAGTGGAAGGCAACCAACAGTAAAACCCATCGAGTGTTGGCCCCGACACAAAGTGACTTGGTCGTTTGGGGTCACAAAATTATGAGAAGTGAGTGGAGTCAATTGTATCTTGAAAGCAACCTGACTTGATGGTGGTTTTCGGTATTTTCACTGTACCCAAAAGAAGACGACGACGACGATGACGAAGTCGACTACGTTCGACGCTGCCGTCGCCGCCATTATCAAAAAGGCAAACCCAACAGCAGCGCCATCAATCAAACCAGCAACAACAACAGGAACAACAGCAGCAGCAGCAATGTCGACAACGGGCATCAAGAAGAACAAAGTCGCTGTTCCTGTTAATGTTGTTGTTGTTCCTGTTGTTGTATTGACGAAGTGAAGTTCTTCTTTGGTGACGATGATTGTATTGCGGCGGCGTTGGTGGACGTCGTTGTCGGGTATTAGTATTGGGCATATCGGGTGGTTGTTGCTTCTGCTGCCTGCTTGCCTGCCTGCCTGCCTGGCTGGCCTAGCTACTACGTTGGCTGTACTTATGTATGGACTCTTGGCTTGACTCTGTTGTATGTATTAGTTTTTCATGCGAGTATTTGTCTCTGCTGTTGCCGCTGCTGCTGCTTGCCTCTATGAATGTGTGTGTATCTGTGTAATTTTACATTTTCTGGATTTATCCAATGTTTAATTTTTTTCGTTTTTTTTTTTTGTATGGGAGGAGGTATACGGTATGCGCCCACCCAAAAGGCATTCTCGCTCTCATCGTTGGTTGCTCTCACGAACTGAATTATTGAGCGAGGAATATATGTGACTTGGCGTCGACGACAACGACGACGGTGATGATGTTGACGGTGACGCTGACTTGTTCCTGTTCTGCATGCCCTTTGCCGCCGCAGGCTAGCGTATTTCTTTTTTTTTTTTTTGCCTCCATCGATAAAACCGAAGCACCAGCCAGGCAGCCTAATTGTGCTCATTTGAGCTGGTGGTTGGCAGTCATCTCCATTTCCTCTTTTCATTCTGTTTCTTTTCTCAGGTTGCTGCTGCTGCATCAGCTTAAAACCGATTTTGCTTCTTTTTTTGTGTGTGTTCGTTGATTCCTTTTTGCATTCGCGCAACGTGTATTTAGAACACACGCACACACACATACACACGCAAGCACACATATAGAGCCGAGTCGTTGTCGTAGAGTCAAAGTCTGTTTCTCGGATGTATTTGCCATTCTTTTTGTGCCAATCTTTGGCTGGTCCCCCCCCACCTAAAAAAAACTACCTTTTTGCTTGGATGCTCTTGTTGTTGTTGATGGTTATGCTGGCAACTGACCATTTGCTGTGGCATCTACTTTTACAAAATATATATGTATGTATGTATGTACACATATGTCTACGTATGTATGCATGTATGGGTACGGTTAGTTGCGGCTGCTATTCTTCGATTTATTATTTTATTACCATTTTGCCACTGCCTGAGCAGAGACACAGTGGTACAAGAGTTATTAGTCACAAGATGAAAATAGTTTTGTCCAGTCAGATATTTAAATTGTTGACCTCTGATCCTTTATGAACAAAACAAACTTTAAGAGTGCTATATATATATTGTTGATTACAAGAAAAGAATTATTTAAAAAATGTAATTAAGTAATATGTAATTATTTATTTCCTCATTGTTACTTCATTTTATTTCAATATTTAACATTTTGTCATAAGGGGCGAGACATTATCTCACATTATTGTTAATAATATTAAAATTTTGGTCACGATTTTCCGGGTTCTTTGGTTTTCTGATAACTCTGATTCCGAACGTCCCGAATAATCGGTGGTCCAACTGTTTTTACACCCTTTAGTCTGCTAAAGGACCCATTCTTAGCCACATTTTTCAATTAAAAACCAAATGATTTGTTTTTTCAAAATTGCTTAAAATTTGACAGCTCTTTTGTTAAGGTTTTAAGTTCTGCATTCAGTTTCCGCTTAAAACAAATGGGTTTATGGAAGGTTGTGTCAAAAATTATCATAAACGTTTCGCATTGTGGTTGATCTAAATGAAATAATTTGAAACTGTCGATTTTCTTTAATACTTTCTAATATCTGCTTCCCACTGTACGCGTGCGCATCACGTGTTGCTCAGCAGCCTTCGTTCCCAGAGATGCAGCTGCTACTCGCTCCTGCTGCTGCATCGGCGCATTTTCCTTCACTTCACACCTGTCAGTCATAAAGCATTGTAACTTCTTCGATGCATTGCCAAACCAATGTACCCAATGTTGTGTACACCATCGAAATGGTCAGTTTCAGTTCATCCAATATATATGTATATACATACATATGTACATTGTTGTTGGGCGACGTGTCTGAATGAGCTGCGGCTTTTGGCTTTTTGTCTACCTGCGCTGACTCTTCTTTTTGATTTAGTTTGTGTTACGCTTTAGTCAAATTTACGATAGAGAAACCAAATCTCTCGTCGTTTTGCGTTCACTCTCTTCTCTCCCTTTGCTCTTTTCTATATATCTCTTGGTCGATCATCAGGCATGCATGCATGGGAGTATGGGTATCGGTGAGTGTGCATGTGTATGTGTGTGTGTGTGAGTAAGTGCATTTGCTGAAGATGTGTCGCCATTGCATCGATTATTGTATACTATAATGGTGGTGGGATATATTGTATATACATAAATACGTACTACTTATGCACACATGTTTCCATGTGTGTGTTTGTGTGTGCATACATGTATATTTATACATTTCTGTATCTTGTGGATTGATTAATAATCTCGTTTCGTTTTTACTCTGACTACGTGCTTATCGCACTTTAGCCACGTTTCTATCTTTCGTTTTATATACATTGCATATTCCCATGCCCCCAAAAGGTCGTATTAATTAGACAATTGCAAAATGCCTAAGCTCTGCTGCCCATCAGAATATGTGGACGAATAAGGAGATCAAAGGGAACACTAAAGTAAGAACAAGCTGTGTTTTGGCTGACGACTATAACTTGTCGTTCTCCAATTAACAGACAACAGAGCTCTTCAAGAAGAGTAGATTCCAAGAAGAGGGATTTATACCTGGGATATGTGTGTTTTAATCCCATTTTTGCCTACTCTCCATATTGCCGCTGATTTTCTTTTTATTTTGTTTTTTGGTTGCTGTTGCTTTTACTTCATTCTGCTGCTCTGTTATTATTTTATCCCTTTTCTGTTCCGTTGTCCTGTGTGTCCGTCATTACCGAGCATATCTTCCCCACCTACCACCCTCACTCTCTACCCTTCTAGTTCTACTACCCATCCAATGGTTTATCCTTTCCCGTCTCTATGTGTGTGTGTTTCGCTCTCTCTCTCAGTCTCTCTCGTCAACAATTTTTGTGGTACATTTGTTTCATTGCCTTGGCTTTTTTGCCTTGCCGTGTGTTTTTCTCTCACCCTCACCCTCTCTGGCCTGCACCACCCCCCCCTTCCTCTACAAACCATCACATGTATGTACGTATATGTCGTATGTTTATGTGTGTGTGGCAGGCTGGTTCTGTCGTTTGCCTTCTTTGCTTACATTACACAGTTGACACAATGTGGTGCTGCCTGTCTCCTGTGCCTTCCTGCCTGCCTGCCTGCTTGCCTGCTGCTTCTGCCTCCTCATTCTTCAACTCGTCCATCCAGTGCACATTCAGAGACTCGAAATACAAAATTTTATGCTCTCTCTCACTTATTTTGTCTTTATACGCTCTCTTTTACTTACTCTCTGTCTCCCCGGCTCCGGCTTACTTACTCTCGTTGGCTCTCAATGTTGTGCACTGTCTCTCTCTCTATCTTTCTCTCGCTCTGTCTATCTCTCTCATTGTGGCCGTTGCAAGTGACGCCGCTCATTCACCTCAGACGACATACAGCCAGCCTGTGACTCTGCCCCGTGCCCATCTCATTCATATTCACATTCACCCAAAACGGCGTTTGGCTTAATCTCACGATTGTTTGGTTTCGTTTTGGCTCCCTCGCTCAATACTTTTGAGTCTGACTGGCTGGCTGGCTAGCTAGCTAGCGGCGGTGGCTCTCCGCTTGGTATCGTTACGTTACGTTCTGTTCGTCTCCGCCGTTTGGCTGATTCGCATTCGATTTTAGCTGCTGCTGAGGCGACGCGGGTTGTATGCGAGTTGTGTGTGTGTGTGTATGTTTGCCTGTATGAGTGTGTGTGTGTGTGTGTATGTGTGTGAGGAGTGTTTCTTGTATTTAGTCCGCAATGCGCTGCTCTGCTCATTATTTGTTTGAGCGCCGCGGTGTAAAGTTGTAAAAACGTTCAAGTGCTGCCTGCGACGATGACTCTGCCTGCTCCTCCTCGATTGTAGAGCGGGCAATGAGAACAACAATAACGCGAAATATTTGTTGTCCGCGTGTGTGTGTTTGTGTGAGAAATAATAATAATCAAATGGAATATATAAATGGGGGGAGGAAGGGGAAACACACAACGAAACAAAATTGTAATTGCCGAGACTGAATGACTGACTGACTGACAACACCACACAAAACGACGTGCAAATGGCGAAATGTGTCTCTGTCGAAGCGAAATACATGATATATATGATAATTAGTGCTTAATTAAAATCAATAATAATGACGAAATCATAATTCGTAAATAGATATTGTATTGAAATAGATAGATAGAGAAAAGCGAGAATAGAATCTATTTCCAATATCAATTTTAAGTGTTCAACTACAACTGTGTATGTGATAATTGGGAAGGAGAAGAAGAATATTTGTGTTTGTATGAACCGCCGCCGCCTGCCAGAGTAACTAAAACAAAATGGAGGTTATTAAACCCATGGATTTTAGCAGCTTCTCTGCCTTTTGCGAGCATCTAAATAAATCATCGTCATCAGCAGCAGCAGCAGCACCACCGACACCGCCAACTCTAAGTCCTTCGCCACCAGCAATAGCCACTACTGCTCCAATGGCAGCAGCAGCAGTTCCTTTAACAACATCTCTAAACAATGGCAACTACTTGGAGGTAAAGCACAAACCATTCACCTAACTAAACTTCAGGGATGACAATTTATTGCATTGCAAAAAGAAACTTAATTAAAATGTGAAAAAAGTAAAACGAAATGGTTTTTGCATGGCGCAAAGAATGCGAATGGTGGAAGGAGCTAAAGCAGGCCGAGCAAAAATGACAAGAAAATGTAGAAATGTAACAACAACAACAACATCAACCATAAGAGTAACAGTAACAACAACAACAACAACAAAAGCAGCAGCAGCAAACTCCAACCAACTTAACGAGTAGTCAGCGAAAATAAAAAAAACACAAAACAATAAATTTATGCCTATAGATTTCATGTAGAGTCGTCGTAGTCTCTGTCGTTGTCGTCGTCGAAGACTTCGTCGTTGTTACCACTTTGCCACACAACCAACCAACACACGAGGCACACACACACACACAAATGTAGAGAATGAAGAGAAGGAGAGAGAGACAAACAAACAAACGTAAAGTTACCCGTGTGGCGCGCTCATTTAAATTCGTTTTTCCCATTGCTGCTGCTTGCCTCCTTCCTTCCCCCTACTCCTCTGCACCTTCTCCACTACATTTTCTTCTTTTCCATCTTCTTTTTACTCATTTTCTTTTGGCCATTACACTACTAGTCCAAGTATCGAAGTCTAACCGTAGTTGTTGTTGTTGTTGCTGCCCTCCTGCGTCACCGTCGTCGATATCGGTTGTTTTTGTTGTTGTTGTTGTTGTTGCTACTAATAATCATAATCAATCGCTCGCACTTGTATCGTCATGTAACGTGGGAGAATGGGTTGGAGCTACATTTTTTGGTTGTGTTGGGCGGGGGGGTAAGGAGTGCAGACTATGTGCGCGCAAGTCAATATGATATGAAGAATGTTAAGGAGGTGGATGAGGAGAGTAGGGGGAGAATAGACATTCTAGCAGGCAGTTGGTTCGTTCTGGCCTCTGGTTTTTCTTTCTCTCTTTCTACACATTTCGGAAACTCTTTATCTTTTCTGCGCTTTGTCGTTTGTGTTTTTGTTTGTCCCCCTTTATTTTGCTCAGTGGGAAGGGGAGATTTAAAAAAAAGAAAATCAAAACGAAAAACCGTTAGTTGTATAAACAGAAACAGAAACAAATAACAGCAACTAGCAGCAGGGTTGCCAGCCTATGGCAAACTACGACATCCTTTTCAAATTGCGAAACGGTTAAGTAACATATGCAAGAAAAAGTGGGCTCAGTGGGTGAAGTGGGTTTTAATATGTTGGGAAAATGAGACGTAAATTTTTTTTTTTTATATTTTTGAAGTGGCTTAAAAAATAGGCAACAGGACACATTTCTTTGTAGTTAAATCCTTGTTACATTTCTAGTAGTCATTTTAGAAAAAGCAAAAGATAATGTCTCTGTCTTATTAGGATTGTGAGTGAGATTGCTTAAAGTATTCATTATTTTTATCAACTCACCTGAAGATACATTCAACATGTCAATAAAACAAAAAAACCTAAAAATCTAAATCGAAATTGACATCAGAAATGAACAATTTTAGATTTGGATGGTTAATCGGGCTTCCATTAACCGGACACCCCTAATACGAAGTTCACTTTGTTATCTTATGTCGATTAATCGTGATTAGCTCTATTATATGGGATAGCAAAAGAAAAATTTGTTGTCAGCAAACAATTCAAAGTACGCCAAGAAATATTTGGTATTGAACTGAGATTGATTTCAGTATATGTACTTTTAAAATTTTAACTAAAAGATCATTTTTAATTCTTGATTTCCCTGGGATAGTTGAGGCAAAAATGATTCTACGATCTACTTTGTTAGTTAGAAATTTTTCCGCTTCTTAACTCTGAAAGAAACTCAAATAATTGGAATTCTTAATGTTTTCGAATTTTATGAGTTTTGAGAAACAGCATTCCCCCATCAAGAAATGATTGTTGTTAAACTTTGTAACTTAATAACCACAATATAATGTTTAAATTTATTAACACTACGAATTACTATATCCATTTTAGATTTATATTCATATTTGTTTTGTGTGGGGGTCAAGTGATTAACGTATCTTATGTACTAGTTATTCGATTTTCTCGATTAGGAATATCATAACCTGGCAACACTTATCCCACTCACTCACACATAGAGACATATGTGTGTAATACACTTGCCACAAAGCCTTCACCCTACAACGAGACGACATACAAATACTTGAAGTTGTGTCTATCTACCTCCATGCAGTTTTCTGTATTTGTTGAGATGCTACGTTCGTTCCCATTATTATCATAACTAACTAAGAGAAGAGGGTCTTAACCCCCTCTCTCTCTCTCTCACACACACACACACAACCAGACACATGGAGTGACATATGCATGTGAGCTCGCTCACTCGCTCTAGCTCCTTTTTGATACCCATGCAATTGGTCTCGCCGGATTCATTTGTTTGTCTCTGCGCCGTTTGCTTGTTTTTGCCTCGTGCTGCTGCTTGCTTTTGCTCTTTCGCCTCCTGTCTCCTCCTCGTTCTCTTCCTCCCTTTCCTCACCGCCGCCTTTCTTGCCTTGTTATTAGGGGGTGTAAAATGGATTTTTTACTTTTATTTATTATGATTTTATTGTATTTGCCAGTATTTTGTACGTTTCGTATATTTAGTCGACATCGTTGTCCTCGTCCTCATCGTTGTCGTCCTCGTGCATTGTCTCTCGTTTTACTTGTTTTGCTTTGTGCTTGCTATTCGCATGAATTTTTGTTTTTTTTTTTCGTTTTCGCAAATATTGTAATATAACAGTTGGGATAGACGACGATGATGATAATAATAAGGACGAAGAGTGTCTACTGCCACCACCACCGCCGTCATCATCCACCACCGCCACCACCATTAACTAACAATCCATTTCGATGGGCCAAGCACCCACCCCTCTAGGATCTCGCATTTCATGAATCTGGGGGAGAACAAAGTATAAAGGGGTCGCTTTTTAATTTTTCTCTTTTTTTGTGTAAATACTCGTAATAAATTTGCGAAAAGCAAACATGTATTTGGGGGGAGGGAGAGCGAAACTTAATGTCCCTGAGTAACTGATTAATCAAAGCAAATAATTTGATTTTTAAATTTATCAGAGCTCTGTTATCGATTTCAAACGTAAATCGACAGCGATTTCGCACCGTTTTTGAACTTGCTGCTCTCAATTCTGGTCAATCGTTTTAGTTTTCAAAGCTAAGGTCGAATTACCTTTGTTTCACCCTACTATATTGGCTTGCTTAGATATAAATTTCTATTTCAGTGCGTTTCCTGACTAAAATATGTCATATTTTATGTGTAAATGGTTTTGAAACTAATTCGATTCTAGTCCCTGGCAAATCAATTTAAATTTTATACAATTTGAAGCTTTTTTGGCAAAAGCATTTCGATTAAAACCTTTCGGAACCTTTTGTCATAACCTTTTTACAACCTTTCAATGTTTTGCTAAGAAATATTCATGTTCATGGTTGGAACAAAGTTCTCCTGTAATACTTTATACAGATTATTAGAAAGAATATATCATGGATTTATTAGAAATGCAAAGGTAAACGATATGAAACTGAATAATTGAGCTCCGAATCGGAAGCGAGAACAGGTATAGCCTGTATATGTATGTGGGAATCGGCCTAAAGCAGCTTATCCATACATATTTCTATAAACTGTAATACCATGAAACTATACAATCAATAATATAATTCTTGTATAACTACTATCGATTGGCATTCTTTTGTGTTTTGTCGGCTTGAAATGGTAGTAATAATAAATTAAGTTTACATAATGTTAAGAAACATAAAAAAATATGTATAACAATTGGTATCTTCACTTGTTACAATTTACAGAAAATGGAACGACAGGGCAAAATGGAACTTGCGGCCAAAGAACGTGAAGCTCAGCGTTTACAATTGATACCCAAGAAATGGAATCGTCGCGAGGAATATGAATTCTTGCGTGTCCTAACCGGTTATGGTGTGGATTTACATATGGTTGCCACAACGACGACACCCTTGGGTGGACAAGGTCAGAATGCTGGTCTTAATAACACTGGCGGCAACGGCACCAGCCTATCACCCGATTGGACCAAATTTAAACAGATGGCGCATTTGGAACGTAAAAGCGATGAAACGCTCACGGATTACTACAAAGTTTTTGTAACAATGTGCAAACGTCAGGCGGGTCTGAAATTGAATGAATCTGAACGTGGCCTTGAGGGTATTATCGAGGAAATTGAGAAAGAGCATGCGAAATTGATATTGGATCGTTTGGAAATGTTGTCCAAGCTCCGGGATGTTCAACGACATCCACAATTGGAGGATCGTTTGAAACTATGCACCATGAATGCCGATACACCCGATTGGTGGGAGCCAGGACGACATGATAAGGAGCTTATTGCTGCTGTACTTAAGCACGGTCTATATCGATCGGAAACATTCATTTTCAATGATCCCAACTTTAGTTTCTGCGAGTCCGAGAAACGTTTCATCCGGGAATTAGAGGCTCAGATTCAGAGGACAATTAAACTGGAGGCTTTTAATGCCGAGAAGGCTGAGAAATTGGCTGCAGCGGAGAAGGCAGCTGCTGCTGCTGCTGCCGCCGCCACCGCTGCAGCCGCAGTAAAGCATGAAGTGATAGATCTAGACGATGAGCTCCTGACCACGGAGAGTGTGATTAAAAAGGAATCACCTGTCGTCACGCCCATGAAAGACGAAGTTAAAGCTGAAAGTAGTCCTGAGAAAAAGACAAGTGAAAGCAGCGCCGCCGCAGTTGACGAATCCAATGAAGACGCCGCTAAAGATGAGGACGAAGCCACAAAAGCCACAAAATCTTCAACGGAAGATTTGGATGACTCTGAAACGAAATCAAAGAGCGGCGATGATGAGAAGAGCGACAAAAGCGAAAATGCTGAAAAAGATGTGGAGAAAGATCTGTCTGAAAACGCTGAAAAGGAGACTTCAGATGAGCAGCAACCCAAAGCCAAGGTTGTCGATGCTGATGATGCTGCTGATGATCAGGAGGAGAAGATGGATGTAGATAAAAGCATATCCGAAAATGGTGATGACAAAAAGTCCACAGATGTTGTTTCGACACCCGATCCCGATGCGTCTTCTGATGACTTGGAGGAAAAGAAGAAATCCGAGGATGAAGTTAAAGAAAAACCATCAGAGGAAGAAGAGACAAGCAAAATGGATGTGGATGATGAAACAGCTACAGCTAAGGATTCGGAAAAGAAAGAGAGCAGTCCTGAGAAGGATGAAAAGGCCACCACAGATAAGGCTGATGTAGAAGAATCTCCAGAGGAAACTAAAAAATCCGCCGTAACAGCAGATGACACAGAGGAGGAAAAAGAGAAGAAACTGGACGAAAGTGAGGAAAAGAAAACTCTAACCGAAGAGAAGGTCGACCTTACTGAGAAACCATCAGAAACAACAGGAACAACTGTTGAGCCAACTACCGAATCCGCTGCCAAGAAGGCGGGAGACAAACCCAGTGACCAGGAAATACTTGATCTTGTCGCTGCACCTCCCACCGATCCCGACGATGATGAGGTAATGAAAGAGAAAGAAAAAGCGGTTGAAGAGGAATGCAAAAAGCAAGCAGCCGAACTAAAGGCTCGCTTCCCTGACCTTGAAGTGATTCAACCAGCCACCGTTAAGCAACAGAAATTGGAGAAACCCAAACTGGAGATGTGCATGATCCGTTGGTTCAAGGATTTCGCCCTCGAACGTCGCATGGCCCACATTGTTAGCTGTGTGGAGCACAACAAATGGCCGGTGGATTCAAAATATAGCGCTTTTGCCAGCTGCAAAGGAGCAACCGATCTAAACATTGCCTTGCACGAGTCAATACCCCATTTGAATAGCATTGAGCGGCGATCCACCACGCCAGATGTGATCACCATTACAACGGATCAGGGCGTAACCAAACATTTGCAGGCGTCGCAGATGCAGCAAGTGGCAAGCACAGCCAATGTATCGGCCACCTCATCAACGGTGAATTCCGTTGTCACTCCAACGGGTCTGATGGGTCTGCCCACACCAAGCACCAAGATGGCACCCAATGTGGTCGGAGCACCAACATTACCAGGCCTCGATGCCAATAGCATTAATGCGGCAGTTGCTGCTGCTGTGGCAGCTGCTGCAGCTGGTGGCAATGCCACATCGCTATCATCCCTCCTGCCAGGCATGTCCCTTAGTGCGGCCAGTGGATCAGCAGGCAACAGCGTAGTGGGTCTTAATGTGCCCAATGCCGCTGGTGGCTCCAATGCCAGCAAGAAGCGTAAGCGTCACATTGCCATCGATGTGGAAACCGAACGAGCCAAATTACATGCCCTGCTCAATAATTCAACAAGTAAGTCTCCTTCTCCTTCTCCGTCATTTCATTACACATTCTTACACATTATCTGTCTCTTATTCTGTTTTTGCAGTGGCCCCCAAAGATTGGGAAAGTGAAATAGCCAATATGGAAGCATTGACTGGTGGTTCATCGGGACGTCGTGGTGGTGGTGGTGGCTCCGGCACATCGGCAGCTCTTAGTGGCATGCAACCACCGCCAGCGCATCAACATCCCTCGCTCTCCAGACAATCGTCTGGACAATTTAGTAAACCAGCTGTACCAGCTCTTAAAACACCGCCACCATCAATGGGTGCACCCATGGATCTGTCCTCAAGGTGGGTGTGCTGGGAATATATCTTTACGTTGTATGCACATCTAAAATGTTTATTACTCTTACATACATTCCACAGCAGCTTACCTAAGATGAATATGACGGAAATGTTGAAATCAGCCTCCTCAGCGGGAGCCATTGATCTAAGTGAAGTTCAGGACTTTTCTATGCCATCCAAGAAATCGAGTGTTCATGCTGCATTAAGCTCCGCCTTTCCCTCCATGGGCAGTAAAAGCAAATTGGATGATACCCTCAATAAGCTAATGAAGAAAAACAATTGCGTAAGTTAAAATCATTAGAAGGATTCACTAAGGAAATGTTGTACAATGTATCTCTTTTTTTTTTTTTTTGTACAGACAATTGAGGAGCCTGTCATTGGCAAGGAGAAGAAACGTAAGAAGCTGGATGAAATTGTATTGGGTCTATCGGCGGCTAAAGAGCAAAAGACCTTCCCGGATCCATCATTGCCATCGTCAAAGAAACCACAAATACCGCCAAGTGTTTCCGTGACACCAGCTAATCTTCAGTCATCGTCCAGTCAAATGCAATCGAATCAGAAACCATTTACAATCACTGTCACGACAGTGCCCGGAAGTGAGTTTGAGTCTCTGCGCTTTGATTTTTTAATAGCCCAAGATGCTACTTTCCCTAAAAGAACAGAAACTAATCAAATGTCTATTTTCTCTCTCTCTTTTCGTCACGCAGAGTCGAAGAGCTCCTCGTCCAACAGCGGAGGCGGCGGCGTGGGCTCAATGGGAGCCAGTTCATCGGGAGGCAGCGGAGCCGGCGGCTTAAGCGCTCTACAAAATATGACTATGGGCGGCAGCGGCGGATTATCGTCCAAGGACAGTCTCAATGCCCTGCTCGCCCAGACCATGTCGACGGATCCGCAAACGTTCCTCAAGCAACAGCAAAAGATGATGCAATTCCTGCCACCAGCACAACGCAAGGCATACGAAAATATGTTGGCCGAAATGGAGCAAGCCATGAAGCTCGGCTCCAAGTATTCCAATTCACCACACGACGTCAAGGTGAACAAATGGCTCTCGGACATGACGAGTCCATTGAGTGATCAATTGAGCATTGATTATGTAGCAGGAGGTGGAGGTGGCGGTTCCTCTGGTGGTCAGTCCAGTGTAACTAGTCGTCGAGGCAATCGCCAACAGGGTAATTCCAGTTCGCAACAATCGGCTGCCCAGCTACAAAAACAACAACAGCAGCAGCACCAACAGCAGCAACAACAACAGCAGCAACAACAGCAGCAACAACAACAGCAACAACAGTCGATGAGTGGACCCCAGGGTCTAACTGGAGAGGAACCCGTTCCTGTCATTAATAAACAGACTGGCAAACGTTTGGGTGGCAATAAGGCGCCCCAATTGAAACGACTTATGCAATGGCTAACCGAGAATCCAAATTACGAAGTGGATCCCAAATGGTTGGAACAAATGCAGAATCCCATGTCGGCACCGTCACCCAAACCCAGTCCCATGGACAATAGCAGTTATGGCGGCTCCAAATCTCATGGCGGACGACCATCGTCCAACTCCAGTAACACTTCATCCAACTCTCATAGCCAGCAACAGCAACAACAACAACAATCATCGAGTTCCCTGCAATCATCTGTTGGCGGCGGCAATTCGAGTAGCTCGAAGAAATCTTCACGACAACAACAATCCGCTGCGGCCTTGGATCAAGCAGCATTGCAATTTGGATCGCTAGCGGGACTAAATCCCAGTCTCCTGGCCAATTTACCTGGCTTGGGTGCTTTCGATCCAAAGAATCCACTTGCGGCCTTCGATCCGAAGAATCCATTGCTGTCAATGCCATTTGGTGGAATGCCCGGTATGGGTAATATACCGGGATTGGGCAATTTGAACAATATGAATCTGTTTGCCAGTTTGGCGGGCATGGGAGGATTGGGTAATCTGGCTGGTATGGATGCCCAGTCGCTGGCTGCGCTCATGGCTGCTGCCGGGCCAACATTGGGTGGCCTAACGGGCAACTCTGGTGCTGGATCCGGCAAGAGTCAGTCGCAGGGCGGCGGCGGTGCATCTTCATCCACTTCGTCGTCTTCATCGAGCAAAAAGAAACAACAGCAACAACAACAGCAGCAGCAACAACAACAACAACAACAAAACGAAGCTGCCCAATTGGCCGCAGTGGCAGCTGCTGCTGCGGCAAGTGCTGGCGCTGGCAGCAGTTCATCAAATGCCGGAGGAGGCGGTGGAGGTAAAAATTCAGCTGCATCCGCCTCACAGTTAGCAGCCGGTTTTCCGTTCCTCTTCCCAAATCCCTCACTGCTATATCCGCCCATGGGTTTGGGCTCTTTAAATCCCTATTCTCTGGGTTCCAGTGGCCTGGGCTCGGCCTATGATCAATTGGCACAACAATATAATCTACTAAATG
This sequence comes from Drosophila equinoxialis, assembly GCA_018150345.1. NCBI lineage: Eukaryota > Metazoa > Arthropoda > Insecta > Diptera > Drosophilidae > Drosophila > Drosophila equinoxialis. Next base: position 3,486,751 of record JAECWI010000703.1, read on the forward strand.
GAGCCGCAACATCCTCTGCGTCCAGTACCACCTCGACACAATCCAAATCGCATCAATCGCAATCGAAATCGAGTAATTCGCGATCCTCCAATGCCAATTCGGCAGCCAATCTAATGAATGCCATGGCCAGCATGACAGGAGCTCACAGTGTGGCTAGCACAGCCACAACGCCGTCTTCTTCATCGTCCTCGGGACGTGGTCGCCAGTCGAGCAGTCGCAATGCTGCTTCCTCCGTAACACCCAGTGCTGCGGACATGGCCCAGTTGAGTAGTCTGCTAATGCCCGGAGCTGATCCTCATCTGCTTGAATCGCTCAGTCGTATGAGCAGCATGGATCTAGCCCAAGCTACACGGCTGATGAGTTCCCTAGGCATGCCGCCCTTGCCCACTCCATCGTCCAGTTCTGTTTCCAATTCAAGCAGCAGCAGCAGTAGCAAACGGGCGGCAGCGGCGGCGGCGGCCAATGAGGCATCCCAGGCAGCTGCCCAAGCAGAGAAACTGGCCGCCAAGGAGCAGCAGAAATGGTTTGAAAGCTTGGCACGCGGTGCCCTACCCACAGATTTGGCTGCATTGCAGGCATTCTCGCAGGGTAAAATGCCATCGACGTCGGGTGGTGGATCCAATGCAGGAGCTTCTTCATCCTCATCCAGTAAGAGCTCCAAGTCGGCATCTTCTGCGGCAGCTGCTGCTGCAGCGGCAGCCGCGGCGGCAGCGGCTCAATTGCCACAAATTCCCGGCATGTCCAGTGACTTCTCACAGGCTTTGCTTGCGGAGATGGCTGCCCAGGCTATGGCCGCGGCAGGTGGTTCATTACCACTCAGCGGTCCAGGGTCAATAGCCAGTCTGGCCGGCCTTACAGGCGGAGCATCCTCATCGTCTACCTCGACTACCAATAGCAGCAGCAATAGCTCCGCTTCCAAGAGACAACGAGAGCAGGATGCGTTCAAGCAACAAATGGATTACTATACCAAGACATTGGGTCTGGGATCGGGTATATCTCTGATACCCACATCCTCAGCCAGCAGCAGTTCCAGTGCAGCGGCTGCAGCCTATGCAGCCGCCTTGGATGCAGAGCAACAACATCACCAACAACAGCAACAGAAATCGAAGAGATCTCGCAGTGAAATGCATCCCACCAAGGATGAGTTAACTGCTGCCGCCTTGGCTGCCGGTCTGCCTCTCAATCTGGGCTCGAGCATGAGTAGCATTGAGAAAAGTCTACGTGGGGCAGGTAGCTCTTCGAGCAGCAGTTCGACACCCGCTCCCATGTTAGCAGCCGAACAGGATAAGGTCACCTTGACGCCGCTAAATGCAGGATCTTCTTCCTCCTCTTCAGGCGGTGGTGGCGGCGGCGGCAATTCATCTTCCTCAGCCTCGGCAGCTGCGGGCATAGCCGCTAATCTGCCATCGCAGACCACCATCACAATTGCTCCGCCCATTAGCAGTGGAGCCAGCACAAGCAGCGAACGTTCCGAGCGCAGTGAATCTCGAATTTCACTGACTATCACAAATGCCGCCGATGCCGCCAAATTGCCGCCACCATACGAAGAGGCCGATGAGCTAATTATCCAGCCAATACTCAAGAAACCAACCCCGGCTCCTGGTAGCAGTCACGGGGGTAGTGTTGAGGATTTGGATGCGATTGGCGGTAATACCTCGGCTGCTAATCTCAGCGGTTCATCCACATCATCGTCGGCCGCGGCAGCAGCTGCAGCAGCGGCGGCGGCTGAAGAGAATCGTCGTTCCAGCAACCGTCTAAAGCGTCCAAGATCTGGCAATGATCAGGTGTCGGGTGGGGGCATTGAACAGCCGCCTGAAAAGCGACGTGAACTCCGTTCCACACGTCATACGCGGCAATCGGCAGATGCGGCCACGCTAAATCTATCGGCGGGAAGCGAATCGGAAGACCGGAATGAATGAGTATTGCGTAGCTCTAGGCAAGATGATCAGAATAGGGAGCCGCCTTCACATGCTGTAACCAAGACCAGACAAAACATTAATAATAGTAACAGCAACAGCAACAACAATAATAATAATAACAACGACAACAAGAAGAAGGGAGGAAAGAAGGCGACGGCAACAACAACAACAACGGGAACGACAAAGGCAAAGGCAGCAGCACATGTTAAAGCAAAAGCTGTTGCTTCCGATGATCGACTGCGTCGCTCGCGCCGCAAATTGAATTCTAAGCTAACTGTTACGACTAGATCCCTTAAGCTTAAAGTTGGGTAAAATATAAGAAAAACACCGAATTAACGTATATATATTATATATAGAAATTAGACAGAAAGAAAGAGGAAACGATGAGGAAAAGGAACAGCCTCCACTCACGCACGACTCGTCCCTTGCTCACCGCTCCCTTGCTCAATATTCCTCTCACTAGATTAAGTTTCGTCCAGTGAACAACTGCTGCTTAAATCGTTTTGCTGGCACACATAAACTATTTATCTTGAAGAACGAAGAGAGGAGAATGAGAAGGAGGAGGGATTTGACACCAATGATTTAGACTATGATGACTTCAACTGCTGCACAAATGGAGTCAATTGGTTTACATCATTGCTGACATTCTACATGGAGGAGGAGGAGGTGGAAAAGTAAGCCGGAGGTTGTTCCTTTTCTGATTGGCAAAATATTCATAAATTTACGAAAGAGAATATTGAAATGCGCTTATAATTTAATTATTAACAAGATGTGAGAAGAGAAAGAGGAGCAAAGCTAGCGCCCTGCTAAAAGAAGAGTAAAATACGAAAATTATGCGTTTAAATTATTGCAAAAAACAACAAAAACTAAACAAAAGAATAATACATTTTAAGCAAAAAAAGAAAACTAACGAAATGAATTCTTATATAGACACACACACACATACACATCTATTATATATACACCATGTAGTTTACTTGGGTTTCCTGCTGTCTCTGTCCTTTACTGATTATGATGATGATACCTGTACATAGTTTAAAATTCGACAAAAACGACAACAACACAACAAAACTAAATGAAAAACAACAACCAAAAGGCTTTTCGCATTGCTTAAAAAAAGTTTTCTTTTATATATACTTATATATATATATCTATACATATAAATAAGTCCCATGTGTATTCTCATTTGAATCATTTTCCCCCCTTGCACCTCTCTCCTGTTTACTCTACTACTTTCACTATGTTGTGTATGTGTCCTTTACCCCAACCAACCACCCACCCACCACCTCCCAAACCCTCACTCTATGTAATTTGCGTATAATTATTATTTTAAATCTGTAATTAGTAAAAACGAAAAAGCAGTTTTCATCATAGGTTTTAATTTTTATAATTGTGTAATTTGTATGTGCGTTTAATTTTTTTTTCAATAATTGTATTGTATTTCCATTGTAATGCAATTCGTTTGACAAAATTATGTGCGCGAAACTTGATAAATCAGGAATGAGAGAAATGTTTATTGAAAAATAGAATTTTTTAATTAAATCAATTTTAAATGTAATTGAAAGAAATATGAAAACAATTTGCACGTTTAATTATTGAGGTGACTGCTGACAAGGCAACGCATTGCATAATTAAAAATAAAATATTAACTAAAACAAAATGGAATTAAATATATTGTTCAATCGTAAAATTTGAACAATTCATTCAAAAAACACACACAAGAAAGAATTAAAAAAACAAAATCGACAAAAAAAAAAAACACAAAATCATATATTGCATACTTAAGTTGTAAGTAATAAATCTTAATTACAAATTATAATACATAAAAATAATATATATATATATATATAAATAACAACTGCAACACAACAACACACAACTACTGCAACAACAACAACAACAAAACAAATAACAACCATCAACTATTGATATTGATGATAAATAAAATAAATATATAAAAAGTAAATTTCAAAAATTACAATCGAAAATTGCATTTTTATTGGTGTTTGGAAACTTTCAGATGAAATTCCCGGAATTTATTTTTAAACTCTGTCACTGGTCCCTTAATAGAAACATAAATTTCGTAGGGAAATTTAAACTTTTGCTGTTTGGAATTATTTTATTTAATTTCTAAGCCAAAGTTCGATAAACTGCGAAATAAAAACAAAATATCTTTGAGGGCGTCAATCCCCCAGAGAAATTCTTTTGCTGAGCGATTAAAAGTCATTTAAAATCCAAAAGGGAAAAATAATTTTAATCTGTATCCTAGCTGAACTAGGAAATTTTAAAAATATTGAAAAACGACTATAGAAAAATCTTTTTTAGATCCGATACCTTCTGTTAGAGAGGGTAAATCTTTTCGTAAATTGTAATCTGTTCCTTAAGCTGAATGACTGTCTTTGCCTAATAAAAGTTTCTTTTGCTAGCTTTTGAATTGGGTAGTTTCTGTGAAATATTATATAAGACTAGCTTCATCTATATTTATGGAACTGCCTATTTCCCTCAGACTCGTTTGCGTCTGTTTCGCAACAAGTTATGCACTTTAATTGATGATACTTCTGAGCCGCCTAACGAAATTCTTTTTAATGATATACAATCAGTCCCTGCTCGCTTACTACAAACAAACACTTTTGCTACACCTTTCAATAATTGCTACATTAAACTGCTTCTGCATTATCTTCAAAATCCCGTAACCAATTCTCTATAGACGGTTGACCTGACCCACTGAACGAAGAAAGAGAATCCTCAATAAAATGATTACTAACTACAGTTGGTGACATAGACTGAAATGATCTTGCGTCATCATTTTCCGATTTAACCTCGACTTAGTCACCCACCAAATCGAAATGTTCGAGAAGACGATCTTCCAATGATTGCTTTCTCGTAGTCCTTGGTAGATGAGTTGTCCAAGTGGCCCAGTCATTCAGTCTACTGAACAACGAGGATCCGGGTTCGAATCCCAGGCTGGTGCTTGGAAGTAGTTTTCGTCTAAGCCGAAGACCTTAGTTGCCAGTGCTTGTAAAATATAGTTGGGTTGATAGTTTACAACTATATCCTATACTTTAATAATAACAATGATTGCTTTCTACCAGTTACTGTCAAATTCAAACTAATGACATATACTTTTGATGACTTCTGATCGCGTGATTCTTTTTTTGGTATCGTAAATTGAATGAAGATGAAGATAAAACATATTTTCACCCATTAATCATGCCAAATGAGTTCCATAATCTTTAATCTAATCAAGGATATGCGGATGATAGTTCCAATAGCAGTTTCCAGTTTATTCAGGTGTATCACCTGGAGTCACATCTTTTGATTACATTAGATTTCATGGGAAAATACTGCACGGAACCATATCGGAACAATTCTGTTCACACACTCCCAAACTATTCCCATGGGAACACTAAATAAATCAATTTGTTCGATTATATGTTTGCATGGACAATTTAGCGCTCTTTACTACGCAATTGAAATGGTATATATTATTTTTGTGTTTATGCATGGATGATATATATATATATATATATGTATAATTCACAGTAATTGAGTAAACTTAGAAAAAGGCAACAAAAAGCTGCACGTTGAATTTCGATAAAAAACAGAAAGTATTTTTTTGTTTTTTTTGTTTGTTTGTGTTTCCATTGAATTCGACATACAAGACCTAATCTTAATTGATATATATATAAATTTTTGTTTCTTTTTGCTGATAATAATTCCGATACATAATTGAAACGTTTTTCGTTTTTGTTTTGATACACTTAAATGGATTAATTGCTCTAGCCAATATATGAAAAGTTTTGGGGATGAAGAGGAGGGTAGGAGGTGGGTTTGGGAATAAACTTACAATAAATACAAAAAGTACAAATATGTGTATAATATTCAATATATATGTATATATAAATTTGAATCTGTGTGTGTGTGTGTGTTTGTGTGTGTGTATCAGCAATTAAAGCACTTCACTTTGATTGGTAAACTTTGAGTCTTAAAGGCTAAATAATTTGCGCATGCATTTTGCCTAGGGCGTTTTGGCTTCGTTGTTCCAATATCAATTCCAATATCAGATTTAGATATATTGCAGGAATAAAGAACGCTCACAGGCTTCCTCTAACAGCGCTTGCTGTCGCGATTTCTCCTCCGGTGTGAGTTCTCGCACCAGCTCATCAAAGCCATCATCGGAATAGGCAGTCTCCTGATCCTCATCATCCGCGATTCCCTCACCATCTAGAGGTGGCAACAAGGGTTCTCCAATTATCTGACGTATATCATTGGGCAGAGTCTCGGATGCCTTTAACTGCAAATAGATTGCCTCGGCTATTTCCAAAGTGCGTTGAACATCGATGTTTCCCGACAATTCATTGACATGTTTCAATATTTCGGTAAACTCGAATTTGCTATCGATAATGATGTTTGTCTCCTGATCCAGGATTGCAACCGAGAAGAGTAAATGGAAATTTGGGCAAGGCAGGCGGGTCCACAGGCATTCCCACAATTTAAGCACATCCTCGTTGCTTAACTCCCGCTTATACCAGACAAGAAGCCAACGGAAACAGAAGTACATGTTGTCCGAATCGTGGGTACGCATATAGCCAAACAGTGGAGCATTGGCGAACTCGATAAGTCGTCGCAGTTGAGCGAATTGGGTTTTCATGCCAGCCTGATCCATATCGAAATTGGTGAAAACCAAATTCATGAAGCCTGCTCAAAAACCACAAATAAAATAAACTAAACAGTAGAAGGCAAATTTTATACTACACTCACCTACAAAACACCAAAATGCATCCACCTCATTAACTTGTATTTCCAGAATTGGTGCCAATAAATCGGACATGCCCTGGACATAGCCCAAATCAAAGTTATACATCACATAGGTCATAAGGATGCCCTGCAATAGGGCTATATTAGGATTATCCTCGCCGGCATAGAATTTCTGTGAGCGATCAGTCCGCTTCACATCCTTTTCGATTTGGCACTTGCGATCTCTGTAGCCAACAAAATTTGCTTCCTGTATGGGAGTCATGGCCAGCCATTGGGCTTTCATGTTATAGTATTCCATGGACTTTTGTTTTCTACGCTCAATCCGTTCCTCTTGGTTGTCCGACCAGTAATAGTAGTTTAGCAAGTATTTCCAAACCTCACAACGTAAATTCTCAGTGATGCCACCACGAAAGATTATCTCCTTGATTCGATCACTATCCGAAATGCGACCCTCTGGTGTCTGAAACTCCAGCCACTGTGTTAGAGAAAGCGGTAGGCCTGAAAAAGGATAGTACATTAATCCAAAGTAAATGTAAAATGAATTTAGATTCAACTAACTAACCTCTTTGCACCCTCTGACGATCGGGTAAATTGTTAACTATTTTCTCATCTTGAGCATTTAGGTTCTCTAGCTCGCTGTCAGCTGGAGATTTATCAGCACTCTCGCCCCGACTTTGGCCATTTGAGGAACAGGCACTATTGGTACTGCCACTCAGTCCTATAATCTGATAGTTATCCGGTGACGTTTGACGATCGCCAGTTATTAAAGTGCTGGGTCGAGATTTGGGTGAACGCTGGAACGGCGGCTGAACATAATCTGGTATATTGCCCAAGAAGCCAGCCAGTTTATTGGGTAGCCAGCTCTCACGGGGTAATTGACTGGACTTGATCTCACCAATGTCCAGTTCGGCGAAGGTTTTCTTAAGCCTCTGCGTTTCGGTGGTCAGTATGGTGTATTCCTCTCCACCGCCGCGTCCTGAATCGGAACTATCAATGCAGTGCTGGTCTCGCATGGAGCGAACAAAGAGATCGGCATTGCCATGTTGGAAAAAGAATTCACTGTGGATGCCGCTGTCGGATTTACGCAAGAAACGTATTGTTTGGCCACGATGACGGACCTCAACTTTAGCCAAATCGTCCAACTGGACGCGCATACTCTTGGCACGTCCTGGCCCTTGGCCACCGCCGGCTCCACCACCATTGCTTGATTCACTGGGTTTCGTATTAAATACACGGCACTCGGAGATGGTGCGAGTTCTTCCCGATATTCTATCAACCAGTGCCCAATCACCCTGGTCCTGACTATCGTCGGCAATCATGATGCTATCATTTGGCTGCCATTCTAGAAAGAGACGACGTCGTGGCACTTCTGTATTAAGTGTTTTATATTCCACCAAAGAAAGAGATCCACTGGTATTCAGCTCCGTAATATGCTCGGCGCTGGCCTTTTTTAGTAGGACACCGTCATGGGTGAAAACAAGCTATGAAAAACAATGTATGGACGGGTGGGCATGAGTCAGTCAAATTTCGTAGTTCAAGTAGAAAATAAAGGAAAAAAAAAAAACAAAGCTTACATGACCAGCGCCTTGCGGCGGCTGCTCTTCTGTTGACGATGACGACGATCCAACCATGCCTCCTACGCCTTCTTGGGACTTTGATAGCACTCCCAATTGTATTTGGCCGCGTTCGAAACGCACAGATTCGTTCATATCCCAACTTTCTGCTTATCCGATTCTATTACGTTCTAATAAACAATTACACAGTGGCAGTGTGAGCAGCGTTGCCAGAGATTCAAACATTTTTAAAATGGTCACACCTCAATCAGAGGCTAAACTGACTGGCTAGCCTTTTTCAAGCTAAAGCTAGGTCTTCATAAATTTAAATGTTTTAACTGGTAACGTCTTTTTTCAATATCTACCCATTTTGAAAGTTTCATTCAATAGGCCCTTGATTTGAATAAAAATTAATTGTTTCTAGCTTTTAGCTAAAGACCAGCAGGATTCTTCGCAAATCAGTAAATTTTATAAAGTTTAAGCTTAAGGTAGGTAAAAATTCTCAAAAACAGAAAAATTTGCAAAATGAAATCACTTTTTACTTCTTAAATTATCCATTTAAAATTGTTTTGTAAGTTTCACAAATTGTCAACTTAACTCTATTGATAATTTTCGAAATTAAATGTTATTTATCCAATTAAACTAATTCATTCATATTATTTTATTACGAATATTTTTGAATTGGGTGAAACATTTGGACATTTGACAACAATTTTATAGTGTTTTTGAATTAAATCGTGACATAAGAGTATCAGCAAGATTTCGTTCAAAGGCACCAGCCTTGAGAATCAGACGCGAAATGCCACAAGTACAGACTTCCAAAATAAAGGATTTTATTTTGTAATTATTGAGAAATTAGACAGTATATTAGGTTTTTTCTCAGACAATATTTTTCAAAATTCCTAAACGATTTTAAAAACTTATACGTACATATATATATTAAAAATCAATCGATTCTATGGCATCAAACTTTGGAATTGGATGTGGCATTTTCTCATGTACATAAGTTAGGTAATGTAAAAGTAATTTACGTTTAGCATGACCTATACATTGATGGTTTAGATTATCGAAAATGAAAATATGAATCTGTAAAAATCGTAATACATTTTAATTTAAGATACCAATTCTAAGAAATATTATAACACAATTCATCTAAGTTCGTGCTTTCCCGTTTTACAATTCGTTTAACAATCAAAGAGTTTGAAATTCAAAAGAAATCGCTCAACATGCGATTGATAATTCTCAGTAAACACACGTGTTCTTTATGGTTAAAACATATTTAAGCCAAGGCGGAGACTAACGAAAGACACTTGCACTTGCAACTTCAATTGGCAAAGATGAAAGTTCAGCTTTTAGCTATCCTGGTATTGGTCAATTACTTTGGTCTCAGCTCCGCCATTGTGGAGCAGGGCGTTGACGAATGGTTGAAACAGGCCGCCGAGGAACTGGGTGAAACCAACAACCTCCTGAAACACATTGACACTGTTAATGGGCAAATCAAGTCGAATCTCGAAGAGCAGAGAAAGGCTTTGGAGGCAGTCGCACAGATCGAGGAACTACTTGCCAAACAGATTGCCTTTGAGGATGCCAAGTCAGAGGTGTTACTTGAAGCGTTCAAAAAGGTCTCGGTGAACGGAGAAGCCTATGCCGAGATCACAGGCAAGGAGTTGAGGGGATTGGCCCAACTCCAAGAAGGTACTAAGCAGTTGATTGTAAGCCTTGAACGAAAATTGGAAGGTTTTCAACGTCATGTGGTGAACAGTGCTCGTGGCATTGACCAAAGTATCGATCAGTTGACCAGACTGGTAACCCGAGCCATTCTTCCCCAGCTTAATGGTCTCCAGTGTTCCTTTGATAGCCTCGAGACTTCTCAGATCAACATTGAAGTAGAATTGAAGAACTTGGGTCGCATCAAGGATGTCAGTGAAAATACGAATGCCAAGTTGAGTATCTTGGAGCATCAATTAAAGGATTTAAATAACACTCAGACGATCGGCCTGGACAAACTGACGTCAGCAGTGAAACATCTGAAACCATTAAACACTTGGGAGATTGAAGGAGCGCTTAGGGAACTGATCATCTCCCAAAAACGCATAGAGCTCGATTTGGAATCCCGCGAGAAGCGTCCACATTATTCCCCAGAACCAGATTATTATCCTGAGATCTACGAACCCAAGGGTCAGAATTCCCGTCCTCAGTCAGAGGCCTACCCCCAGCATCAATCGAAACCACAAGCCATTCCAAATCCATCAAAACAATCCCCTCCTCAATCCTACAAACATCACGAACCTCACCCTCAGCCTTATGTTAAGCCTGTGGATTTGGTTCAGGTTTGGAGCATCGCGGAACCCCAAAACGGTAAGAACACTCATACATATATTTACTATAAACTGATATTAAGGTAAATTTTATTCCAGGTGAAGTTCGTCGTGTTAGTGCCTATGCTGAGTCGCCTGAATCCAAACCGAAATCCATCAAACCATATCAACCCGTGGAGAAAAATCCCGTCTCTTGGCGGGAACCTCTACCCTGGCAAACAGTATCTCCATACCAATCCGTTCCAGCACCAGCACCTAAGCAACAGCCGGAAAGTTATCCATCCATACCCCATGGATCTCGTCCTGCTCCTTCACAGCAGTTCGAACATCAACCTCTGTCCTGGAATGTCCTACCACAGAAACAATACAAGCCGGAAGCTCACGGTTATTCAGAGAATCATGGTCATTTAGCACCTCATCTGCCTAAGCCCAAACAATCTGCTCCCGTGCATCCAGGTCCTAGACATTCTTCTCCAAAGCAAAAAGCTTGTAATCAAAAGAAACCTCAAAATATACCCCACCATCCTGCTCCTAGATCCTACTTACCTGCACCACCAGCACCACAATCCTATACATACCATGATTCTCCACCAAATCACCAAGTTCCCCGAGAAGAAGAATCTTGGAGAGTCTGGAATGGAGCTGTCCCGCAATTGAAGGCTTATTGATATATTAAAGTTTTGATTTCAAAATAAAACAACTTATTTTTTATCCCAAATTAAATTGTTATTGCTCTTTTGTTGCTCAATAAAATCAACCGTAGGCATAAAACAAATTGTGGTTGAACATCTTCTATTTTGGTAGTCGTAGAGGAAATGATTATGTTGCTCCAATCCCTAACTCCCAAAGGTGTAATGAGATGTTTACCTAGAGAAATCAATTATCATTAGCAAGAAAGGTTTTTTTTAGGTAGAACTACAGACTTTTAATACTTCCCAGTTCTTCCCAATAACTAAACGCTGTGTTTCCTCCCCACTTGAAAACATCACTATCCTGTGAATAACACACACGGATTTAATAAACAATCCTTCGTACAGGGTCCGGATCATCGAAAGTAATTTATAATCTGCTCCTTTCAGGCCAGGAACAAAGATCACTTAAAAGAAACTACAGGCAATCGGAGCATTCTCGTTTTGTTAACCTGCCCAAAGGAACTAATCCGTATTTAGAATCACAAGCCTTTTTAAACACTCGTTAGCATGTCAGAGAGTACTAAAAATTATGAAATTTATTTATTGAAATAAGAGCTAAAGGCCTTCTAGCTAGTACTTATATTTGTGTATCACTAATCACTCAACATCAAAAGGGCGGTCCGATGAGTCTGATTATTATAAACATGCTAATCTCATACACACGTCGATCCAAATCCAACCTACTTATTAATTCTTAAAGACTATGGAACTCTAAGGAAAAGAACCCAAATCAAATGAAGAATGGCCAGGGTCTTTGTATCCTTACATAAAAAAATAATCCATGAAATGTTTTGCCCTGATCTGTAGAAACACGAAACTTCAGTTACTCATTATAATATGCCGTAATATACTTTATTGAATTGATCTAGTTGCGGAAGTCACACCAACAACAACTATAAATATCTTTGTAGTATTAAACAAAGAAATACACACCAAACATGGGAACTTATCCGCCAAGAAGTCGGTTAATCAAACGTAGTTTAAAGACACTTTTTAGACGTCGTGCCAATGCTTGAAATTATGATTAAATTTAAACGCTTTTTAGAAATATATGTATGAGTAGAATAATTATGTTTATTCATGGATTTATTCATGCATTTATCTTTTTTTTCGTGGCTTCTTCTTTTTGTAGTAGATAATATTAAAACCAAAACAGAGACACGTGCCAGGTGTGAGTAACTGAAACTATTTATACCGCAGTTCCCAATATTATTCAAAACATATTTAGGTTGTCACTAGACCAAAACACTTCACACACATTCATCATGAGGATCCAAGTTGTCCTGTCGATATTGTACCTCTCTGCTGTTTTGATCTTAGCTGAGGATGGAAAGGCGCAGAAGAAAGATCAGCAAATTCTAGAGATCCTTAAGAAGGGCGATGCGGAGCTGAGGAAACTAAACCACAAGGTTCATGACTTAAGCAACTCCCAAAAGGGCATTGAAGAGAAAATCAAGCAGCAACGCGACCAATTAGAAGGTATCACCCGTCTCGAGGAGGGTTTGGTTAAGATTCAAAACGACACTGCCCACAGCTTCCAACTGACTGCAAGTGGAGTGAAGAACCTCACCGCCAATATACGCTCCTTCGAAGCCAAGAACGATAAGTCTCTACAAAATCTAGGCAAGGTGGAGCTTCAGATCAAGGAAGTCATTGGGAAAGTGGATGCCAATCAACACAAATATGAAAACGAAATCAAGGGCGTATCCAAGTCGGTGGAAAAGCATTTGGACGAACTCAACAAGTTGCTCAAGCAATCCATTATAGAGAAATTGGTTTCGCTAGATCGGACGGCGAAGAAACTGGAATCGACTCAGAAGAACATTGAACAGAAAGCTTTATATTTGGATGAACTGAACGAATTGGCAGGCAGAGCCAACTACAAGGCAGACCATTTGGAGCAGGGACTTCAACAACTGAACTACACCCAAAATCAACGATTGACTGGCATCGCAGTGTCCGTGCATGAGGTTGAAAAGGGTGTGGGACATCTAGACAGGAAACTGGTTGAGTTGCTGGGCAACCAGCAAATCATTGAGAAGGTTCTCAAGGACTGCACCAAATGGAAACATCCCAACAAACCATCCAATCGGGAGAACTTATGGACACCACCCCAACTAGATTATAGTCCATCCTATGGGTGAGTTTTCAATTTAAAAATAAAAACGTATTCGTTAACGTTTTCTTCCAGTTTCCAACAGGAGCAGGTCAGCTACGCATCTGCCGAAGAAGCTGCCCAACTTCACAAATTGTTGTATGGCAAGGACCAAAACTGATGAAAACAATTACCAAACTTAACCATTATTAAATCTATTTATAAAACCTAAATAAATATAAAATGATTTGAAGATTTTGTTTTTAATCTGTAACATTTGAAGAATGTTTTGTGAAAATATGAAGTAAATCGGTATAAAATTGACAAAGCTTTGGAGCTGGGCATTTAGATGCTCGAGTGTATAAAACTTTAAGACGAATTTGCCTCTACTCCTATAAAGAATTCCAAATTTTTCCAATGATCCTTTAAAAACTAATTAAGGATATGTTTATTCACCTCTTCACAATGAATGTTTTAAAATGTGCTTATTTTAGGATTTTGAAACCTTATCTCACCTTTACAAATTCACCCGTTGACATAATACAAACTTGGAAAGGACGTTTTAGATTTTGGTTGTCGTAGACGTCAATTTTTAGTTCGGCCATATAACGGCCGTTAAAGGGTAATCCACGTGAACTTATATTGAATCGAAAATCATAGGGCTCGAAGAAAAATTTTGTCTAAAATGAAATTAATTCAAAATTTGAAATTCAAACTTTTAATATGTGATTATGGATACTTACACCAGGATATTTGATACACTTTTCCTTCATTGTATCCTTGTTGATTATGTGTTTGGTAAAGTAAATGTAAAAATAATTTTCTGGGTCGTTAAGCGCCTGGCATAGATCTGAATGGTTTATGTTGTAGATCGTTGGTTGCCAAACCCCAACCTCCCAATGGTATGCAGAGATCTGAACCTAAATAAATCAGTTATCATTAGTAGAATGGAAATTGATTCAATTATTTGAAGTACCACTAAGCGATCAGTTGGCTCGATTTTCCATGTAGAAGCAACGGAAAAATTGCCTGACACATTTACAATATCATTGTCCATTGTTCTATGAATCTCCGATATATCAAACAATTCGTCTACAGTTAAAACGTTTTCGGGTTGATTTTGACATTTACGTATAATTTCAGGATCGTCCAAAAGAAATTCATAAACTGTTCCTTGCAAATCACGAACGAAAATCAGGACGAAAAGAAACACTAAAACGTGGAACATTTTGAATGCGTTTACTTGTCAATTGGAATAATTCATATTAACGGGCGACATCGGTTTATATATATGGAAAATAATTGAAATAATTAGGTACATTGATTTTTATTGCTATCACCAGAGTCCAATTAACATTATTAGGGAGTGGTGTTGAGGTCTTTATAGTATATAATTAATAATTAAACCCATGGCAAGATTTTAGATAATTATGTTAATACGAGATAATTATAGTTTATATGAAAATACGACTAAATAGAGATTACAAGATGTTAAATGACAATTGACGTTTGGCTCGGCTTGACTTTGCCGTCCGTCTTTGACGCTTCGTCTTTAGCGCTCGGCTTTTAGTGTCCGACTTTGACACTCCTCTTTTAGCACCCGTCTATGGTACTCGGCTTGACCTTACATCCTTTCTATGACGGAAGACCTCAAAACACGTCCGTCTTGTTCGACGCGCAAAAACTAACTCTCTCGTCGTCATCTCTCATTCGTTCGACATCCCTCTTTGATAATCTATTCTCACACACTCGCGTCCTCTCTTTGATTGTCGTCTAGTCCCTCGTCTTCGGGTACTATAAATAAAAGTACTAGACACTCCCCTTTGACCGATTCGCTCAACGATTAATTCTCGAAATTAATTCTTAAGGCATTTTTTAAACAATTGGACCCAAGATTTAGTTTCAAAGACCACATTAATAAATAGCACAGAAATTGATAAGAAAGAATCACATCGTATGTAGCCTTGATGTTTCCTGACTTATCCGAACACTGCATAAAAACTTGATAAATCTTGGTATCAAAAGGTTTAGAATAGTTTAGAGCACGTTGCGTATACGTAATTACTCCATAATTATGGAGTTGCATTGAGCATTTACAACAATTTTGCACGAATTCTACTTCAGTTCAACCTATTTACATTTAATGTGTGGCAAACCTGCAATAAATCAGTTACGGTCTACCGAATACAAACCACTTAGTCATTCACTTAAAAACTGCAATCGCAGTCTTGAAAAATATTTAGATAATTGATTTATTGTTTAAAGGCTTTAAGCCTATTGGTCCATTAAAAATAAATAATGTTTCGATTAATTTGTAAACCATTTTTGCATCTTATCAGAGCCTTTGGTGGCTAACAAAAAACTATTAAAACTTTCGATTTCAATTTCAACAATTATAATAAAACAAATCATCTAAGTTCGTGCTTTCCCGTTTTACGATTCTTTTAACAATCAAAGAGTTTGAAATTCAAAAGAAATCATTCAACATGCGATTGATAATTCTCAGTAAACACACGTGTTCTTTATGGTTAAAACATATTTAAGCCAAGGCGGAGACTAACGAAAGACACTTGCACTTGCAACTTCAATTGGCAAAGATGAAAGTTCAGCTTTTAGCTATCCTGGTATTGGTCAATTACTTTGGTCTCAGCTCCGCCATTGTGGAGCAGGGCGTTGACGAATGGTTGAAACAGGCCGCCGAGGAACTGGGTGAAACCAACAACCTCCTGAAACACATTGACACTGTTAATGGGCAAATCAAGTCGAATCTCGAAGAGCAGAGAAAGGCTTTGGAGGCAGTCGCACAGATCGAGGAACTACTTGCCAAACAGATTGCCTTTGAGGATGCCAAGTCAGAGGTGTTACTTGAAGCGTTCAAAAAGATCTCGGTGAACGGAGAAGCCTATGCCGAGATCACAGGCAAGGAGTTGAGGGGATTGGCCCAACTCCAAGAAGGTACTAAGCAGTTGATTGTAAGCCTTGAACGAAAACTGGAAGGTTTTCAACGTCATGTGGTGAACAGTGCTCGTGGCATTGACCAAAGTATCGATCAGTTGACCAGACTGGTAACCCGAGCCATTCTTCCCCAGCTTAATGGTCTCCAGTGTGCCTTTGATAGCCTTGAGACTTCTCAGATCAACATTGAAGTAGAATTCAAAAACTTGGGTCGCATCAAGGATGTTAGTGAGAATACTAATGCCAAGTTGAGTATCTTGGAGCATCAATTAAAGGATTTAAATAACACTCAGACGATCGGCCTGGACAGACTGACGGCAGCAGTGAAACATCTGAAACCATTAAACACTTGGGAGATTGAAGGAGCGCTTAGGGAACTGATCATCTCACAAAAACGCATAGAGCTTGATTTGGAATCCCGCGAGAAGCGTCCACATTATTCCCCAGAACCAGATTATTATCCTGAGATCTACGAACCCAAGGGTCAGAATTCCCGTCCCCAGTCAGAGGTCTACCCCCAGCATCAAACGAAACCACAAGCCATTCCAAAACCCCCAAAACTATCCCCTCCTCAATCCAACAAACATCACGAATCTCACCCTCAGCCTTATGTTAAGCCTGTGGATTTGGTTCAGGTTTGGAGCATCGCAGAGCCCCAAAACGGTAAGAACACTCATATATTTACTATAAACTGATATTAAGGTAAATTTTATTCCAGGTGAAGTTCGTCGTGTCAGTGCCTATGCTGAGTCGCCTGAATCCAAACCGAAATCCATCAAACCATATCAACCCGTGGAGAAAAATCCCGTCTCTTGGCGGGAACCTCTACCCTGGCAAACAGTATCTCCATACCAATCCGTTCCAGCACCAGCACCTAAGCAACAGCCGGAAAGTTATCCATCCATACCCCATGGATCTCGTCCTGCTCCTTCACAGCAGTTCGAACATCAACCTCTGTCCTGGAATGTCCTACCACAGAAACAATACAAGCCGGAAGCTCACGGTTATTCAGAGAATCATGGTCATTTAGCACCTCATCTGCCTAAGCCCAAACAATCTGCTCCCGTGCATCCAGGTCCTAGACATTCTTCTCCAAAGCAAAAAGCTTGTAATCAAAAGAAACCTCAAAATATACCCCACCATCCTGCTCCTAGATCCTACTTACCTGCACCACCAGCACCACAATCCTATACATACCATGATTCTCCACCAAATCACCAAGTTCCCCGAGAAGAAGAATCTTGGAGAGTCTGGAATGGAGCTGTCCCGCAATTGAAGGCTTATTGATATATTAAAGTTTTGATTTCAAAATAAAACAACTTATTTTTTATCCCAAATTAAATTGTTATTGCTCTTTTGTTGCTCAATAAAATCAACCGTAGGCATAAAACAAATTGTGGTTGAACATCTTCTATTTTGGTAGTCGTAGAGGAAATGATTATGTTGCTCCAATCCCTAACTCCCAAAGGTGTAATGAGATGTTTACCTAGAGAAATCAATTATCATTAGCAAGAAAGGTTTTTTTTAGGTAGAACTACAGACTTTTAATACTTCCCAGTTCTTCCCAATAACTAAACGCTGTGTTTCCTCCCCACTTGAAAACATCACTATCCTGTGAATAACACACACGGATTTAATAAACAATCCTTCGTACAGGGTCCGGATCATCGAAAGTAATTTATAATCTGCTCCTTTCAGGCCAGGAACAAAGATCACTTAAAAGAAACTACAGGCAATCGGAGCATTCTCGTTTTGTTAACCTGCCCAAAGGAACTAATCCGTATTTAGAATCACAAGCCTTTTTAAACACTCGTTAGCATGTCAGAGAGTACTAAAAATTATGAAATTTATTTATTGAAATAAGAGCTAAAGGCCTTCTAGCTAGTACTTATATTTGTGTATCACTAATCACTCAACATCAAAAGGGCGGTCCGATGAGTCTGATTATTATAAACATGCTAATCTCATACACACGTCGATCCAAATCCAACCTACTTATTAATTCTTAAAGACTATGGAACTCTAAGGAAAAGATGGCCAGGGTCTTTGTATCCTTACATAAAAAAATAATCCATGAAATGTTTTGCCCTGATCTGTAGAAACACGAAACTTCAGTTACTCATTATAATATGCCGTAATATACTTTATTGAATTGATCTAGTTGCGGAAGTCACACCAACAACAACTATAAATATCTTTGTAGTATTAAACAAAGAAATACACACCAAACATGGGAACTTATCCGCCAAGAAGTCGGTTAATCAAACGTAGTTTAAAGACACTTTTTAGACGTCGTGCCAATGCTTGAAATTATGATTAAATTTAAACGCTTTTTAGAAATATATGTATGAGTAGAATAATTATGTTTATTCATGGATTTATTCATGCATTTATCTTTTTTTCGTGGCTTCTTCTTTTTGTAGTAGATAATATTAAAACCAAAACAGAGACACGTGCCAGGTGTGAGTAACTGAAACTATTTATACCGCAGTTCCCAATATTATTCAAAACATATTTAGGTTGTCACTAGACCAAAACACTTCACACACATTCATCATGAGGATCCAAGTTGTCCTGTCGATATTGTACCTCTCTGCTGTTTTGATCTTAGCTGAGGATGGAAAGGCGCAGAAGAAAGATCAGCAAATTCTAGAGATCCTTAAGAAGGGCGATGCGGAGCTGAGGAAACTAAACCACAAGGTTCATGACTTAAGCAACTCCCAAAAGGGCATTGAAGAGAAAATCAAGCAGCAACGCGACCAATTAGAAGGTATCACCCGTCTCGAGGAGGGTTTGGTTAAGATTCAAAACGACACTGCCCACAGCTTCCAACTGACTGCAAGTGGAGTGAAGAACCTCACCGCCAATATACGCTCCTTCGAAGCCAAGAACGATAAGGCTCTACAAAATCTAGGCAAGGTGGAGCTTCAGATCAAGGAAGTCATTGGGAAAGTGGATGCCAATCAACACAAATATGAAAACGAAATCAAGGGCGTATCCAAGTCGGTGGAAAAGCATTTGGACGAACTCAACAAGTTGCTCAAGCAATCCATTATAGAGAAATTGGTTTCGCTAGATCGGACGGCGAAGAAACTGGAATCGACTCAGAAGAACATTGAACAGAAAGCTTTATATTTGGATGAACTGAACGAATTGGCAGGCAGAGCCAACTACAAGGCAGACCATTTGGAGCAGGGACTTCAACAACTGAACTACACCCAAAATCAACGATTGACTGGCATCGCAGTGTCCGTGCATGAGGTTGAAAAGGGTGTGGGACATCTAGACAGGAAACTGGTTGAGTTGCTGGGCAACCAGCAAATCATTGAGAAGGTTCTCAAGGACTGCACCAAATGGAAACATCCCAACAAACCATCCAATCGGGAGAACTTATGGACACCACCCCAACTAGATTATAGTCCATCCTATGGGTGAGTTTTCAATTTAAAAATAAAAACGTATTCGTTAACGTTTTCTTCCAGTTTCCAACAGGAGCAGGTCAGCTACGCATCTGCCGAAGAAGCTGCCCAACTTCACAAATTGTTGTATGGCAAGGACCAAAACTGATGAAAACAATTACCAAACTTAACCATTATTAAATCTATTTATAAAACCTAAATAAATATAAAATGATTTGAAGATTTTGTTTTTAATCTGTAACATTTGAAGAATGTTTTGTGAAAATATGAAGTAAATCGGTATAAAATTGACAAAGCTTTGGAGCTGGGCATTTAGATGCTCGAGTGTATAAAACTTTAAGACGAATTTGCCTCTACTCCTATAAAGAATTCCAAATTTTTCCAATGATCCTTTAAAAACTAATTAAGGATATGTTTATTCACCTCTTCACAATGAATGTTTTAAAATGTGCTTATTTTAGGATTTTGAAACCTTATCTCACCTTTACAAATTCACCCGTTGACATAATACAAACTTGGAAAGGACGTTTTAGATTTTGGTTGTCGTAGACGTCAATTTTTAGTTCGGCCATATAACGGCCGTTAAAGGGTAATCCACGTGAACTTATATTGAATCGAAAATCATAGGGCTCGAAGAAAAATTTTGTCTAAAATGAAATTAATTCAAAATTTGAAATTCAAACTTTTAATATGTGATTATGGATACTTACACCAGGATATTTGATACACTTTTCCTTCATTGTATCCTTGTTGATTATGTGTTTGGTAAAGTAAATGTAAAAATAATTTTCTGGGTCGTTAAGCGCCTGGCATAGATCTGAATGGTTTATGTTGTAGATCGTTGGTTGCCAAACCCCAACCTCCCAATGGTATGCAGAGATCTGAACCTAAATAAATCAGTTATCATTAGTAGAATGGAAATTGATTCAATTATTTGAAGTACCACTAAGCGATCAGTTGGCTCGATTTTCCATGTAGAAGCAACGGAAAAATTGCCTGACACATTTACAATATCATTGTCCATTGTTCTATGAATCTCCGATATATCAAACAATTCGTCTACAGTTAAAACGTTTTCGGGTTGATTTTGACATTTACGTATAATTTCAGGATCGTCCAAAAGAAATTCATAAACTGTTCCTTGCAAATCACGAACGAAAATCAGGACGAAAAGAAACACTAAAACGTGGAACATTTTGAATGCGTTTACTTGTCAATAATTGGAATACTTGGAATAATTCATATTAACGGGCGACATCGGCTTATATATATGGAAAATAATTGAAATAATTAGGTACATTGATTTTTATTGCTATCACCAGAGTCCAATTAACATTATTAGGGAGTGGTGTTGAGGTCTTTATAGTATATAATTAATAATTAAACCCATGGCAAGATTTTAGATAATTATGTTAATACGAGATAATTATAGTTTATATGAAAATACGACTAAATAGAGATTACAAGATGTTAAATGACAATTGACGTTTGGCTCGGCTTGACTTTGCCGTCCGTCTTTGACGCTTCGTCTTTAGCGCTCGGCTTTTAGTGTCCGACTTTGACACTCCTCTTTTAGCACCCGTCTATGGTATTCGGCTTGACCTTACATCCTTTCTATGACGGAAGACCTCAAAACACGTCCGTCTTGTTCGACGCGCAAAAACTAACTCTCTCGTCGTCATCTCTCATTCGTTCGACATCCCTCTTTGATAATCTATTCTCACACACTCGCGTCCTCTCTTTGATTGTCGTCTAGTCCCTCGTCTTCGGGTACTATAAATAAAAGTACTAGACACTCCCCTTTGACCGATTCGCTCAACGATTAATTCTCGAAATTAATTCTTAAGGCATTTTTTAAACAATTGGACCCAAGATTTAGTTTCAAAGACCACATTAATAAATAGCACAGAAATTGATAAGAAAGAATCACATCGTATGTAGCCTTGATGTTTCCTGACTTATCCGAACACTGCATAAAAACTTGATAAATCTTGGTATCAAAAGGTTTAGAATAGTTTAGAGCACGTTGCGTATACGTAATTACTCCATAATTATGGAGTTGCATTGAGCATTTACAACAATTTTGCACGAATTCTACTTCAGTTCAACCTATTTACATTTAATGTGTGGCAAACCTGCAATAAATCAGTTACGGTCTACCGAATACAAACCACTTAGTCATTCACTTAAAAACTGCAATCGCAGTCTTGAAAAATATTTAGATAATTGATTTATTGTTTAAAGGCTTTAAGCCTATTGGTCCATTAAAAATAAATAATGTTTCGATTAATTTGTAAACCATTTTTGCATCTTATCAGAGCCTTTGGTGGCTAACAAAAAACTATTAAAACTTTCGATTTCAATTTCAACAATTATAATAAAACAAATCATCTAAGTTCGTGCTTTCCCGTTTTACGATTCTTTTAACAATCAAAGAGTTTGAAATTCAAAAGAAATCATTCAACATGCGATTGATAATTCTCAGTAAACACACGTGTTCTTTATGGTTAAAACATATTTAAGCCAAGGCGGAGACTAACGAAAGACACTTGCACTTGCAACTTCAATTGGCAATGATGAAAGTTCAGCTTGTAGCTATCCTGGTATTGGTCAATTACTTTGGTCTCAGCTCCGCTATTGTGGAGCAGGGCATTGACGAATGGTTGAAACAGGCCGCCGAGGAACTGGGTGAAACCAACAACCTCCTGAAACACATTGACACTGTTAATGGGCAAATCAAGTCGAATCTCGAAGAGCAGAGAAAGGCTTTGGAGGCAGTCGCACAGATCGAGGAACTACTTGCCAAACAGATTGCCTTTGAGGATGCCAAGTCAGAGGTGTTACTTGAAGCGTTCAAAAAGATCTCGGTGAACGGAGAAGCCTATGCCGAGATCACAGGCAAGGAGTTGAGGGGATTGGCCCAACTCCAAGAAGGTACTAAGCAGTTGATTGTAAGCCTTGAACGAAAACTGGAAGGTTTTCAACGTCATGTGGTGAACAGTGCTCGTGGCATTGACCAAAGTATCGATCAGTTGACCAGACTGGTAACCCGAGCCATTCTTCCCCAGCTTAATGGTCTCCAGTGTGCCTTTGATAGCCTTGAGACTTCTCAGATCAACATTGAAGTAGAATTCAAGAACTTGGGTCGCATCAAGGATGTTAGTGAGAATACTAATGCCAAGTTGAGTATCTTGGAGCATCAATTAAAGGATTTAAATAACACTCAGACGATCGGCCTGGACAGACTGACGGCAGCAGTGAAACATCTGAAACCATTAAACACTTGGGAGATTGAAGGAGCGCTTAGGGAACTGATCATCTCACAAAAACGCATAGAGCTTGATTTGGAATCCCGCGAGAAGCGTCCACATTATTCCCCAGAACCAGATTATTATCCTGAGATCTACGAACCCAAGGGTCAGAATTCCCGTCCCCAGTCAGAGGTCTACCCCCAGCATCAAACGAAACCACAAGCCATTCCAAAACCCCCAAAACTATCCCCTCCTCAATCCAACAAACATCACGAATCTCACCCTCAGCCTTATGTTAAGCCTGTGGATTTGGTTCAGGTTTGGAGCATCGCAGAACCCCAAAACGGTAAGAACACTCATATATTTACTATAAACTGATATTAAGGTAAATTTTATTCCAGGTGAAGTTCGTCGTGTCAGTGCCTATGCTGAGTCGCCTGAATCCAAACCGAAATCCATCAAACCATATCAACCCGTGGAGAAAAATCCCGTCTCTTGGCGGGAACCTCTACCCTGGCAAACAGTATCTCCTTACCAATCCGTTCCAGCACCAGCACCTAAGCAACAGCCGGAAAGTTATCCATCCATACCCCATGGATCTCGTCCTGCTCCTCCACAGCAGTTCGACCATCAACCTCTGTCATGGAATGTCCTACCACAGAAACAATACAAGCCGGAAGCTCACGGTTATTCAGAGAATCATGGTCATTTAGCACCTCATCTGCCTAAGCCCAAACAATCTGCTCCCGTGCATCCAGGTCCTAGACATTCTTCTCCAAAGCAAAAAGCTTGTAATCAAAAGAAACCTCAAAATATACCCCACCATCCTGCTTCTAGATCCTACTTACCTGCACCACCAGCACCACAATCCTATACATACCAAGATTCTCTACCGAAACACCAAGTTCCCCGCGAAGAAGAATCTTGGAGAGTCTGGAATGGAGCTGTCCCGCAATTAGACGCTTACTAAAATGTTACTTTTTAAGTATTCACAAGGCAACGAGTTCCCTTTTTATTTCTTAATAAATTGACCCGTACAAATAAAATTGCGATTGGGCGTTTCCGTTATTGGTTGTCGTACACGTCAATTTTTAATTCGACGTTATAACGCCCATAAAAGTCGATACGAAGTTTTGTTCAAATGAATATCATAGGGCTCCAGAAAATACATTGGCTGAAATGATTTTAGTTCTAAATTTTAAAATCGACCTTTTAATATGGATACTCACACTTTTTATAATTGTGTCCTTATTGAGTATGTGTTTCGTTAGGTCATGTATCTGTTTGTGGGTCAGTAAACGCTTCGCATGCATCTTCAATGATTATATTGTAGATCGTTGGTTGCCAATCCCCAACCTCCCAATGGTATGCAGAGATCTGTACCTAAAAAAATAGCTTACCATTGGAATTAATTTTATTATTACAATATCATTGTCCATTGTTCTATGAAGCTCCGATGTATTAAACAATTCGTCTATAGATAAAACGTTGTCGGGTTGATTAGAAGATTAACGAAAAAATCACAATAACAAAAACAACCGACAATAGGTACATTTCCGATTCGTTAACTTGTTCAAAAGAATTTATCAAAATTTTCGATTGCAGTCCGTTATATACGGTTATCAATATGTCAGAATGAGTTAAAAATCGTGATGTGCTTTGTTGGCAATCAGCAAGGGCGTGGCGCTAAGTTATATAAATCATAATAAATTAAAGTAAATAAAAATCGAACATTTTTCTTATCACTGATATGACAATGAGAGTAAGGCAACCTTAAAAGCAACAGAGTCTTCGAATGAAATCAAACTTTAAATATTGGTTTTAAACCCTTTTTCAAATATAAAGCCAAAGTTATCAATACGAAATTCCTGTTTAATAGTTAATAGTTTCAATATATTATTGAGTTTTTGCACTGAATATTGATTAAAATTTGTTCGATCTGATTGGAAAAAGGTTTGTGTTAGTCCTGATGAATTTGTAATTTGTAACAAAAAAGATATGTAAACTTTTTATACGCAAGGATTATGAATGAAGAATTAGAAAGGAAAGGACCAAAGTAGAAACTTGGAACACCGATTCTTGAATCAATATTTCCTGGGGAAAGACCGAAAGATTTGTAACCAGAGGGCCGGGGCTAACTTCCACCGCGTCAAAGTTTGTATACTCTTGCAAGTTTTTTAGTAACTCTTTTATCTAAACTAACTGTTTAATCTAAAAAGGGTAATGTTTGCGAAAGAACGGCCTTCAATCTTAGCGTAGGATGTAACGAACATTTTAATGAATGTCACTGTTTTCCACCGATCGTTCCTATGGGAGCTATATGATATAGTTACCCGATCTTTATCAAATTCGGCACAGTCATTAACAATCAATTATCTGCAAATGATCTTTGATTTGAAGACGCAAAAATGGCTAGATTGCTTCTAGTCTTTTCTAACCAATCAGTAATCATTTTTGTAATATTTTGAACGAATCCTTTTAAGGATTGAATTGAGGATAAAGACATTCAGACACTAAGACAATATTTATGCAGATAAGTTTTGAAAGCGCTGCAGGTAAATCTAAATATGGCGCCAAAATAGACGGAAACAAGAACTGAAAATCCGGATTTCATATGAATTTCCCTAACTGCTTTAACGGTCTAACAATTAAACATTGTTGTGTGTAGCATTAGTAATTGAGATTAAATAGTTTATTATACTGACCCACATACAATTCAGTCACGTTTTTCATAAAATGATTCCGAAAATAGCTCAACGACAATGAAATATCTTCGAGAAGAAATAAACAAAGAAGTACCCACCAGATATGGGAACTCACCCGCCAAGAAGTCGTTGAACCAAACTTTTCAGATATGATTAAGTACTAAATGAAAAATAGAGAAAATGTTTCTACCTTCTGTGGCTTCTTATTTTTGTAGTAGATAATATTAAAACCAAAACAAAGACACGTGCCAGGTGTGAGTAACTGAAACTATTTATACCGCAGTTCCCAATGTTATTCAAAACATATTAAGGTTGTCACTAGACCAAAACACTTCACACACATTCATCATGAGGATCCAAGTTGTCCTGTCGATATTGTACCTCTCTGCTGTTTTGATCTTAGCTGAGGATGGAAAGGCGCAGAAGAAAGATAACGAAATCCTTGAGATTCTCATAAAGGGCGATGAGGAGCTGAGGAAACTAAACCACAAGGTCCATGACTTAAGCAACTCCCAAAAGGGCATTGAAGAAAAAATCAAGCAGCAACGCGACCAATTGGAAGGTATCACCCGTCTCGAGGAGGGTTTGGTTAAGATTCAAAACGACACTGCCCACAGCTTCCAACTGACTGCAAGTGGAGTGAAGAACCTCACCGCCAATATACGCTCCTTCGAAGCCAAGAACGATAAGGCTCTACAAAATCTAGGCAAGGTGGAGCTCCAGATCAAGGAAGTCATTGGGAAAGTGGATGCCAATCAACACAAATATGAAAACGAAATCAAGGGCGTATCCAAGTCTGTGGAAAAGCATTTGGACGAACTCAACAAGTTGCTCAAGCAATCCATTATAGAGAAATTGGTTTCGCTAGATCGGACGGCGAAGAAACTGGAATCGACTCAGAAGAATATTGAACAGAAAGCTTTATATTTGGATGAGCTGAACGAATTGGCAGGCAGAGCCAACTACAAGGCAGACCATTTGGAGCAGGGACTTCAACAACTGAACTACACCCAAAATCAACGATTGACTGGCATCGCAGTGTCCGTGCATGAGGTTGAAAAGGGTGTGGGACATCTAGACAGGAAACTGGTTGAGTTGCTGGGCAACCAGCAAATCATTGAGAAGGTTCTCAAGGACTGCACCAAATGGAAACATCCCAACAAACCATCCAATCGGGAGAACATATGGACACCACCCCAACCAGATTATAGTCCATCCTACGGGTGAGTTGTTAATTTGCAAATAAAAAAGATTTTGTTAAGTAACGTATTCTTTCAGATTTCAACAAAAGGAAGTCAGCTATGGATCTACCGAAGATGCTGCCTATCTCCACAAGCTTTGGTATGGAAAGGACTAAAAACTAAATTGATTCAAACGGTCGAGACAACATTTGAACATTATTTACATATCAATATTGAAACTCAATAAATAAATCAAATAAAAAACAGAACAATGGTCACTTATTATCTACTTAAATCACAGATTTAAAGTCCACATATAATATTTATATTGTGGTTTATAAAGTAAATTTAGAATACATTTTGGTAAATTTACGGTCAAGTTTTTGCAAGATTCCCTATTGTGTTCAGTAATATAAAATGCAATTAAATATTTAAGGAAAGAATAAAGTTATACCAACTATGTAACAGGATTGAAGAAATGGCGTTCTCAAAAACATGTAAACTTTTAAAAATATATTCAAATCGTTTTTTTCCTTATTAAAAATTGGAGAGTTCACATACCCAAATCCATCTACCGGTATGTCCGTCCGTCCAGATTAACATAAATTCTCCTTAAACCTGTTGTTGGGCCCGAAAAGAAAATCCGACAGCAAAGAAAATGAAAATGAAGTTTTTCATACACAAAGTCGATATTTACCCAGTGGTTTTCCTTAAATTTAATATTGGATAGATCAATTATCACGATCGAACTACCATATCAAATAGTTCCTTTGGAACAAACGTTTGTCTGCCTAAATTAGATTGGTACTTAAACTATATATAAATGAGTTTAAGAAAATACAAATTAGTGAATATATAATTGAATGAAAAACCCTAACTCGGTATTATATGATTGTGAATTTGCTAACTTCTATCCTATAACATGTCCCAAACCTCAATTGAGAAATATCGAAAATATTGAGTTTATGTAAAATAATCTTTTAAATGTTTTTGACCCTCTTTGCTTTTTGAAAATAATAATCCTTGTCACAATGTTAACTCTAAGATTATATGTAACCACTTCAAATAATATCTGATCATGAAGTGAATAGTAAATGATTTGAAGATCAGACATTTGATTATGTATATATAAAATTGAAATTACTGACAATAAACCAGGCAATTCAAAATCACATTGAACTTATCGTCTGCTTTGGAACAATAGTGAAATTTAAACAATAAAAAGGTTTTTTTTAGCCTTTGTGGAATTCATGGAATCCCAACCTTTGTTTAAAGTATGAAACCCATGATCATTTTAACACAAATTCCCTTAACACGGTGTTTTCTAAGAACGTAAACCTCTTGTTAAGCGTGGCCCAGGTGCACCCATAAACAAATAATTGTAGATTTTGAAACAAAACAATCGAAAACGTTGCTTATCAATGCCATAACTGACTTTTTTGAATTTAAATTCGTGCTTCAACGTTTCCAGAGATAAACGGAATGAGGGTCAAAAGCAGCAAGAAGAAACCTAACATTAGATTACCTTCAGTTAGCACACGTGTTCATTGGTCTAAAACATATTTAAGCCAAGACGGAGACTAACTAAAAGCACTTGCACTTGCAACTTCAATTGGCAAAGATGAAAGTTCAGCTTGTAGCTATCCTGATATTGGTCAATTACTTTGGCCTTAGCTCCGCTATTGTGGAGCAGGGCATTGACGAATGGTTAAGAGAGGCCGCCGAGGAACTCGGTGAAACCAACAACCTCCTGAAACATATTGACACTGTTAATGGGCAAATCAAGTCGAATCTCGAAGAGCAGAGAAAGGCTTTGGAGGCAGTCGCACAGATCGAGGAACTACTTGCCAAACAGATTGCCTTTGAGGATGCCAAGTCAGAGGTGTTACTTGAAGCGTTCAAAAAGATCTCGGTGAACGGAGAAGCCTATGCCGAGATTACAGGCAAGGAGTTGAGCGGACTGGCCCAACTCCAAGAAGGCACTAAGCAGTTGATTGTAAGCCTTGAACGAAAACTGGAAGGTTTTCAACGTCATGTGGTGAACAGTGCTCGTGGCATTGACCAAAGTATCGATCAGTTGACCAGACTGGTAACCCGAGCCATTCTTCCCCAGCTTAATGGTCTCCAGTGTTCCTTTGATAGCCTTGAGACTTCTCAGATCAACATTGAAGTAGAATTGAAGAACTTGGGTCGCATCAAGGATGTCAGTGAGAATACGAATGCCAAGTTGAGTATCTTGGAGCATCAATTAAAGGATTTAAATAACACTCAGACGA
Source organism: Drosophila equinoxialis (assembly GCA_018150345.1). Taxonomy (NCBI): domain Eukaryota; kingdom Metazoa; phylum Arthropoda; class Insecta; order Diptera; family Drosophilidae; genus Drosophila; species Drosophila equinoxialis. Next base: position 3,515,873 of record JAECWI010000703.1, read on the forward strand.
TCGGCCTGGACAAACTGACGTCAGCAGTGAAACATCTGAAACCATTAAACACTTGGGAGATTGAAGGAGCGCTTAGGGAACTGATCATCTCCCAAAAACGCATAGAGCTCGATTTGGAATCCCGCGAGAAGCGTCCACATTATTCCCCAGAACCAGATTATTATCCTGAGATCTACGAACCCAAGGGTCAGAATTTCCGTCCCCAGTCAGAGGTCTACCCCCAGCATCAATCGAAACCACAAGCCATTCCAAATCCACCAAAACAATCCCATCCTCAATCCTACAGCCACCACGAACCTCACCCTCAGCCTCATGTTAAACCTGTGGATTTGGTTCAGGTTTGGAGCATCGCGGAACCCCAAAACGGTAAGAACACTCATATATTTACTATAAAAATGAAATTAAGGTAAATTTTATTCCAGGTGAAGTTCGTCGTGTTAGTGCCTATGCTGAGTCGCCTGAACCCAAACCGAAATCCATCAAACCATATCAACCCGTGGAGAAAAACCCCGTCTCTTGGAGGGAACCTCTACCCTGGCAAACAGTATCTCCATACCAATCCGTTCCAGCACCAGCACCTAAGCAACAGCCGGAAAGTTATCCATCCATACCCCATGGATCTCGTCCTGCTCCTCCACAGCAGTTCGAACATCAACCTCAGTCCTGGAATTTCCTACCACAGAAACAATATAAGCCAGAAGCTCACGGTTATTCAGAGAATCATGGTCATTTAGCACCTCATCTGCCTAAGCCTAAACAATCTGCTCCTGTGCATCCAGGTCCTGGACATTCATCTCCAACACAAAATCAAAGGAAACAACATAATGGACCTTACCATTCAGCTCCCAGCAAAAACTTACCTGCACCACTGTCTCCGCAATCCTATTCACACCAGGATTCTACACCATATCACCACATTCCCCGCCAAGAAGAGTCTTGGAGAGTCTGGTATGGTGCTGATCCTCAATCGCAAGCTTACTAATAGAGAAGAATCATAAGAATGATTATTATACCATTGTAGACCATGAAAATAAAGTATTTAAAACAAGTCTTAGCATTTCTTTATCTAAGAAACATTTTTTTTTAAATTGCTCGTTTCGCCTTAAAAACTAAATAAATGCATTGATAAAAAACAACAAGTACTTAACCTTACAGCGATGTAGCATCTAAAGGATTCACCTGGCCATCCGCAGGCTTAAAATTGATTAATAATTCAGATTGATGTTGATTTTTGTGCTCAGAGCGATGTAAATTCTTTGTGGCTAAGGCTCGAAAATCTTTCATAGAGAGGCCGGTTTCATTTTTTTCTGGACAAGCATCGGGATCACTCGGATAGATATCATCTCCAGGTAAAAGATGAACCGAACCATCTAAGCACTTAAACATAACTGGATGAAATAAAATTAATCCCTTGTCTGACCTCTGTTTGGCAAAATCGTAAAGTGTAGTCAGACTTTTGAAATTAAGACATCGCGACAGCTCGTAAAATTGTGGAGGAGGTAGCCAAATTTGTTTATCCAATGCCAATTTGACATATTCCAAGGGAGAATGCCACTACAATGATAATAAAAATTGAGCAAAATATTATTAAACAAATAAATTATCATTCTACTCACTGCACAATCTTTCACTTCATTGGGTTCTATATTCAAATTGGGTTTTGTGTCCAGGGCAGTCAAGAAAAAGGCGGTCTCAAAGCGTTTTTGAAATGTCGATGGTGTCCTCCATGCTGACCATTCATGGAGTGACCAAATATCAGGTAAAACATCCAAGAAACGGCAAAGTTCTAAAAATTTACTGGCATCATTATGGACCAAGTGCTGCCAATGGGGACGATCGAATTGTTCATAGAATTTGGCAAAATCTCCAAGGGATGTCAGCGATTTGCGGTCTCGGCAAAGTAGGATGCCCATTTCCTCAAATGTTTCACGGATGGCTGTGAGACGCAGAGAAAGTGCACTGAACGTTGACAAAGTTACTTAATTAGTCTTTAAATTATTCAATTATAAAAAGTATTACTTAGTTTCTCCTTCAAAAAGAAGAGGCCTTGGAGCTGATGAAGCATTTCCAAATTTATCAAACTTATCTGCGGCTACATCATAACGACGGAAATGTTGTTGCCAAGCAGGTGAACTATCCGCAGCATCACAAACCCCACCAGGGAAGACAGAAGAGTCGGGCATAAAACTGGATTTCGAGTGACGAGTAAGAAGCAGGGCCTGTAAAAATGAGCCAATTAAATGTCGATAGTGTCCAAAGATTCATTTATTAATACCACATACATTATAGTCATATGGTTGTCCAGCAACTACATGGTCTTTGGCCAGTACTATTAGGCTAGAGGATCGCCTTATTTTGGAGGCTACTTGTTTGGCCATTTGTGTATTTGGTTTAGGTAACAGGTGAAATTGATATCGATAACATTGACGATAACTTGGCCAGCTGTTTTAGAATTCGAACTGGAGGCCAAAGGTTCATTCAAATCCCACTTCATCATCATGGTGGCTCCTCCAGTTGCTAAGGAAGATGTATACAGACCATCTGCTAGTCTAATTCTAGCCGCTCGAGATGATTCTGGCAAAGCATATGACTTTAACGTAGGTAAATGTTGCGCACTGGAATTCAGAATTAAAACTAAAACCATAATCTTTAATCTGTCAATATTTATAGTTGCTTCTCATCAAACGCTCTGAGCGGACTTCATATACTCTAAATCATTGTGTCTTTCCTGGTGGCGGTTTTGATGTTAAATCAGATGAATCTTCGGACTGGTTGAATTATTTTCAATCCTTTGGCATTAACCAAGACCACTTGGCCCAACTGAGATGCAAAGATCAGGTCTCTGGTAGGCCAAATTTAATGACTGCTGGGAAACATTTTTCTAGAGATATTTCTCTTAGGATAACTGCATTACGAGAAGCCTTTGAGGAAGTGGGAATATTGCTATGTCGCCGTAGAGATAACCTATGGGATGGATCGCCATCACTTGTCCATCCAGTAGAGCATGCGGAATGGCAACAAAAAGTTCACAATGATGCTAGTCAATTTCTGGAATTGTGTAGGCACTTGGATGTCATGCCCGATCTATGGTCATTACACGAGTGGTCTATTTGGCGTTCAGGTGCAACTTCTAGTCGAAAATTTGACACTGTCTACTATATAGCCGTCTTGGAAACACCAGCAAGCCAAGTGGAGTTGCTTCTCGAACCCCAAGAAGTCATTTCTGCCCATTGGTTAAGTCCTAGACAAGCTTGGTCAAGTTATCAGGAGAAATGTATTTGGTTACCCTTTATATTGATGTACGAAATTGGCAAATTAATGAATTTTCACCAGGTCAAAGATTTACTTAATTTTGCAAGTAAACGCAATGCTTTAGGCTCTACGTTAATCCAGCCGATTTTCTATAGTTGCGATGATGGTATGTTTGGTGTGTTTGCTGGAGATGATCTCTATTTGCCGGATCCCCACAAATACACGAAAAGTATTCTTCTCAAGGGATCTTTAAGGGATTACAATCAACAGGCTAAACATTATAATCGTATGATATTCCAAGATTTTCATGAAGTGAAATTAGCTTCAAATGTTGCACCTTTAGACGGACATCTGCCCCTCCAGTCAGAGGTCAATTATCAATTGGCAAAATTATAAAAAGTTCTTCAATGTTTTAACATGTATAAGTAAAATAAAATATACTATATATTTTTGTTTATGTTTTATAAGTATTCGTCTTGAACATTCCGACAGGCATGACAGAGTCTATCATCTTTGTTTAGCCGTTGCTTAGCCAACTGCTCCAGGTCATTATTGTGATTTGATAGTTTTGATCCCTCGAGAGATACCACCCTAGAATATTCGATGGCCAGAAGAGTGTCGGAGAGCACGGAATCCAGAGGAGATTGACATTGTTCGCACATATCTTGGTCGAGATGACGATTCGGTGCTATTTTGTTACCCGTGCGAAATACCGTCGATACTGTGGAGGCATAGTTTTCCTGAAGGTTCGTTACAAAGGCGGCCGTAAGGTTTTGTAAACTAGCCGTTTCTCCTTTTTCGTGGCCATAGGCTGCTATACTTGATCCCAATTTCAGATCGTCCAAATTCCGGGCACGTACATATAATTGTACTTCCTGTTCACTGAGATCTTTTAGAGGTCGCAGGAGTTTAATGTCATGGTCCAGGCGATCATCGCAGAGAGCCACATCCAAGGCAGCGCTACCACCACGACCCAGAGCTATAGAAGTTAGGAATTGAGTTGCCAAATCTTTGCTTATAGAGGCCACAAAGACATGAGTACAATTCAATTGATGAGCCACAGATGCTAATAATCGCTTTCGCTGCTGTTGCAGATAGTCCTGGCGGGCACTCAGGGTCTTTAGTTTATCCAACTTAAGCTTTAAGCCATTTTCTTCTCTGCTAGTTTCCGAAGTGTAATTTTTGAGAGGTCTAAGATTACTGAGATCTGTGCCCAATTCTATAACAAACACATCAAAGGGTACATAGCGAGCTTGTAGTTTCTGTAGGCGATCTATATCTAAGAATTGTTGTTCCTGTACCACAGATTCATCCAAATACAACACCTTAGCCTGGCAATGTAAACGTTTGAAAGTGTTTTGTGTCTGGGCATAGTGTAGCATATCCAGGAGGACAATAGATTCGATTGAGCCATCCAGCAGGAGTAACACGTCGCTGTCACGTGGCAGTGCCTTGGCCGCCCCTAAGGCAGCGCGAAACTTGTGCCTGGCATAGTTCAAGAAGCAATCGCGACACTCTTCTGACCGAAAATTTACTTTAAACAAATCGTCCGAGTGCTGGCCACATTTCTGACATTCACCAGCTCCACCAGTGAAGATTTGGACAGGCCCACCGGCTGTCATCGCATGAAGGCCGCCAGTGTCACCAAAGTCATCCTCGCCAATGCTGCACATGGTCTCAATTTAATTAAGTCAAAGGCAAGTGAAATTAAACAATCTAATGAAATTAAATAATCGCCTATCGAATGTGTCCAACACCGATAACCGATACAGTTAAGCAACCTTGCCCCGAAAGCAGCGAAAAAAAGTTTAGTGAAAAATACAAAAATCAAGTAATTAAAACGTTTATTTATTTAAAAAAATATGTTACATATTTAATTTAGGCCTTAAGAGAGGTAAGAATCAAAAGAAACCCAGGAAAACTGTAGCGAATGCTACAGAAATCTGAACTACAAAAATCAGAGTGCACCAAAAATAATGTGTGTGTGTGTGTGTGTGTGTGAGAGTGTATTCGTGTGCATTTGTGTGCGTGTGTGTGGCAAAAATAAAAGGAATGGAACTTTCTTAAAATTGCCTATTCAACGAAAGTCAAATATATAAAAGTACAAAAACTTTATTGCATTGCTGCATTTAATAATAAAAATAAATTAATTTTTTCCCATAGAATTGAAAGCAAAGCAAAACTATCGCTTATCGATAAGCAATAAGGCAGAAACAGACAGACAGAAAGAGAGAGAGAGAGACAGAGGTCATATTAAAAATATATTTTCTTGGCCCCTCCGAGCTGAAGACCAACGCAATCAAGCTTATCTTCCTAAACAAAAATAATGATATTGGAAAACTCGGATAAGCTCAAGGATTGGCTAAGTGTTGTTTTGGAGCCACTGTAAGTAGACTGACTATGGCATGTTGGGTGCACAATTTTCTTGACGTGTTGTTTTTTTGTGTTTGTCTTTTTCGGCCAGCTGCGATGCGGATTCCTCCGCCCTGGCGCGATATGTCATCGCGTTGCTTAAAAAAGACAAATCGGATAAGGATCTCAAGCGGATCATGATAGAGCAGCTGGATGTCTTCCTATCCGAGGAAACGACGCGCTTTGTTGAGCGCCTTTTTTGATGCCATTGCCAGTGAGGAGTATCTCACAATGCCCCATCCTCTGCCAACCCTGCCAGCTGTTCCATCCGCCACTAGTGTCTCCGAATTAGACTTGGGCGATGAACTGGCATTGGCCATAGATGGAGCAGCTGATATAGAGGCTGTATTGGCAGCTGCCTCGCCACCGCCGGCAAAAGAAAATGTGATAAAAGTGGAAAAGCAGCAGTTGACCGACGAGCAGCGTCCAGATGTAGTCGTTCAGGAATCTATTAACCTAGCCTCAGATATCACCACAGATGCCACAACTTCAACTAAGCCTCCCCTTGATGTAGGTCCCAACACATTTTTAATTGATTCCAGTTCGACTAATTCTCCATCTTATATGTCGGTTCTTTGCAGCACAAAACCAAAGATCCCCCATATCCCCAGCCACACAGCCAATTGGGTTCAGCTGCGTATCATCATCATCCTCCTTCTCATCATCAACACCACCAGGTGCCACGTAGTGCCAGTCCACCAGGTCGAAGCAGCGGAGGTAGCGGCGGTGGAGGAGCCGGACCCGCGGCTGGCTATGCAGACAAGGAGAATCAGCCACGTGATGGTCGCCGACGTCGTGCCTCTTTGCGTTCCCGCTCACGCTCGCGTTCACGTTCCAATGAAAGGAATTTCAGGCGCTCACGGTCTCGAGATCGCCGCATCAATGAGCGGGAGAAGAATCAACGGCAGTTCCGTAACAAATCTCCTCCAGGTCATGGTAGTAATCACGGACGCCGTAATTTCGATCGTCGTCGGATTGGTGGGGGAGGCGGCTCTGGTGGCATTGGAGGAGGAGGTAGTGGTGGTGGGAACAACATTGAAGAGCGCCAGCGCTTTGGCCAAAAAGTCGTCGTTCTCATAGTCGTTCCTTGTCGCCGGAGCGAAATTCGAGACGTACCCAAATCTCGCCAGAGCGCAGCAGCGGCTTGTCTTCGATTGCGACCGGTAATTCTATGGAACCTCAGCATCCAGCAGCTGTTGTGACAACTCATATACGCCAGCGTTGTCGAGATTTCGATGAGAAGGGCTATTGTGTTAGGGGCGAGACATGCCCCTGGGATCATGGCATTAATCCCGTGGTCTTTGAGGGCATCAATAATTCAGCGTTAATGATGTCTATGCGCGAGTACAATCCAGATGCTCCAGAGATTTGGGCGCGAGGTGGTGGAGGCGTCGCTGGTGGACCCCCTGGACCCCCAGGACCTAATGTGGCTGGACCCACGCCCAGTGGTGTACAAGGTGTGCCTGTCAGCATCAATCCGTTCAGTGGTAATGTGCGTCCAAATGCTTTAATGACTCCCAATCATCCCATGGGTGTGCCCAATCCTTCAGATTATGCCCGACCCCCGGGTCCACCGGGTCCACAAGGTCCTGCTACAATGATGCCATTCCCTTTCAATCCCACGGCTGTGACGACACCTCTCCAGCGTCAACTCATCCCAATCCCTGTTGTAGATGCCGGCGGTGGCATTGCTGGAGGTGCTGGCGGCGGTGGTGCTCCTCCCTCCGGTGCCCCCGAAATGGGAAAACGTCGATTTGAGCTGGAAGATACGGTGGCCATAGCCGATGTGCCAACGAAACGAAAAGTGCCCATTAATAGTCGACTGGGACCAAGGGTTAATCCCAACATGCAACAGCATAACAGCTCACTGGAGCTAAGAAAGGTTCCGCGTGGCCTTAATACCATAGCCCATCTGAATAATCACTTTGCCAAGTTCGGCAAGATTGTTAATATTCAAGTTTCATACGAGGGCGATCCGGAAGCGGCCATTGTTACCTTCTCGACGCATGCGGAGGCCAATGTGGCTTACAGAAGTACCGAAGCAGTTCTCAATAATCGCTTTATCAAGGTCTTTTGGCACAATGGAGCTGCTGCTGGTGGCTTGGATGAAAGCCAGGGCAATGCGTTAACCAGTGGCGTTGGTAACAATGCGCCTGGTGGTCGGAAAAATGCCAGCCAATATCATTTGCATAATGTTCCCGCTGTACCCACACCAATTGCGGATGGGGCAAAAATATCTAATGCTGCCTCAATGGCGGGGACAACGCCCCTGGCAGAACATGCTGGAGCCGGTGGTAATCAAGCGACGGCTCCGGCTGAGCAAGCTCTTGCGGTAGCGCCTGCCTCGATGCGACTCAAGCTCAATACAACAACAACGACAATAAGTCCAAATGGTGGAAACGCTGGATTGGCTGCACCGGGTACGGGAAATGCTGCCACTCCACGAGCCAATGCCGCCACATTACGCAAAAAGCAAGAGGAACAACAAAAGGCCATGCATCAGTTGGCCAATGGATTACGTAAACGTAAGCAGGAATTGCTCCAAAGTTATGTAAAGCAAATGAAAACTGCATTGGAGCTGGTCGAGCGTATGGATCAACAGGATGCCCAGCGGGCTCCAACACTAGAGACTATTAAGGTACTTCAAGAGACCATCGACAAATTGCGCAAGGATGTACATGCCGATCAGGATCAATTGCAGGCTCAGATCCAACAGCAACAAATTCAGCCATCTGTCAAAAAGACCAAAGAGCAACAAAAAAAAGAACTTCTCGACATGGAACTTGAACTATTTGCCCAACAACAAGAGGGAAATGATACCACGGCCCTCCAGAAGCGTCTTGAGGAGCTCCAGCGGACTCTGTCCGCTGGCGGCGGTGGCGGCGTCATCGGTGGAGTTCTCAACTCGAATAATCCAAAAGCTAGTGGACCAGTTGGTGGCGGTGCCGCAGCCCGTAAACGCGCCAATTTTCCCGAAGGTTCAACTCGTGTTGATAGACGTCCTAAAGCCATTGTGGTAACTGGCTTTGCCGCCGAGGAAGCTGACTTTGTTCTGGGACACTTTAAGGTATGAAACCAAATCAAACAAATCCGAGTGAACATTTTTATTCAAGTTCATTTTCATTAGAACTTTGGTGAGATTTTGAAACATGATGTGGATCGTGAGATTCCGCAATTGATACTCTCCTATGCCACTCGAATCAATGCCGAACAGGCAGTGCTCCGTGGCAAAATGTACAAAGAAAAGCGCCTTCAGGTGAGTCTCGAAGGACATTTTTTAGAATATCCAAATTATATCCGCCTAAAAACAAACGAAAACAAAACCAAACTCTATTTTCTTCTCGTCTTTTCTCCTACGAAAATTGACATTTTCCTGTGTTAATTTAGATATCCTGGGCGCCCGTTGTGACGACGACACCGGCTGTTGCAGCTCCTATGGCAGCCCCCGCCGACAAGTCATCTGCAGTTGCTTCAGTGGACAACAATCTAAATAACACCACCAATCCCAAACAGTTCATTCAATCCGTTAGCGAAAGTGAAAGCCTGCTGGGCAGCGATACATTGCCCGAACTACGTCTGGAGGATGAGGAAGAGGACGAGGAATCCGAGGATCGTTCTTGGCGTCGTTGATGGCTCATATTGTGTTAGGTCCCTGAGCCTACACTCCTGTATTTGTTGTTATTTCTATAACTAAAAAAAAAAAAAAAAAAAAAAAAAAACACCCAACAAACAAAAAACAATAATAATTACTGAAAACTGATGACGGCTGCGTCCCCATCATTTATACAATTAAACGCTCTATAAATTACTAATATTTTAATATTAGTTATAAATCAAATTGCATATATATAAAAATGAGTTTACGCTAAGCCTAAGTACAGAAGAACAGTAAAAAAAAAAATCCAATTGTGCACGGAACATTGTGTACTCTACTTTGTATTTACAGACACATTTTCACACTATCCTTTTTCTTATACTATATACATATATATATATATAAATATATATAATTGTTAAGATTTTATGTTCAGTTAAAACAAAAAACACAAAAAAGAAACAAAAAAAAAAGCAAAACAATTTACAAAAATACTAAAAGAACGCAAAAAAAAAAAAATTGCAAAAAACAAAAAGGAATCAACTCCAAAAAATCCCCAAAAACAAGCGCAATGAAAAATGAAAAGTTACAAACAGTAAAAAAAAAAGAAAAAGAGAACAACGGTAGCAACGTGGATACAAACAGCAAGTTATAGAGAGATATATAAATAAATAAAATAACTAGTTTCGTATTTCCGCATGGTAATTGAGTTTTATTAATTATATAATTATAATTTCAAGAAACACTACAATTGGGTCACAACTAAAGTGATGAATGTGATACGGAATAAAGTAAGTTGACAATTTACGACATTTGTTTAAATATTCCGCCATAAATTTACGGTATTCAGTAATTCGATAAGAAATCGACAACATCAATGATGATAACTTTGCTCGGATAACGCCGATAATCGATAATAAATCAACATTTGCTCCGATACACGATAACAAATATCCCGCGAATTAGGTGTGATTTTTTTATAAACACTTTAATTTTTGTTTATTCATGAATGCTTGGTGTTTTGAGATGTTGCCGTTGGGCCAATTGTGGATTAAATCGTCGACATTACGCTAACCAATTAAAAGAGATGAAATATTTAAATGTAGCCGAGAAAAATGATGCGGCCAAGACCATATCCAGGCTCTTGGCGAATGGATCAGAACACCGCGTAAGTTAACATTTAACTATTTTAGATAATAAATAATCAGATTGTGTAATTTTTATGACAGCGCGAGGGTTATTCCGTGTATAACAAGGTCTTTGACTTCGAAGCTCAAGTGCGGGGACAGAATGCTAAAATGGTGATGACTTCCGTCTCTGGCCATTTGATGCAATTGGAATTTCAGGTCTCTTATAGAAACTGGCGCACTGTGGATCCACGCTCCCTGTTCGATGCACCAATTAAGAAATCGGTAGGCGAAAGCTATGCGCCTATTAAGCGAACGTTAGAGCGAGAGATTCGTGGCTGTCAGGGTTTAATCATCTGGACAGATTGCGATCGCGAGGGAGAGAATATTGGCTTTGAGATCATCGAGGTATGCCGTGGCATTAAACCAAATCTAAAGGTTTATAGAGCCAGCTTCTCGGAAATTACATCGGCTGCAGTGCGTCGGGCGTTGCAACAATTGGGTGAACCGGACAAACGTCAAAGCGATGCAGTGGATGTACGTTCCGAGTTGGATTTAAGGACAGGAGCATCTATAACTCGCTTTCAGACAATGCGTTTGCAGCGTTTGTTTCCCGAGAATATAGCGGACAAACTGATCTCCTATGGCAGCTGTCAGATACCCACACTGGGATTTGTTGCCGAAAGGTACAAAGAGGTGGAGGCTTTTGTTTCCGAACCCTTTTGGAAGGTTAAGGGTATGTTACTTACAATGGTAAAGAATTTTGGGCCTTTTTAAACCATTCTTATAAATTTCAGTTCTCCACACTATTGAGGATTTGACCGTGGAATTTAATTGGGCCCGGAATCGTTTGTTCAACAAGGAAGAGTGCGAAAACTATTTGATGCTTTGTCTGGCCGAACCAGCACCACGGGCCCTGGTGGAGAATGTGACTGTGAAACCCAAACACAAATGGCGTCCCACACCCTTGGATACGGTGGAAATGGAAAAAATGGGATCCAGGAAATTGAAGCTGTCGGCTAAGGAAACTATGACCATTGCTGAAAAACTCTATTCCAAAGGTTTTATTAGCTATCCGCGTACGGAGACAAATCAATTTACAAAGGAATTCAATTTGGTGCCATTAGTGGAGTTGCATAGAGATCATAGCGATTGGGGGGCATTTGCCCAACGTGTGTTGGACTGGGGACCCAATCCACGGAATGGCAACAAATCCGATCAGGCCCATCCTCCCATTCATCCCATTAAGGCAGCCATCAGTAAGAGAATTAAGCCAACAAAGTAAATTTCTAAATAAAACTTCAAATATTTCCTTTTTTTTTGAAGACCTTCAAGGGAATGAAGCTCGCGTCTATGAGATGGTAGTTCGTCACTTCCTAGCTTGTGTGAGTAAGGATGCTGTTGGTTCGGAGACCATCGTCAATATCGATATAGCCGGTGAGAAATTTAGTGCCAATGGTTTGGTCATCCATGAGCGTAACTATCTGGATGTCTATGTGTATGAAAAATGGAATGCAAAGCAAATACATCACTACGAACGGGATCAACGTTTCGAGCCCACCGAAGTGTCCTTACATGAGGGAGCTACCACGGCTCCGCCGCTGCTAACCGAAGCCGATCTGATAGCATTGATGGATAAGCATGGCATTGGCACGGATGCCACACATGCCGAGCATATTGCCACAATTAAGGACCGCGGCTATATTGGTGTAATAGATAAGGGATTTCTCGTTCCAGGCGTCATTGGCATGGGTCTCTATGAGGGTTATGATGCCATGGAATTGGCCCTGGCCAAACCATTGTTACGTGCCGAATTCGAATCGGACTTAAAGCTCATCTGTCTGGGACAAAAGGATCCCAAATTGGTCTTGTCCGAACAAATAGCCAAATACAAGGTGGCCTATCAACAAATTACGGATAAGATAACAGCAATGGATGATAAAATTGCTCATCGTATTAACGAAACGCCAGCAGCGGCTAACGCAGCAGCAGGCAATGGCAATGATGGTCAGGGGAATGTCAGTAATATGCAACAGGAATTGTTTCAATGTCCGAAATGTAATGAGGCACCATTGGCCTTGAAGGCGAGAAAAAATCAACAAGGTTGGTTTATTGGCTGTCTGAATTTCCCGGACTGCAAAAATGTTGTGTGGCTGCCATCGGAATGCAAAGAGATTACCGTCTTGGATGAGTGTTGTCCGACATGTGGAGATGGTCATCGTATGCTCAAATTTCGTCTTAGTACGCCTTATTATCGTGGACTTTTTAATACTCCTCAAGGCTGGTATAAGACTTGCTTGCCATGTGATGAATTGTTTCGAAATACGTTTAACATTAATCTGGAAAATGTCAAGCGTGTGGGTCGAATTGTCGGTGTGGGTGGAAGTAGTGGCCCAGGTACAGGTCCTGGTGGCGGTGGTCCAGGTGGCGGTGGTCCAGGTAGCGGTGGTCCAGGTGGCGGTGGTCCAGGTGGCGATGGTCCCAGTGGTAGGAGAGGAGGAAGTTCTGGAAATGGAGGAGGCTGGGGTTCAGGCAACAGCGGAACGGGAGGAGGATGGGGCTCTGGCAATGGCGGCGGCGCAAGTTCCACATCAGTCCACAAGCCCGCTCCGAAACCTAAAAAACCACCACCTGCTGCAACGAAAGCCAAACCCCCACCACAACCCAAGCCCAAGAATGCCGTTAAAAACAATTCGATAAATGCAGCTGGAGGTATTAGAAATTATTTCACCACCAGCAGCAATAGTCCACCTCCCGCAAATAAAGAGAATCTTGATGGCTTCTTTGATAGCAATGATGGATTTGAAGAGGAAATGTTAGCTGCAGTTGATTCGCTGGAGGCATCCAGTGTTCCAGCGGCTAGAACTGCTGTTCCTGTGTTAGCCAATAATCAAGCCGAACTGGATGACATAGCAGCCGCCTTTGCTGCCGATGATGATGCAGAATTTGAAGCTCTAGCTGGTTTGGATACTAGTCTGTCTGGCTGGATACGGGAACAAAACAAGGCCGAAGAGGAGCCCATGCTATGGGGAAGTCGTGCACGTGCCGCAGCAGCACCAACTCCACCACCCAAGCCAGCAGCTAAACGTGCTCGCTTAGAAAGCCATGATGGGGATAATGTAGATGCTTCACCGGTTCTCTGCACTGGCTGCCATCAGCCAGCTCGCCAAATGACCGTGCGTCGTGATGGTCCCAATCAGGGTCGTCTTTTCTACAAGTGTCCCAAGCCCAACGAATGCAAGTTCTTTCAATGGGCGGATGAACCGTCTGCACCACCACCATCGTCAGCAACAACAAGCACAAGCCCACGAGCAGGTGATTCCTCTTGGGGTAGTGGTGTTGGCACTTCATCCTGGGGTAGCACTCGTGTAGCCACCTTGCCCAGTAGTAGTCGCAACAATGTTTCTTTGGAAAGCCATGATGTGGACAATGTAGATGCTTCACCGGTTCTCTGCACTGGCTGCCATCAGCCAGCTCGCCAAATGACCGTGCGTCGTGATGGTCCCAATCAGGGTCGTCTTTTCTACAAATGTCCCAAGCCCAACGAATGCAAGTTCTTTCAATGGGCGGATGAACCGTCTGCACCACCACCATCGTCAGCAACAACAAGCACAAGCACACGAGCAGGTGATTCCTCTTGGGGAAGTGGTGTTGGCACTTCATCCTGGGGTAGCACTCGTGTAGCCACCTTGCCCAGTAGTAGTCGCAACAATGGATCTGCACAAATGCGTTCCAACTCCAGCAGCACTGTGACCATCACCAAAACAGTTCCACCTCAATCATCAGGTGATGGAACAGAAGTCAAATGCGCTTGCGGCCAATCGGCTAGCAAATTAACTGTACGCAAGGATGGTCCCAATCAGGGTAGACCCTTCTATGCCTGCCCAATACGAGAGAAGTCCTGTGGTTTCTTTCAATGGGCGGATACAGATGAGAATCAAGGTGAGTTACATTTGCCACGAATATATTGCGAAATCCTCTAAAAATCACGTATCCAAATTTCAGCCACGACATCATGGGGTTCAGATAGAAGTGGTCCCAGTAGTAGTAGTAGAAGCGGCTCCAAGGGTGATGGAGCTGGTGGAACTGGCAGTAAATCACGGCGCTGCGGGCTGTGCCGTCAAGAAGGTCACACACGCAACAAGTGTCCAAGCAAGGCAAATTTCGATTTTTAATCAAAGTGAATCAATATTTCATTTCATTTGTTTAAACATTTATTGGAGTGAGCTTAAAAATATTGTTGCATAGATTATAAAGGATCCAAGTGGCCTCCGCAATTAGAGTTATAAGCTTCAGATTTCTATATATATATATATATATATATGTTGTTCTATCAAGGAAATGCGGATATGTAAAATATACACACACACATAAAGAGATTTTTCATTTTGTATATAAGTTATGTACATTGTATATTATTTTTAAACTTAGATTCGTTTTCTTTTCTTTATTTTTGTATATCGTAAATTGAGCCACACATACATAAATACTATTACTATTACGAATATACGAGAATGATAGTTTAGTTAACCACACCACATGGATTAGAAATTATTTTCCAGCAACATTTATTGTGATTATCACAAGGAAAAAAGATTTTTATATTAACGGAAATATGAAGGACATGTATAGGAGTTTGCCTATATGTATATATACGATATTTGATTGAGACCTTTTTCTTCTTTTTTACAATTTTAGAGTTAAGTACATAATAATACATGAATTGCGAAAGTCTTGATGACAATTACTGACAATTTATTAATTGCTTTAAACAAACATCAAACAATCAATGAATGAATTAAGTCTTGAGGTTCTTAAGAAACAGAGTTGAAGTTTAATTTAAATGAAATTCACTTTTTTTTTGTGATTTAAAGCTTATGTATTTTAGTAATGTATCGAGGTTGGATCCTGTTTAAACATAATTGGTTAACACAAAATGCAAACATATTTGTATATAAATATAGAGTTGTATGTTTCTTATATGTAAGAAATGTACATAGATAATGCTTATAAATCCAACATTTTATAATTGCATTTGTTTTTTTTTTCTTTTTGGAAGATATTAAAATTCGTTAATAAGTCAATTGCTTCTAAAAACTATAAAAATAAAATCTGCATGAAAGTAAAATTGTTTTGTATATATGTATATATATATATATATATATATAAGAAGAAAGTACATAAATAAATTATTAAGTTTCACACATTCATAAATAGATAAGTCATGTTTGCACTTTGAGATGCAATTTTTCCCGTTTTTTACTTAAACTTAATACACAGATTATAAAAACATTAGCTGGAATGGACAGTGATCGGTATATTGAGATGCATTCGGTTTTTTTGACAGCAATTTGGAGAATGTTTCCTTTTTGTCGGTAGAGTTTGTCTACTCAATTCCGATTACTAATACTGGACATTTCTCTATTTATATATATATATAAGAAGATGTTCGATTGTAAGACTGATTAAGTTAAATTTGGACATACATACATACATATATGATAAGGAAGATAAAAACAAGAGAGAAATGAAATGTCTTAAAGTCTGTTGTTGTTTTGTTTAGATTTCTACTTCTGGTGTGAATTTGCGTCAGAAATAGATTTCCTCCTCTTCGGGTTTGGCGCGTGGTGCCATTCCGACTCCACCGACACCTTGACGGGATCCAGTTGGGCCACGACTACTTGTGGGCGTACGTTGAGTGGTGGTATAATGGGCGGATTCAGCTCGAGCTATATTTGTTGTCGGAGTTGCCGATGTTGTCGTTGTGGTTGTTGTTGTTTGCTGTATAATAGCCGGAGAGCTACCAGTGCGAGAGTGCTGCGGCACCATGGCGTTAGTGGCAGAGGACGAGGATGAGGAGGTAGTAGTCGATGTCACCGTTGTCCCAGTGGTATGTCGCTTATCGGCCAATTTAAGGGGAAACAATTGCTGAATACCGGTACCAGCAGACCCAGGATTTCCGGCTGGTGTCGCATTACTGAAGCTTGCAGATTTATCCACACGTGTTCCACTCCCTGCCGAGGAGGATGAGGCAGAGGAGAGTGATGATAGTTTCATGGGTAACTTTTGCTTGACCAAAGTGACGTTAGTTTTGGGGGCATTTGTGGCGCTAAGCAAATTAACAGGCGGTGTTTTGCAATTGCTCGAACCACTTAGCCATTTCTCTTTGCGACGATCCACAGTGCCAGCAATACTTGGTGTCGGTGTGGGAACGGCAGTTGCTAACCCGCCTCCTCCTCCTCCTACTGTTCCAACTCCAGCTCCACCAATGTGTCCCATATCATCCTCATCGGCTGGCGTGATGGGTGAATGAGCCATCGCCACTGGCGGCAATGGAGTACTCGGTGACAGTAATAATCCCTGACTTGATAACAATTCCATTTTGCGATAGAGTTGCTCTCTCTGCTGACGTATATCCTCTTGTTCGGCTTTAATCGTTTGCTGCAATTGCAATTGCTGGGCCTTCGATTCGGCCAGTTCGTCTTGCTGCTGTTGCTTTTGACGCTGCCAAGCGGTCTTCTCTGCTTGCAATTTATCCTGTAGATTACGCAATTCCTCCAATTGATCCTTGTGCGTGTAAGCTGTGGAACGTGGACTCTCCCGATACAATGCCAATTGCAATTGCAGGCTCTGTATCGTTGTCATCTGTTGGTATATAATGCATAGCAATGTATGCAAATGATGCGACACCTGGAGCACAGCATAATTCGATTCGAGATGAGGTGGTGCTGTTGCTATTGTTTCCGCATTGCTATTGGTATTATTGACTTTAATCTCTTTCTTCTCCTCGAGCTCTTGTAGGCGTGGTGTGAGCACCAATTTCGAGCCCAATTTGCCACGTTTCTCATCAAAACCGGCAAAAGTTTCGGCTCGCTTGGGCAATGTGGGTGATGCATACTGTTCGCACGGTTTATCGCTCATGGAGTTGATGGAGCGATTAACCGGCAACCCGGTGGCCGCTGAATACACTGTGGCCGCCAATTGGCTAATGTCTTGCACTGTATTCAAAACTCGTCGCCACAATTCATTGGTATCGCAATCGGCTGTAACTAAATCCTTGTACGAACCAAAGGCGGCAAGGAAATTTGCCGCAGATCCATTAGTACTGGCGGTGGTGGTGGACACATCACCAACAAATGGTTGTTGCTCCTTAAGCAGATTCAATTGCAGCATAAGCTTCTCTTCGAGCAGCAATGCCTGTTCGATATCCTTTTGACGCATCTTCTCGATTGTCTCGCGTTTGTTCACGCCAATTCGAAGCTTTTCCTCAGCCGTCAAATCTTCAGCCTCTATAATATCGGTGGCCGGGCAATCGAGAACCGCTTGCCGAATACTCTGTATCCATGTATTCTTATCTTTGGGCGTTTGCACTTTCAGTTCATACATTTCGGGAAAATCGGGATTGGAACTAATTATATAGATTCCCCGCGATTCGGTGCCAGCTTTATCGCGTATCAATAACTTTTGCAGCGGCACCACACCAGCCTTGTGTTCGGGTGTAAAGAAGGTATACTTATTGTGGGCCGAATTCTCGCTGAGAAAGCAAAGGCAATCGGTGAGGACGACCACCAGGACTAATTGGGTTTTGGCCCGTCCCTGCATTAGTGTGGCCAGGCCATCAAATTTAAGACGACGCCGCGACTCAACACCCAATTCGGTTTTACGGAATGGTTTATTCTTGTAGATGGCAAACGATTTGGCATCCACACGAGCATAGATATCCAATTGCCGTTCTCTCAATTCCTTTTCAGCCACACAGGCATCCACATCGACAAGCAGAGATTTCACCAGATTCAAGGCATGTTGCAATTTATCCGTTTCTAGCTTATTATCCCGGGCACTCTTGAGTAATGGTTCAATGAGCAAAGGATATTTGGTCAACCGCTGCGTCACAAATAATATACACTCCGGTATACCCTTCTTTTTTAGCAACGGATTCTGTAAGCAATGTTTATACCATTCACTGAAACTTGGCTCGGCCAGACAAAGTTTAAATTGCTCCAGTGCGCTGCGATGATTGGCACAGAATTCGCCATAGGCCAAACGCAAACATTGTGCCTGCTCCAGGGAGAAGAAATCAAGTAGAATGTCGGCTATACTATCCACAATGGGTTGTTCGCGTTGCTTTTGTCTCAGGTGGCGTAGGAAACACGTATGAAGGTCAGTCAATTGTTGGAGACGTGGAAACATTTTGTTCAAGTTCAGTGATGGGAAATATCTCTCCAAACTCTCCACGAATACCTTCTGCATAACAATCAATGTCTGACAATGATGTTTCTCTGTCATAATGAATTCATAGATATGCTCTTGCCGTTTAATTTGCAGTTCCTTGAGAGATTTCAACAACTCCTTCGGCACTCCGGGAGTCCAAGAGTCATGCTCTTTCAGTACAATACCCAAGGCAGGATCTGCACCCAAATCTTGAGCTTCAATTGGTGGATCATTGAGGAATTGCAATTCGGAACGTATCAGGGGTTGATCTTCTGTATTGCTTAGGGTCAAGGCATCTGGACCATCATAGTAATCCTGTCCACAGGCAGTTCCTGCATTCATTTTTCTCACTTTACACTCCAAATGGTGTTCCTTGATCTGTGCTAATGTTATATTCGCTCCACACACATCACATGGACTCAATTGCTGGCCACTGACCAGACTCTTCGTCTTGGCCTTGGGTTTCTTTTTGCGAAAGAATAACGAACCGCGTTTCGGTCGCTTTTCTACATTATCATAGACCTCGATTTTGGCATGAGAACGCAATAGACTTTGGTTTTCATCCTCGCTGTCGGTCAAATGACGAGCTATTGCCTTGATATCCTCCTTGGCAATTATCGATGAGGTGGATATGCTCTTTTGCAATGGTATTCGACTGATAATCTCTGTGGCTAAACTTCGTTTCACCGCAATGCGTTCGAAATCGCGAGCCAATTCCGCCTCGTTCAGTGAGTGGGTCGAAATGCCTGGAAGAAATAATGGTAGTTATATTATATGGATGACTTTAGTTAGTTTTACGTATCTTTATCAATACAATTTTTGTTCAATTTCGATTCATATTATATATGTACATATACACAAGGCGGTTAGACAAAGCCACTACTACCAATGCCAATCTTTTTCTCTCTTGCTCTCTCTCTTAGCAAGATAACATAGGGGCTTTTGTGGAATTTCTTATCGTAATCAAAAATTACTTCAGACCATATACCCTACCAGTTTCTTGGAAAGCTTATTATTTTACAGGGACAAAGGACAGTTCTTAGAAATATTTTTTATGGTAGATAGTAAAGCTTGTATAGCTTATATATATTACAATTCTTTTTTTAACCAATCAGATACGAGACAGTCAACATCATAAAAGATGGACGAACTAGCTAGAAAGTGATCGTGGAGCAAACCCCCAACCAGCACCCATCCTATCCTCCATAATGGAAGAATTGCTCTGGCCAAAATATGTATCAAGTATATCTCAAAACTGGCTTTACGAGCTGGTCTTTATACAGGTTCAGCCGGATTATGAAATGCAAAATGCCCCGCACAGTAGCGGATCTACGGGGTGTGAAAAAGGGTAAATTTCCCCCCCAAAACTCCTAGTCGGATAGAAAATCAGAATTGGTTTAAGAAATCTCACTTGGTCAAACATATTATTGACTTTGATTTCCCCCCGCTCCACAAAAATCGAGTTCACGATCCACCAGTTTGAGGGGTCCTGGGTTATCACAGCGCTGTTTAAAGATTTATAATCAGTAAAAAGATAATTCAATATTCATTCATTTTTAAAAGTCCAGTTCTGAGAAACATGAAAAAATCTGTAAATTTGTAAAAACTTTTAACTTTTAGTAAACAAATTGTAACCGATTTTTTAAACTAATATCTCATTTAAGTGCTTTTGAATTCAATTTTCATTAAATGTTAAACTTTAACCTCATCAAACTCTAATTTAGACAATTTTGGGAGTATTTGAAAAATGTATGTCTTTCAATTTGTACTTCAATTTTCATAATTGGTGTAAAAAATTTTTTAAATCGTTTAGAAATCGACCAATACAGTCTATGGAAAATATGTGGAATGACCAAACATTATTTTGATTAGCTTTCTTATTAGAAAGTAATTTTCAGTTTTGCATTTTGCATTAAAACGTAGATAATGAAATTTTAACAAATTTTCGTAATAAATCAGTATTTTAGTGTTTTTATATGTACCATGCACCCATTGGGTGAAATGGTATTAAAGTCGGTGAGCGAGTTACTAATATATGGTTGTAAAAAGCAAATGCATTTAGTTTAATAAATTTGACATATTTGTTTTACTGGTGTATGGCATACCTAAGTTGGCGAGACGACTTACTTACTTCATTATATTTAGGATTTTGAATTGCCTGCGCTGGTTTAATCTAGCTGGTCAATTTGTTTGGTTGTACCTGAATGGCCGAGGCAGACCTGATACAGTTTTCCTTATATTATGGTTATAATACCCTAGGGTCTAGGCATACGGCTAAACAAATTTCTGCTTGAATTGGCGTGAAATTATCTATCTATGTTTATAAATCTTGACCTACGTTTCGGGCATATACAACAAAACTCATAAAATTGTTAACCCAAGACAAGAAACGTTAGTCTTATAACGTTTAAGAAATATATAAGAAGCTTAATTTAGTATTTAATTTATGTATATGTCTATACAGTGATTAAACTCACCCCCAGTACTATTTCTAGCCGAACGACGTCTCTGCTCGGTGACTCTTATGGTCTCCTGCTCTTCGCTATCCAAGCTGGAGAGGCTAACGCTTTTGTTGGTGCAATCTCCGCCAGCGCTGGCATCGTCGACAGCTGTCCATGATTTCCGGCGATCGGTATGCAGTAGTAGACACTGTTGTGGTGCCGTCGATGACCACATGGCATAGTGGGGATGGTAAAGTGATGAGGAATTGCCGCCACCGCCCACACCGGCAGCAGAACCGTTGACACCGGCACTTAGATCTGGTAAAGAGGTGCTAAGTATAGCTGCGTTTAGTAGACCATAAGTCTGAGATAGACCCTCCTGTTGGTGTTGACTCGACGAGGAGTTTTTCATTTGGACAACAGTTTCACGTATGTTTTGTAATTGACTTAAGGTGTCCTCGAAGATGTTATTATACTTGGACGCCGAAGCGGGACTGTGTGGTGTCACATTGATGATAGGTATCATGTTGTTGTTGTTGTTGATATTGTTGCTGCTACTATTACTATTATTGTTGTTATTTAAAGATGCAGCCAATCCCAATGGAGGACCAGATGGAGCGACAGGAGCGTTAATAACAGGTATGCAATAGTTTTGGCTTTCTACAGTGACCCGTGGAGGCGTCGTTGTGGTTGTTGTTCCTGTAGTGGCAGAAGTGGAATTGGAGGAAGCGGAGGTGGCTGCTTGTTGTATATCGTTGCAATTTGAGTTTAAAAAATCGGTGACCACATCGTTGTCGCTATCATCGCCTCCGCCGCTGCCACCGCCGCCAGCGTTGTCCATAATATATTAAATGCAACGTTTTTAGTTTCTTTTCTTTTCACTTGTTTTTTTTGCTGTTTGTCCCTTTATCTTGCTCAGCGACTTGCTGCTGCGTTCGTGTTCAGCTGTTTTTGGGGGCCCTAGAAAAAGAAAGTTAAGTACCCACACATTTCTATACACATACATAGGCACACACAAACACACACACTTACACATGCACAGCAAGCACTAACACCTACATACATACACAATAACAACAATGCTCTTTTTGCTATTTATTGATTTTCCTCCAGTGCTTTGCAACGGAATGGAAGGAGGGACGAGTCAAAATTGTTGCGCCTTTTCTGTCCTTGCACAAGTGGCACACATCCACCACCACCACCAACAACAACACCAGCAGCAGCAGCAGCAATGATAACAAAGAACAGAAGGACAAATGAAATTGCAGAGCACAAAAAATTTAAATCAAAGTCAAAAACACACACAATTCGCGATTTGTTTCACTTTAAATTTTGAAACTTTAGTTAAAAAAACTATGTAGATATTTACTAAAATTTAAATCCTATTTGAGACACATATTTGTTGTGTGTGTATGTTTTTCCTTAATAAATTTTTTTGACTCAAGGTAGAGTGTGACCAAATTGACACAGACAGGTGTACAACAATCGATGGTGGGCGGACAGGTAAAAAGTAAACATATATCGATAGTTCCGGAGGTATGAACATTTAATTTCGAATAATTTCACCTTGATGGCCTATTAAACTATAAAAAGTTATTTTCAGCTTAATTCTATTTGTTGGAGACATTATAAAATATTTAGTATATAGTTATACTATATAAAGTAATTTTCAGATGGAAATTTGTGAATGCGAAAGGAAGCAGATCTCTCTCAAATTTATAAATATTCTTTATTATAATAAGTTGTATTCAAAACGTTTCAACAACTAGTTTTATTCAAACTTATTTATTAATTTATTTAAATTAATAGAAATTAAGACCACTTTTAAAATTCACCCATCTCTAATGTTGATAAACTTGTATACCAGCACTACAAATCAACATACACTATCCAACACTGAACTTCCGAAGATTTGCCAGCGCAAAGGAAACGCAAAGGAAAAAAAATCTTTCGTTTAATTAGAAATTAGTAGTAAATAATATATTTAGTGATTAACTTTTTAGGCTTAAACAACGAAACCAAAAACATGCAGGTGAGTCACACTGTCGTCAAGAAAGAAAATCACTTGGCTTTGGCTTAAAATTTTGATTACAGTATTGAGAGTCTCGAAAAAGGGACACGCAATCAGAATAAGAATAAAATTATATCAACATTCGTTTCATCATTTGTTTTGTTTTGTTTTTTGCTTTTTAGTATATGGCCTCGGCTAGGCTATGGTTGCTACTGCTCCTTCTCGTCCTGATTGGCCATATAAGCGATGGCTTCTATGTACCCGGCGTGGCGCCGGTTGAATTTGTACAAGATCAAAAAATCGATGTCAAGGCAGTCAAAATGACCAGCAGTCGAACACAATTGCCATATCAATATTATTCATTGAAATTTTGTTATCCCAAGAATGGGACCCTCATCTTTAAATCGGAAAACCTGGGTGAGGTTTTACGCGGTGATCGCATTGTCAATACTCCCTACGAATTGCGCATGAATCAGCAAGTGAATTGCCGTCTCCTGTGTAATAAGAAGGACCTTCCCCTCAACTGGAGTAAAGAGGATTCCGCTCTAGTGGCAGAGCGCATTCAACATGAATACTTTGTTCATTTGCTGGTGGATAATTTACCAGTGGCCACGCGCATTGTTAATATCAATAATCCATCCGAAGTGACCTATGAGCACGGCTATCGTTTGGGTCAAGTCGATGGTGATAACATCTATATCAACAATCACCTAAAATTCATTCTCTCCTATCATATGCACTCCAAGGACAAATATCGTGTGGTCGGTTTTGAGGTAGAGACTGGCTCAGTGAATCACAAGGAATTGAAATTCGATGGGGATACTTGCAATTTTCCCGATTCGGCGCGTCCGCAGCTGGTCAATCCCAATGGTGAAACACAATTGTATTTCACCTATTCGGTGGAGTGGAAGGCTTCCAAAGTCAGTTGGGCCTCACGCTGGGACATCTATTTGGGCATGCGAGATGTACAGATCCATTGGTTCAGTATTATAAATTCACTAGTTGTTGTCTTCTTCCTGTCTGGCATTTTGACCATGATCATGATCCGAACTCTGCGCCGAGACATTGCCCGTTACAACACCGATGATAATATCGAGGATACCTTGGAGGAGACTGGCTGGAAACTAGTGCACGGTGATGTATTCAGGCCACCAAAAAATACTCGTCTCTTCTCGGCCATCATTGGCAGTGGCATTCAAATATTCTTCATGGCCTTGATTACCATATTCTTTGCCATGTTGGGCATGCTTTCGCCCTCATCCCGTGGAGCTCTCATGACCTCGGGTATATTCATGTATGTCTTTATGGGCGCCATTGCGGGCTATCAAGCGGCTCGTCTTTACAAAACCATGAAGGGTCGGGAATGGAAAAGAGCAGCATTCCTTACGGCCACTCTCTACCCGGGCATTGTGTTTGGGTAAGTTGAATACTTTTATATTTCATTATTATTATTCGTTGCTAATTTATCAATCTCTCACTTTTAGAACCGGCTTCTTCCTTAACTTCTTCATCTGGGATAAATCTTCGAGTGGCGCTGTACCATTTACAACTATGATCTCTTTGCTCCTGCTGTGGTTTGGCATTTCTGTGCCACTGGTTTATTTCGGTTTCTATCTGGGCTATCGCACCCAACCCTATCAGCATCCAGTGCGCACCAATATGATTCCTCGTCAAGTGCCAGCCCAGCATTGGTATATGAATGCTGTTCTAAGGTGAGTTTTGATTGCATTTTTCTCTCTTGTTTGGTTGGAAGTAAACTAACTCTCATTCCTTTTTATCTATAGCACTCTGATGGCTGGAATTTTACCTTTTGGCGCCGTTTTTATTGAGCTTTTCTTTGTTTTTACGGCCATTTGGCAGAATCAATTTTATTATTTATTTGGTTTTCTGTTTTTGGTGTTTTGCATTTTGGTTGTAAGCTGTGCGCAGATCTCCATAGTTATGACATACTTTCAGCTATGTGGCGAGGTGAGTTTACCATTAATTTCAATATTTATTAGTTTTTAACCAACAATTTCTATATAATTAAACAACTTTTGTCCATTTTGCAGGATTATCGTTGGTGGTGGCGCAGTTTTATTGTATCGGGCGGCTCAGCTGTCTATGTGCTCTTCTATAGTATATTCTATTTCTTTACCAAACTCGAAATAACTGAATTTATACCCACTCTGCTTTATTTGGGCTATACAGGTAAGTTCGATTGCAATTGAATTGAATTAAACGTTAATTAATATATGTATTTATTAGGCCTCATGGTGCTAACTTTCTGGCTATTGACCGGGTCCATTGGCTTCTTTGCTGCATATGTATTTATTCTGCGCATCTATGGAGCTGTTAAAATTGACTAAGCCAAAAGTGAAACGAATAATAATTTGATTTCTACCATTAAGAAGGAAGCTTTCGCCCTTTGTTCTTTTCTCATTAATCGGCTGCACACCAAACATTATTACAATCCCTGCAATATCATTTGATCTTTAAGAAGTTTATATTTATACACGCATATATAGTCAACTCAAAAAAAAACCAAACCAAGCAAAAACAAACAAAAAACCAAGTGTGCTATGTTTAATAATCCAAAATTTATATTTTACCCACAAATCAGGCATTCTTAACTAAGACCATTTGGCTCAATTTCGCGAAAAAGAACCACTGCGTTTAGGATACATTCTAAAAATGCCTAATTTATATATATATATAGAGAGATATATGTAATACTATGTATGTAAAGAACACCCTAATCTAAGAAAAACGAAACAAACAATTTAATAAACTTAAGTCTAAATGTAATTTTTGTGATGGGTATTTTTATATTATTATAGATGGCATTACTTGATTTTGATATTTAATTTAGTGATTCTACAATTTTCAAGATTTGAAGTCTGATTGTTGACGAAATGTCTACTTTAGTCTTTCTGCATTACTTAAACCTTAAGGGGGTGTTCTTGGTCAATTATCATTTGAAAATGAATGGGATTATTGCATTTTTCTTTTATATAAGAACAAATTCAAAAAAATTCTGCTGTTTAACAAATTTTTGGCCTCTAAAGTTAACCCATAAAAAAAGGTATCTTGCTGGCGGCAAGGATAACTTGACTCAAGATTGCCTAAAATTAAAATTAGACTTTTTTTGCCTACTTTTTGTAGTGGAATGTTAAAGAAAAAATTAGTAATATTCTAAATGAAGTCAGAACAAAAATATTGGTCATTCTGCGTCAAATGTATTTTGGTTTATGGAAACTCGGTATGAAATTACGGTTTTGAGAAAAACGTGTTAAAAGTTTGCATGACACAGGACGAGAACAATGCCTCACAAAAAAGTTATACCTCCAATATTCCAGTATGTAATTCATGCTAAACAGAAAATAAAAACCAGTGGGCCGGGGCTAACTTCGATCGCGTCAAAGTTTATAGACCCTCGCAACTTTTTTGGTAACTCTTTCCTTACCCATAGCGAAAGAATTGGCGAAAGAACGGCCTACAATCTTAGCATAGGAAATAAAGATATTGATCAAAGTCACTGTTTTCCATCCATCGTTCCTATGGAAGCGATGATATAGTCATCCGATCTTGATCAAATTCGGCACATTCGGTTCTAGGGGTAATAAACTCACCAATATTAAATTTAACTCAGAAAAGTTATTGAGAAAAGTAACTGTTCGTGATTTTGCCGTTTGTATGGGAGCTATATGATATAGTCGTCCGATCCGGCTGAATATTTGTAAGTTTATTACACATATAAACAACTATACCAAATTTTGTTAAGATCGGGTGACTGTATCATAAACCTGCCAAAGGAACGATCGGTGGAAAACAGTGATTTTGATCGTTATTTCGTATGCTTGTAGGCCGTTCTTTAGCAAACATTAGCCTTTTTAGATGAAACCTATTTCACTTTGATGGCTATAGCTAAGGAAAGAGTTACCAAAAAAGTTGCAGGGGTATACAAACTTTGACGCGGTCGAAGTTAGCCCCGGCCTTCTGGTTTTCATCTCAACTTGATATGTTTTTAAGGAATCTAGAACTGTTTTTCCTAATCAAGTTTGCTTTACTCGACTGTGATTGTTTATTAGATTATTGGAAGATTGGAATCCTTCCAAGTTACTTCTGGATAAACATTTGTTTAACAAGTAAAACTTTGTTTTCTACATCTGCAACAGTTTCTACATTTTGCCAACAGTTTTCATTGCCCAATATGCTCAGTTTAATAGTTATATCGCTGGAGTTAAGAATGTTGTCGATTCGGGTATTGATTTTGGCATTTATCTTGGCCTTTGTAACCCTCCAGTTAGTAACCCCAGTGCCTCCTCATGGACCCTATGAGGTAAACTATCTAATACAGATAATGCTGATTATTTAACCTTGACCTTAACCCTTTTCTACAATCAATAGAGGCGGCATACCACAGCGAAACAGCACATAATGGCAAATATAAGCGATTTGATCTATCTGATCTGGGAATATGTTATTCCTGTGGGACATCCCAGAGTAGAAGATCATGGTACTTTTAAATAATAATAGTTGTTTTTATTGCAATATTAATTAAATGTGGTGAATTTACCGATTTTTTTTTTTTTTTGTTTAGTACATATATGTAATTTACACACACAGATTTAAACTAGTTTAAGACAGCTATATATTATATATATATAAATTTATCGATCGTATCGTTTATCGTATACAATTTAATTATTATTTATGTGAGTTGAAAAGATTTCAACCCACAGTCACATTAGTTTTTAATTTAATTTTTCTTGCTAGAGGGGAGGGGATTAGGATTAGAATTACTATTACTTAAAAATTGTACATTTAGAGTCTAAAAATCATCCGAGCCGGAAGAAACAACCAAACCAGAGCATGTATTTAGCCCCTTATCCCATCATCTGTCTCTCATCCATCCAAATCTCGTTCTCTTTTTGTTGTGTGTGGTGTGTGTGCGTGTTTTTTTTGTTGTTGTTGTGGGCGAATCGGTTTACCTCAATGGGTTCCGATTCTTTAAACGCTAGCGATTCCGTTTAGTCTTACGACTCACATTACCCTCGATGATGATCTGATAGAGAATAGAAATGCAATTTTATAACATTTGCTTTATATAAACATAAATTTCTTATTTGGTTTCATGGCCAGTAAATCAAATTGGCACTTGGATTGCTGTGACAAAGGCAATTAATTAGATGATGGACTGTAATTCTATACTTAATCACATCATTTGTATACTCACCTGTAGAATCTGACTGGCCTCAAAAGCTGTGCCCGGTAACAGGATGACGGGAGAACTAACATTGCCCGCCTCTACGCACAACATATTGGGAAACTCATCATCACCAAAATCGCTCATTTCACGGGAACGATCAATCCAGGGATTCCATATAACTATGAGAAACCAGATCATGATAGCTATAAGACAAGACGACTACGTACTTACCCGTGTCTGGAAAATTGTATTTATGCAGTCTCATCTTGCGTCCGGATACCACATTGGTGATCACATGCTCTTGCGGTGTATGCTGATAGATTCTATCGGTCCACTCGTTCACTGTGACAACTTCTCTGCCCTCCTGGTATAAGGCATTCTCGCGGGTCTTATCAATGAAATGGCAACCTTGTAGGCCAGTTATCTGACATCTTCGTACATCGGGCACCTTCAAATAGGTATGCAGCAGCATATTGAAGGTAAAACTTAATTCCTTGCTCGGATTGTAGACGCCAATGTGAAAATGTAGCTCCTTTTCGCGTAATATTAGACGGTAGGTAATGCGGAATCTACCAAGAAGTTTGATAACTTATTAAAGCTGAGTAAGGGGTAAGGCATCTAAGAAGCTTACTGATAATTCCAAATGGAGCGGGTAAATTCATTATCCATTAGCGAGAATATAGCCTCCACATCGCCATTGTGTAGACGCTCTGGCGCCCTTTCCAAATGCCAACGTGTGATACGGGCAAATCCATGTTGTGGACCAAAGGACCAAGCACCAAACTGAGCTGCAATGTACATATATAAGGGATATCTTCTGTCCTTTTGTATATATCTTTTTTAAACTTACGAAACACAAAGGGTATGCCACCTCGTATCGCCTTCTTGCCATCAAATGAGGCCAGTTTACTGCAAGAGAATAACCAGAGCACAGACTCGATTAATTTGGTATTCTTGACAAATATATTTCCAGGCATAAAAACTCTTCCAGACATTTAGAAATTCTCAAATGGCATAAACAACAACAAAATATACATATGTATATATGAAAGCAAACTAAAAAAAAGTGTCTGGCAAAATGTTTGCCCTTTTTTTTGCCTTTCTCTGCTTTGGTTTGGATTTCTCCTTCTGCGCTAATTTGCCGGCGCATCCATCAAAAGGCGGGAATGGAAGTTCTCTAAAGATGCTACTTTAGCCCCTCTGTGTGTGTGTGTGTGTGTGTGTGTTTGTGTGTGCATCATTTGTAAATTCTGTCCAACTCCGTCTTTTCTTTTCACTGTCCGCCAATCTGTTGTGGATCGCATCTGTCAGAGCAATTGTCATTAATAATTCTGTTTACCAGTCTAACAAAGTGAACTTTAATTAAGATATTCTTTTCATTTTAAAAACAAAAAGAGTTTTCTAAATGAAAATATATATTAATTGTTATTTTTTAAGGAAACAAGGACTATATATGCTAAAATGAATGAGTTGAAATGAATGTGGTTCGGAAACAACTAAGAAATTTCTACGAAACTTTCTTCTACTTTAAATTTTCTATTCTAGTTCATAAAATTTGTTGTGTTCCCTATTAAGCAAATTTCCAAGGATTGTAATTGGAACTACTGTTGATTTCTGTGTAATGCTAAGTATTGACGTTTAGATTCAAAAAGTTTCTTTTCAGAAGCAAAAACCACCAATTTCCAAAAGTTTTATAAATGAAGTGGATTTAATTTTCAATAAGAAAAGGAAAAGAGGCTAACGCGAACTAAGCTGATCTTCACGTCAACTGGAAGCTTAAATAAAAGTTAGTTAAGAAAGAGATTAACTAGTTGGCATAGACAGATGGCAAAGACAACAAGACGAATTTTATTATAATTTAAACTAACAATAAGATAATACATTTTTACGGGAAATAATTGAATGTTTTGCTGTATTCTATAAGGTTTCACGTACATAGAAAATTTCTAAAATTTCTGAACGAATCTTTAGCATTTTGTTGCACTTTTTCTCTTTTTTAACTTTTAACCAATTTATTTAGTTTCAACTTCATCCTTTTTGCCTTTTTCATATAAACGTAGCTGGCATGTCTAGGTTTTTGACTTGCATATCCAATTGGTAAGCAGTTTTTAGTGGGTTTCCAAATGCCGCAAAAAAAACACAGGAGAGAAGAAGAAGCCAAGGGGCAATGGAAGATGGATGATGGAGAGGCACCTCTTCCAGCAGCTCTGTGTGTGTGTGTGTGTGTGTGGGCTAAGACAATGTACAGAAGAAATGTGTTTTTTTTTTTCGAGTATTCCTGCACCACTGTGCCGAAAACCTAACATGGCAGTCCAATGTAGTGGGGATTTATCGATCCTAAGGTTGGCGCGCCAAAACCAAAAAAAAAGGAGAAAAAAAAAACAAGAACCAAAATGAGAGAAAAACTCGCAACTCCATTCATAAAAACTTGCACATTGTTTTGTCCCAATGAGGAGGGCACACAGAAGAGAGGACAAAAAGAAAGGAGACGGAGAACAAACGTAGGCAGCAACAGTGCGAAAAAAGTGGACATCAATGGGCTGGCTGACTGGCGGGCTGGTTGGCTCGTTGGCTGTTGGCCTGTCTGTCCACTGTTTGAACGCAAGTGCAGCGGCCCTCTATATATACGCTACACTCTCTTTTTGCTCATCCTCGGTCTTCCCCTGCGCTCCTACTCCATACCCCTCCGGACTCTGGTTCTAGGTTTTGGGTTCGGTTCGTTGGTTCGACGTGTTGTTGGGGCCGCCGCTCGGTCCCGACGTGTTTTTTGTTGGGTGTCATACAAAAACATTTTGCCGCCAAACAGAATGGCTAAGGTTGCTTCGTTCTCGTACCCTCCCACCAAGTTCCTTACCCTCAAACCATCAGAACTACTCGCCAGCTTTGTGGCCAGTAGTTCTCTGCTTTGTGTGTTGGAAAACTTTTGCAAATCACTTTTTAGGTTGCACGACCCAAAACGCATACCGTAGGCTTGCCCTGCTACAGTTCTATCCCCAGCTTTAAGATCCTTGTGCTTGTGCGGCCAATGTGGCGTATACGTTATATGTTTATTTCATTTCGATATTAGCCTTTATGGCTAATGGACCTTAATTTAACTTACCTGACAAATAACTGCTCCTGATTGTTAACCCTCCAAGAGACAACTGTGGCCCCTGTCAATTAAAGAAGAGGAAACTTTTATTAACATTTTAATTCATCTTAAGATTTAGAATTTGTTGTCGAAACATTTTCTATAATTGTAAATTTTAAAATAAATAAAAGTGACTAAAAAAAGTTTGCATTGGGATTTTCATTTATATGATTTACATCAGGAACTTCTTAATAACAATTTGTTCGATTATAATTATCTTTGTGCATAAAAAAGGCTTAAAAATATTAAGAATGATTAAATGAAGAAGAAATATTCTAAGCAAAATATTTAAGAACAAAAAAAATTGTCATTTATAATTGAAATACGATCAAAAACTTCGTAATCGTATAATATATGTGTATAATTTCTATCTGATACTTATTGGCTTTCTCTCTTTCTTTTTTTAAATTTTGAGGTACAGAACATTTGACAACGCTTAAAAAAATGGATAACTTGTCAAGGATTCCAAGTCTAAAATTTCTAAATAAAAAATAATGATTTCAATTGAAATATTGGAACAATTCGCAAAAATGTTGCGAATATATGCTATAAGTAAAAGATGAAATATCTAAACATTTAAAGAAAGACTTGCCTTGGGGCTATAAACTATCTTGTTAAATTGTATTTGCAAGTTCGTTTTAAATCTACAATTAAATAAGAAATCTCCAAAAATCATAATCTATTTTAACCTAAATTGTTATACCATACACCCAAAGTATACATATTCTTGATCAGTATCAACAGCCGAGTCGATCTAGCCATGTCCGTCTGTCCGTCCGTATGAACGCCTAGATCTCGGAGACTATAAAAGCTAGAGCCACCAAATTTGGTATGTAGGCTCATGTAGTATGTAGAGTGATCAAGTTTATTTCAAATTTTTGCCACGCCCGAAATTAAAAAAAAAACGTTAATCTCAAAAACTATTCTAGCTAGAGACACCATATTTGGTATGTATATTTGCTTAGTAAAAGCGCATATTTTGTATGTATAAAGATTTCGCTACGGCCCTTTCCGCTCCTGAAATTTGAAAAGCTTGATTATCTCCCGTAATTTTTTACCCTGTGGAATCAAATTTGGCACACTTAAATTTTATACTTATACACAGCAAAATACCAAATTTGATCAAAATCGGACTAAAAATAATTAAGTTATGCATATAAACGTTTTCCCATAAGACCGGAGTTGGCCGTTGACTGGTGGGGGCGCTAGGGTGCTCGTATGCTTGAGTGAGCGAGATACTAATAGATTTGAAATATTTGCTTTACTGGTGTATGGTATACCGAAGTCGGCGAGACGACTTACATACTTCATTTTACTGTACATTTTGTTTATTGTTTATTGTAGTTTAATTTGTATTCGAATAATTTCCATGCTTGACTCTCATTTAATATATTCAAATTTAAATGTAATTGGAATATGATTTATCCAGCTTCGTAGGACAAAACTTTTACAATTTTTATACAATTTCAATATGTCTCATCACTTGACTGTGAGCTAACTAAATTTTTCAAAAATAGAAAGTAAAAGATCAGCTTTTATATCGATAAATTGTTAAAAAATCTAAGTAGATCCTCAAGTCATATCTAAAACATGTAAACGATTAAAAGATTTTACTTTACTTTGAGTTTATCTAAATTTAAAGATAGTTCTTTGAAAGTCTGGTAACTCCATGTTGGAGTTTATTTGAAAAATATTGAAAAACCTAACAGAAAACTAACTAACGTTGTAATAACTGACTTGGCACTTGGTCAAACACAATTGTGGCAATATTTGGTACTAATAGTTGCATAACCATAACTAATATTAGTAACAATAGACTACAAACGAATACCAGCTGGATATTTAGTCTTCACGAGTGGAGTTTACTTCTCCCTTTCTCTCTAGAGAATTGCCTGTCGCTGAATATAACTGATCTGGTATTGGTCAACTTCATTTCTCTTTCTCTGATTGAATTGTAGTCATCAATGAATGAAGCTTGGATCCAGAGATGACGCAGACGATCAACGGCATTAACCCACATGGGGCAAAATGTACAGAGATTTATTTTGTATATAAGCCAGTAAGTAACAGGCCGGTAACTAAGTAAGTACATATGTATGTGAGTGAGTGAGTGAGTAAACTGGCTGGCTGAGACCTACTGGAGACTGACTGGGAAACGCTCTTTTGTACAGTTAAGACTGTGACTGTGCCTATGGCCTACGGCCAATTGGTGGGTGCACACTCACTCAGACTCCGTATCACAACGGAGAGAAACAACAACAACAAAGTTAAAGTGCGTGTGGGTGTATACCCCACACCAATCTGGCTGAAGGGGGAGAGACAGTCAGTCAGTTAGTCAGACAGACAGTCAGCTAGGCTCAAATAAGTTTTATTTAATTTTATTTGGCAAAGTTTGTTTTTTGTTTTTTGGGCGAAAATCAACATCTTCGATTTTGATTTGAATTCGCAATAAATGGCAAAAAATGAAAATAAAAGAAGCAAGTGAAGTTTCAGCTAGAGCTTAACTAAAAAACTTGTCGGATCGTAAGCCAAGTTTGTGCCAAATCTGTGCTCTCTCTCTCTCTCACTCTCTCACATGTGGCTCTATCCCACTCACTCTCTCCTTGCCTATATGATGTTTTTGTAGCTCAAACAACTATGAAAAACTAACGTGGGCAGATCCAGCAGACGACGACGACGTCGTCGAGTCGTAATTGTTGAAAGTACATTTGAGTACATAGAGAGAGAGAGATATACACCTCTATTATATACCAAATGTAGGTACATAAATATATACATACATATATGTATAACGCCTAATCGAAATGTGCTCTAACGAGTAGGTGCTCCTATTTCTATTTTGAAACTGAAGCTGTAAGTTGGCTTAAGCAAAAAAATTATATTTTACACATACATTCATAGGTACTGATAGTTTTACCCCCCTCAGGAACTATTATAAGTTCTTTTTAGATGATTTAACGATAAGATAAGACAATGGGAATGAACAACCTAATCAGTAACGTAAGCAATCACTTGGAATGCTCTCCAAAAAAACAATAAAATTGAGTAAAATGAAAACATTTCAACAAGGTTGTTTATAAAACAAATTGATAACCTTTAGAGGTCGGTAAGGTTTAATAGATATATCGAATTTGAGTCGACCTTAAGTTACCCATTAGGGATCATAAGTTGGAATTGGGCTCATCTTAATTTATTTTAATCCTGGCTTAACCAGGAGGTTTTTGCCTAAGAAATTTGGAAGAAAATCAAAGCTAAGGAATGAAAGAGAGAATATAGAGAAAACAGGATTCTTTAAATTTAGAGTCAACGTTATTATAATTGAAGTTACACATTAACAAGAGCTGTAAAAACTTCTTTACTAAAAAGCCAGTTAAAATATTGAAAAGGAGAAGAACGTATATCTAATAACCGACATTTATTTTCCATTTCATTTTGATTATGGCTTAAAGCCAACACAATCTGTTCTGTTCGAGAATACTTAACGGTTGCTTTTGACAGCCGATAGAGAGTTATTATAGGAGTGTGCGTATATAGTACCTATATAGATATAGATACATGGATAGAAACAAATTGGTGACGATCTTAAGATTGTCTAATTAGCATAAGCCAAACTTGTCTAAGGCATTAAGTTATTACAAGATGTTTTCACTGCAATGTTCTTTTTTGAAATCAAAGAGTTTTGAATATATTTTTCAGGTGTTTTTGAACTAAAGGCTAAAGAAAGCTACCAAAATAAAAGTCAAGAAAAATAGTTTAAGATAAGTACACAATTGAACAACTTTTGGAGAGTTTGCAAAACAATATTTAAGCAAAATCCTAAGCTAATCGGTTACAGACAGCTTTGAATTTTTTGGGTTTTTTTAGAAAGTCTCCAATTTCTGTTGCAAATTCTTTGTCAAATACAGTTTTCTACAGTGCAGACTAAGTTACAGTCGTCAAAAATCTTTTCATTGGAAAAGGATAATAGATCAAGTCATCAAATGGTGTTTAAAAAATGTTAAGTGACAGTTTATGAAGTTGAAAGAAATATTCTAAACTTCAAATTGTCTTAACCTTTAAATTAATTATTATTAATAACTTTTCAAATACATACATATAAAATTAAACATAAACACATATGTACATATGTATGTAATACTATGTATGTACATATATACGATTATTAGGTAATTGAGTAAAAAACGCATTGTATTTTTTGTTATTTTTAAGGTATAACAAATCCTTTGATATTTGATTACTATTATAATTGTTATACTGAAGTATTTAGATCAGTTTTCACAGTGATAATTCATTGAAATTGTGTCGAGTCTTTATAAGCTTAAAATATTCTACCTACATCAACATAATATTATCAAAAAATACACACGTCAATGGTTTTTAAAGCAAAAAACTAGTTTGTTTTTTTAACTTTCAAAAAAAACTTCTTTAAAACGAAAGTCTATAAAATGCTTAAACGACAAATAAAACGAAAAAAAAGGTTGCTAATCATGCGCTAAAAATAACGCCAACAACATTGTTTTTTGAAAGCGTCAAATAGATATTGCAAAAATAAACGTTTTTTTTTTTTTTTTTGTTTAATTCGTCTGCTTTTTTTTTTTTTTTTGTTGCTTTTATGGTTAATTATGATTAATTATTATTGTTGGTTGTGGTGTTCTTTTTTTTTTTTTTTTTGGTTTTGGGTTTTGTTCGCTTACCATGCAAGTTAATGGTGCAAGTTGTGTTATTTCCCCGATCCAATACGACGACACTAGTGGCCGCCATTGAGGCCGCTGTTTGGGCCATTTTTAAAGAATTGAACTTTTAACGGTCTTCGGTTTCAAAATATTGAGTTTTTTGGGTCTGTGTGTGTTGTTGTTTTTGAATAAACTGTTGCTTTTGAATATTGAACTCGCACAGAAAATGCTAGGCAATCTGTATTTGATTTAAGTAGTTTTAAGTGCCGATTGAACTTTAATTTGCGCATTTACATAATGTTTGCAAAAATTATTCTGCACCATACAAAAACGCCAGAACCTAACACACATCCACTCACTCACACACACACACACACACACACTCACAGATATACACACAAGCGCGCGCTTACACACACACACACGTACGAGAGGCAGCTCAGTTTTTGTCAATGAAGAAAAATACGTAGGAAAAAACTCGTGCAAAAAACGTCAACACTTAAATTGACATAGACCGGACTTGCAAGTTGTTACGCCGATGAGCGAATGTTTGAAACTGAACAACAAATGCTCACCATGAAAATCAAAACAACATTCGTGGATCCACTCTCATCTCGTGACTGCTACGACTATGGCATACTCTGCATCTGCATGAGCCGACGTGTGGAAACCCAGCAGTTCCTTAGTTGGAACAGTGGTCCTAAAGTGTGAATGTTATAGTCTTGGAAGATTTTCGCTGAAGTTGAATCTACGATGGCCTTGTCTAGGTCATTCTCCATGACGGAAATCTGTGATAAAGGCAATATTATCTCACAGAGAAGGGATTTTTAAGCTTCGGAGCTATGCCTCTCCTTAATTTCTGTCCCAATCTAGTCGTTTCTGAAACATCCGTGTGTAAAAGGAATAAATAGGCATCCAGAATTCTCTCTGAATCCGGTTAAGACGGCGTAATAATACTTATCTTTCCCCCGCCGTCGTCTGCTATATTATTATTTGCATTTTGATTGTTTTATAGCATTCGCAATGGAAAAGTATTGGCAATTGAAAAATTCAAAATTTCCTTAAAATACTTTAAAGGTTGTCCCTGAATTCGAGGCCCAAGTTTGCAAAGAACTTAGAAGCAAGAACTAATTTTCTAAGGAACGGAACCAAGAAAGGAACCAATAAGCTTAGTGTGGCTTGTCCCATTGTGAAGAAGGACAATATTTATTGTTTAAACTTGTTCCACTGAATTTAAAAACTTTTATGTAAAACGTTTTATGTATTATTCTCCTCGTTTCAAGACCAAATGCTTCAAATGTTCCAACTACTCCCACGATACCATAGCCAACCCATTTGTTCGATGCAAACCTGTTAATTCATACCAATTCATACTACATCAAGCTATGGATGCCAACTCATACAACAGCGAACTCTTCGAAAATGTTAAACTGGGTTTTGAAAAAAATTGTAATAATTATTAGCTTTTAACTATATGTATATGATCTACAAAAATATGGAAAATAGTGTAAAAAAGTTATAATGGGAACCATTATTGTTATTAAACCAATATATATATAGTTTCTTAAAAATCAAGGATAAAATAAGTCCGGTTTTGAAATAGCGAATTTGAAAAGATTTTCAAATAATCCATGTAATAATGAAAAGCTTATTTTAAAAACTTTTGATCTCGCATCACTATCTTGCATGTTAACTCAAAATGAGCTTGGTAACAGCAAATGGAGTAAAATAATCGCCCAGCTGATGGTAATCGATAAAAAGCGAGTACGTTACGAGCCGTTCACACTGCGAAAACATCCGTTAAAAAAATAAATAATAAAGAAATTAATCTGTGAAAATAGAAAAATACAAATATAAAATAAAATAATCAAATAAACATTCACTTTGGAATTCGATTTCAAATGCACTAATATTGATGAAAGATAAACAATCAGCCAAATAGATTAAATATTCACTTTTATCGTAGCGTGAAGAAAATTTCTAATCTAGTTGATAGTGTAAACGTGAGATAACATTGCACACAAAAAGCAAGAAGAAGAACTATTCGAGAAACTTGGGAAAATTTGGTCAGAAAGATATTAAAAAGGAATTAAATTCAAGCAAATGTCACGAAAAATGCCAAAATTCTATAAGCTGGACATCAATCGCACTGAATGGGAGATACCGGAAACCTACCAGAACCTCCAGGCCGTCGGGCAAGGCGCCTATGGTCAAGTATGCAAAGCTCTAGTGCAAAACACCAACACAAAAGTGGCAATTAAAAAATTGGCCAGGCCGTTCCAATCTGCTGTTCATGCTAAGCGAACATATCGTGAACTGCGGCTGCTTAAGCATATGGATCATGAGAACGTCATCGGCCTACTTGATGTCTTTCATCCTGGCCAGCCAGCAGATTCGCTGGAGCAATTCCAACAAGTCTACATGGTGACGCATCTCATGGACGCGGATCTGAATAACATTATAAGAACGCAAAAGTTATCGGATGATCATGTCCAGTTTTTGGTCTACCAGATACTGCGTGGCCTTAAATATATTCATAGTGCTGGTGTGATCCATCGGGATCTCAAGCCGTCAAACATCGCTGTGAACGAGGATTGTGAGCTACGCATTTTGGATTTCGGTCTGGCACGTCCAGCGGAGAGTGAGATGACGGGCTATGTGGCCACACGTTGGTATCGGGCACCCGAAATTATGCTCAACTGGATGCACTACAACCAGACTGTAGACATATGGTCCGTTGGCTGCATTATGGCAGAATTGTTGACAGGAAGGACTCTGTTTCCAGGCACCGATCACATTCATCAATTGAACCTAATTATGGAGGTTTTGGGTACCCCGGCCGAGGAGTTTATGAACCGCATCTCATCGGATAGCGCACGTTCATATATTCGCTCATTGCCCGTTATGCCGCGTCGTCAATTCCGCGATGTCTTCCGTGGTGCCAATCCCTTGGCAATTGATTTGCTTGAAAAAATGCTCGAGCTGGATGCCGATCGTCGCATTACAGCGGAACAAGCTCTAGCCCATCCTTATATGGAGAAATATCACGATCCAACCGATGAGCAAACATCGGCCCTCTACGATCAGAGTTTCGAGGAGAACGAGCTGCCGGTGGAGAAATGGAAGGATCTGGTATTTACCGAAGTTCAAAGCTTTAAGCCGCCACAAGCCTTTGCCGAGCTACTGCAGCAAGAAGCGCAGCAAAAATAGATTCATTAAGTCGTCTATACAAAACAAAAAGTCATTGTAAATTTAGTTCAGATTCTTTTTGTGGAACCTAAGTTTATACATATGTATTTGTGTGTGAAATCGTGATTAACTGCGCAATCTTTGTATTCATATATATAATATCATTGCCAATTTAAAGACAATCAAAGTGCTAAAATTAAATTTTTTATTTTTATCAGGGTTTTGTATTCTATGGCAAATCAGTTTAATTTTCTTTCAAATTGAAATTATTTATCCAAATTGCGAATAACACTTTAAAGGCAATTTTCATGAACTACTGATGAAATTAATATTTTCTAACTTTTTTATATAAGGTTCATGAAAATCTCTTAATAAATTTCTAATTCGCAGTCTTTAAATTACAGTATAAAGCATATTAAATCACGTTGGAACATTTTTATGTATAAACCTATGTTCCAATAATTCTAATTCTAAAAGTCACAGAGCCTTAATGTCCAGTTCAACTACTACAAACTTTATATTTTTGTCGTACATTTTTTTTTTGTTGGTGTTGGTTTTAAAGTCTTGTAAATGTGTTTTTTTGTGTAAATACATAGGATCTTAGAGGATAAGTGTATGGCCAGTAATTCTTAAAGAAAAGAAATTCACAAATGGAGAAAAGATCACAAGATGTTCACATTTTGAATCCAACAAATAAATGTGTTATGTATTTTAAATAGGAGGCTTCTTGTGAAATTGGTTCTAAGCAATAAGAACAAACCAAGGAGTTGACTTTGCTTTGAATGCAAATTGTATTACATTTATTACAAAAGTAAATCTTCCAAATAGCGTTCAAATTCTTGTTCTCTTGATGGTTGTTCCTGACTGAGATCGGCCTGTTTCAACCAGATTTGGTCATCTGCCGAGTGTTCGTGTGATTTCGCAGACGATTCGCTTTGGCTTTCGTCTTTCTCTGCAGCTTCTTGTGGATTTTGGGCTTCTTCATCGTCGCTATCCTCATTAGCTGATGGCTCCTCTTGATCTTTAACTTTTCGCTTTTTTTGTTTTCTACTTGTTTTACGTTCCTCTTTGGCTCTACGTTTTTGTCTTTTAATTTCCCTTTTCTTTGTACGATAGTTTAATTGCTGTGTATGTTCTGGACACAGACGTATCTGGAAAGAGGAAATCATCAGAGGCTAACCTTTATAAAGCACCTTATCAAACAATCTTACTTTGACCAGTGCATTCTGTGGAGCTCCTTGCTCAATGTATTTAAAATTAACCTCCCAGGTGCGCAAGTCATCTTTTTCAGTGCAATGTCTACTCCCACACTGGAATTGACCAATCCCGGTAACAACTTCTTGCTCTGTACGCCATCGGAGGGCGATTTTATTATCCTTATAACGTGTCAAATCGGCTATGCAGTATTCTTTGAATAATTTTTTATAGTAGCGTAGAGCCAGACGTTGCTCCCAGCTTAAAGAACTGGAGTCTAAATGGTCATCCTCCCACAGGAATCGATGATTTTCCCGTATAACATCTATATCTCGTTTGTGTTTACGGGATTCATTCTCAGCCTGAGTAGCGAGGACATAGTGTTTAAGAATAAATTTGTGCCGCTCCTTGTCCGTAAGATGTTGTAAATTTATTGGAAATATTTGAGACTGTGAGCTCATTATTCTAAGGAAGCACCCAAAATAAAAACAAACAGCAATAACTTGTTTACAAACACAGAATCGATAGCAAAGAAGCTATCGCTATGTATCGTTTATCTTAACCCTCTAAGGCTCGTAAGTTTTTAATCGAGTGTCACAAAATATAACAAGCAATGAAAACTAATATTGTTTTGAGAATTTATTTAAGTTAGGAATATACAAATTAAACTTTTTAACATTCAAAATTTCCCAAATGATTTAGAAAATGGTGAGAATTAATGATTTTATTATATATCGATAAGTGTCTTGAGGCACTCTTAAGTCTTAAAGGGTTAATTATATAAATACTTTCTGAATAAACAAAGTCGCTGGGTATATAAAGCAATGCTTATTACTGTAGACGAGTTCATTCAATCTTGACTGCCAAATAAATGCATTAAATGGTCCTAGATCTTAGATAGCACTGGCAATATCTCACTGATATAACACCCAAATACATTCAAATGTCGATAAAAAAAACTCGTGATTCAGATATGATGCTACAAAAATAAGATGTTAAAAAACAAAACAAATAAGAACTGAAAAAAAACAAAATTTGCGGGCGAATTCAAATGCTAAGAAAAAAGTTTAAATAAAATAAATTCTATTCGCTGTGGAATCTAATGTCCATTCTGACGCAAGTGAAAAAGCAATCAGGGGAAAGTGCCACCAAAGCAAACATATATCGATATTTATACACACACATATGACCACTTATTACCCCAGACAAAGGGGAACTAAGTGAAACTGTGTGACAACGCCTGGTAGCTGCGAAAAAAATGAATCATATTTATTTGATATCTTTAATCTTTGAATAAATTGTAGATAGTGCTGCAACAACAACAGCATTAATGGCTTGCAGTTGTAGTCCACTTTTCTTTGTGTTTTTACGCAAGAACTTACTTTTCCTTCGATGCCATTGGATACCTCTCCTCTTCATATTCATTGCCTGGCTTGGGGTACTATGGGGTTATTTGCATTGGACTGTGAAGCCTACGAAGCTTCAACTTGATAACTTTGAAACAAAGAATTATGTGAGTATAGAGGAGTATATTTCGTATTGAATTCAAAACGGAATTACTAGGAAATAACACTTACATTTGTAAGTGCAAAGATAAGAAAGTAAACTAATCAAATAGCTTTTATTATTATGTATGTATATGTATATGTATATAGGATGCACTCAGACTATTAATGCCTGCCAATGACATGGATTTCATCTATTATGCTCCTAATACTGCAAATGTGGACTCTTTAATGGACAATTTGCGACGGGAACTGGAAATTTCAGCGGAGCGTAAGTTGATTTCCAGTTTCTTTTTTGTGGGAACCCCTATTTTTATATCCAGCCGGAAATGATTATTTCATTACAAATAAACAAAGAGAGAGGACTATTTTGATAAGTGAAGTGCAGTTGATTATGAACGACAAAGGGCACAATTGTAAATAATATATGTATTATATATGATCCCCATTACCCCATAAAGGGGGCTGAACGGTCAAAGTGTTGCTGTTTTGATGAAACGAATAAACAGATAGCTGGGAATGGGTTCAATTTACAATTCACAATTACAATTTATCAATTCTCTTTACTTATTTCACTCTTTGTTTATTATTCGTTGTCTCTCTTTAGGATTTCGATCGTATAATAGCAGCGTGGATATGCAATTGGAAATGGAACAGCATTGCCGTGGCGATTGTTTTGCCATTAACTTTGAACATCTGCCGTCGCCTTATGCAGGCGGGCACTTTAAATATAGCCTCAGTTCAAATCGAATGCGGATATCGCCCAAGCTACGTTTTGTCAATGACGAAGAGATAAATCATCAGAAGGGTGAGTCGGATTGCATGGAGGAGCATCTTCCAATGAACTTTGTCTATTCGTATGATCTTTTCCAGATGACGATGAATATATTCGCGGAGGATTCTTAACATTGCAACACATATTGGATCGTCAGTATATGAGATATCAAGGATTTAAGGATGACTATCAGCTGTTGTTGAACTCCATGCCAAATTTGGAAATAAATGGATGGGATAGCTATCGTATTGTACATTTTGGCACATTGTTTAGTATACTGTTTGCAGTCTTGTTACTTAGCACATTTATTGTCCCGTTTGTGGAGGAAAAACAAAATGGTCTAAAGGAGTTTCTCAATCTCGTCACGCCAATGAGTTTTCTCAATGGA
Source organism: Drosophila equinoxialis (assembly GCA_018150345.1). Taxonomy (NCBI): domain Eukaryota; kingdom Metazoa; phylum Arthropoda; class Insecta; order Diptera; family Drosophilidae; genus Drosophila; species Drosophila equinoxialis. Next base: position 3,558,967 of record JAECWI010000703.1, read on the forward strand.
CTTACCTTTTTTCTCATACGATTTGCTTGCTATTTAGGCTTTCTTATAGTCGCTTTAATCTTAGCCATCCAATATAAGGCTTTGGGACTAATAAGCTTTGGCTATATATTGACTTTATATTTTTTGTATATTGTTGCAACGACATCGTATGCATATTTAATATCTGTGTGCTTTCATTCTGGTGAGTATTAAATCAATGACATAAAATTCTTTATTTTATTGCAATTCGTTTTCTACTTTATAGTTTTTTATGCAAAAATTGGCGGTCTGGTGCTGCTTATTATTCCATACGCGTTCAGCTTTGTCCGCAGCTGGGCAACACAGTGGGCCTTTGTGTTCTTTAGCACCAATGCATTTCTCGAGGGAATTGATGTGTTCCAGACATTTTGCAATAAACGTAAGACTTTTAAATCTGTATTTTACCTATGTTTCACACTTATATTGATTGATCTACAAATCATATTTACAAATTACAAATTACAAGGTTCAATTGTATAAAAGAATCTATTTGATAGATGATAAACCCAGTAAATCAATATCAAATATAAGTATGAAACCTATGTTGTAATAACAAACAAACTTTTAGCTTTCTTTAAAGAGAAACTGAGAAACTTTGACTTCATTTTTGACATTTTTTAATTACTTTTGTTTACATTTCTTACAGATCGCAACTTTGGTGGTTTGGATCTATTCCGGGAAATCAAAGACAATTCTAATCTCATTATTTGGGTCTATGTCGTGTTGATTTTCCAGACATTTCTTTACGCATTGCTCTACAATTATTTAGTTTGTGTATTTCCTGGTCCTGGTGGCTTGAAACGTCCATTTCTCTTTTTCTTGGATGTAAGTTAAATGATGACTTTTGAGAATCATCTATATTTATTTGCTTTTTTGAGAATCATCTATATTTATTTGCTTTTTTTTTAGCCCAAGACCTATAAAAAACGTCAACGAAATGAATACACGACATCACCGCGTGGAACGCATGCCATTATCATATCAGATCTATGTAAAAAATTCCAAACAACCAAACGAGAAACTGTTATTTCTGATAATTTGAATATGACCATCAATAACAAGGAAATAACAGTTCTATTGGGTCACAATGGTGCCGGAAAGACGACCATGATGAATATGATAATGGGTAAAAAAACAGGCCGAGATAGTCTACAAGACAATTAATGGACATTTGCTTTCCATTTAATAGGCCTGGTGCCCAAGGACTCGGGCAAAATAGTTGTCTGCAGTGAACGGGATGTGTCCTCATATCGTCATCTCATCGGTTTTTGTCCCCAACACAGCGTCTTCATGAGCTACATGACTTGCCGTCAGCATTTAAAATTTTTCGCTGAATTGCGTGGTGCAACGAATGCAGAGGCCCATTCCTGGGCGGACACAACACTGAAGAAATTAAACTTAAGCGACAAGGCTGATGTATATGGCAAAAACTTATCAGGAGGCATGAAGAGGCGTCTATCATTGGGCATTGCAATTGCGGGAAACACCAAGTTTGTGATTTTCTTAAACAATTATTTAGAGTGTTTCTAAGTGTTTGACACTTAGAATTGCTTATACAATTATAGATTAGAAGTAATCTCCATTTGAAAAGATAATTTCCTTACCAAGATAAGATATACGAAATACTTAGAATTCTTGTGCTTTGCTTAATGACATTCATAAATATTTATTTAACTTTAGATTAAATATAGGTGTAAACCATAAACTTATATCTTATTCACTTACAGAATTGTCATCCTCGATGAGCCATCCTCTGGCTTGGATATTGAATCGCGTCGTGAACTATGGGACATTTTGTTGAACTTGCGCAAAGAAAAGGCTATTTTGGTCACCACACATTACATGGAAGAAGCTGAAGTTCTTGGTGACACAATTTGTATATTAGCCAATGGCCAATTACAACGCAGTGGCTCTCCCTTAGAATTGAAGCGTAAATCCGATCGTGGGTATCGTTTGAAATTGGAAATTACTGACTTCAAGTTTCGCAGAGATGAAATAATGGAGCTAATAAATAAACACATACCCAGTGCCATGTTTATTGTAAGTCTGGCAAATGAAAAGCTTTTTTAAATTACTTGCTACACATCGTTATTTCAGAGTATGGTAAAGCCAACTGTGTACATTTGCCTGCCGTATAAATATAAAAAGAATTTTCATGACATGTTAAAAGAGCTTGAGGAGAAAGCCAAAGAGTTGGACATTGAAACGATATCCATAACGGATACATCTCTGGAAGATGTGTTTTTGAGGTGAGTCTATTTGAGCTTGGCATTGATAAGTATGATGTAAGTATAATATTTAATTTGCAGTTGTGCGGGTGAAGCAGATCAGGTTGATACACCGGATGGTTCTCGCAATGATGCACCACTCTTGACTGCACCGTACAAGCGTCTGAATAGTCATAATCATAATCCACCTTGGTGGCAACTGTGGTTAGCTGTGTTCTACAAGAAATGGACATTCTTGCAAAACGAAATGGTTTATGGCGGCATTATGGTATTATTACGCTGATAAAATTGTTGTAATGTAAAAACCACACCAATATTTTTTTATATTTTTTAGCACTTGATTCCCGCGATAAGTGTTGTTGGAGCAATTTGTATTATGCACGCCATGTCTGTGGTTACAAATGAGGTGGCCTTACCCCTTAGACTCAGTGGAATGAAAGAGGGCGTGGTTTATATCTACAATCCCACTCGACATCATGATCAAATTGAACAACAATTGCGGCAACAGATCGAGTTGAGTGGCCTTCAAGCGAAAACTTTGAACTTACGTGGCAGCGATGTGAAAGAAGGTTCGTCAATTTGTCGCTGATCATTAACTGAACAAAGAGTCAATCATTATTTTTGGATTTCTTCCTCAATAGAAATCCTTAGGCTACAAGAAGACAATTTGGCAGATTTTCTACAAGATGTTGTTGGCCTCATTGATATGCATGTTGAGGGACAGGGTACCGGGACGACACCAATTCTGAATATATATTACGCTACCAATCGTTATCACAGCTCTGTGGCACTTATCAATCTAATTGATATTAGTATGTTAAAGCTAAACGATCAAGCAGCTGACATTGATACCATCTATATGCCCATACGACGCTTTGTCAGCGATATTAGTCCCACACGTTTGGAATATTATGCTGTTATGGTATCGGTAGGAATGTTCTTTTATATGTTCTATTTTATCTCTCTACCATTCCGCGAACATGCGAACGGTTTTCGTGAACTGCAAGCCATATCGCGTTATACCTACTGGATGGCTACATTTGTATTTGATGTTATATTATTAGTGTTTAATGGACTAATCCTATACGTGATACAAGCCGCTATAATGCCCGCGGAACTTTATGGTGGCGATGAATTGCGTTTGATCGTCATGAGCATCATATTCTATGGATGCAGTTATTTACCTATTTTATATAGTCTAGCAAATAACTTTAAATCCATATCAACAATATCGACATATCTACTGCTAATGCTCATTGTTTCGGGTAAGTCTTAGAATTTATAGGTTCTTATAACAAAATACGCGCGATTTTTAGTAATCGGGTGGCTGTTAGTTAAATTGGGAATCGATTACCTCGCGCTATTTAGTATATTGTAGTCGGTTAAAAAAAGGACTTGAAATTGGTAAAAGAAGATTCATTTTTAGAGCTTCGTGTTGTTTAACATATAACATATACACAATATACATACATAGATAGGTTTTTTTTATATTTATATATTTTTATTTGCAATCTATCGTACGATAAGGGAGATCGTCGTTCAACGTTTCATATACATATTTTGTTTTAATAAATATTTTAAATTTCGTAGAAATTCGTTCCAGTTTTAGCAGTTGGAAAAGCTTAATTATATTTCTGTTTTGCTTGTGTGATTTGTCCAAATGTGCCGATTTTTGATTTATTGTATTTTCTTTTAAGTTAATAAGTTGTTTATATCTTAGGTACCAAACTGGAAAAATTGCTGGATTACGGTTTAATTACGTGTTTAAGCGCATCGCGAAAATCGATCTAAATATATAGTTTTATCCTTGTAATGGTTTGTATTACACGCGCGGATCCGTTTAGCTTTTATGTATCGCGTACCGGATTTTGTTTAAGTTTAAGACTTTCTTGAACTGAAAATAATAATTTTTATTGTTTTTTTCTTCTTTTGCTATATTTTTTAGCCATTGCTCCACTTATTACATCTAGCAATCTGCAGGCCATGAAATTGCACGAGACTAAAATTACATTCCTTTGCTTTCTGCCCGATTTCAATTTGAATCATCAATTGCGGATAATTAATGAAAACTTTATAGCCCGCCGACGTCCGGGTAAAACGTTTGAGTTTATATCTCCCCATCAGTTCTTTATCTACGCCATTTTCGTATGTTGCCTTACAATGATCTTCTTTACCGTGATTTTGGAGAATAAATATCATCGTCAGTTTCTGATGAACATTTTGCAGTTCCGTTGGTCGAACGAAAATAAAACAGACGCCAAAGACAATGGTGATTCGTCAATAGATGATTGCAAGAAAGAAGAAGAACGTGTAAAAGCCCTAATGTTAAATGGCAATGGCAGTGATCAATATCCGTTGATTGTGAGTAATCTTGTCAAGTCATACAATAAACATCGGGCAGTGGATAAAATAAGTTTTGCTGCGCCACGTGGTGAGTGTTTCGGTTTGTTGGGCGTCAATGGAGCAGGCAAAACCAGCACCTTCCAGATGATAGCCGCCAATTTGACATTGGATAAGGGAAAAATACGGATCGATGGCATCGACATCCGTAAAAATGAGGTAGCTTATCGTCATCGTTTTGGATATTGCCCGCAATATGATGCCTTGAATAGGTTTATGACTGCAGAGCAATGTCTTCGCTATATGGCCATGTTGAGAGGATTGAGAGTGGGCAAAGAGGGCGCAGATAGCGTTGAAGCAAATGTCGAATATTGGCTAGACAAGATACATTTAACAAAGTATCGCCATATACAAGTGGGCCACTATTCGGGTGGAACGAAACGAAAATTGCTAGCTGCGATGGCAATGATAGGAGCCCCTTCTTTGGTGCTTCTGGACGAACCCACAACGGGAGTCGACCCAATTTCAAGACGATTTCTATGGCAATGTATTAAAGATTTCCAAAACCTAGATCGTACTGTGGTCCTCACCTCACACAGGTAATTAATGTTACTTTCTTAATGTAACGTAATCTAATTGATCTAATCTATTGTTCTCATTGAATATTTCTAGCATGGATGAATGCGAAGAGCTGTGCAATCGATTAGCCATAATGGCTAAAGGAAAATTCAAATGTCTTAACAATATTTGCGCGCTCAAACGATTTAGTGGTTTTACTATAAAATTTAAAATGAAACTTGACACCGAAACAGAAGAGAATGTGAGCATAATTACTAACACACTAAAATCACATTATCAAGGATTACAATTACGTGAGAATCATGCTGGCACACTAACCTACTTTGTTAGCACTCAGGATCACATCCTTTGGTCAAATGTTTTTAAAATAACTGAAGAATATTTGGCCACGGAATTATCACATATTGTCGATGATTATTCGGTCAATGAGTGCACACTGGAGGATATATTTCTCAAATTCGATAAGAAGGAGATAAGTCGAGATAATTCTAAGGAATGTTTTCCTTGAATATCTGTCCTGACCAATGAGACGATAAGACTGAGTTAAAGGCTGTCGTCGGCTTTGATTAGCGAATGAGCAGGTTCTTCGTTAATGTGGCCGAACTCATTAAATTCCATTTTGTATAAAACATCATTGATAACAAATCATTTTAGAGTAAGTAAGTGGAAAACGTTGAATCCCATTCAAAAGGCTAAACCTGGCGATGTCTTTGACACAGTCTTATCATCATTATCGTCAGTGTGTTATGCATTCTTTTTACTTAACGTTCTCCATTCGAGACGCAAAGCCCTACTTACATACATATGTACATATATGTATCATCAAAACCAGGAATTTTTTTTCCTATGTGTTAATTTTTCGAATAGTTTTTCAAAAAAGTCTGAACTAGCCTAACATAATTTAACCCATTCCTAAAGACATTGGCTAATTAAAAATGTAATTGTGAATTGTGAAGTTAAAATACTTTGTGTCTGAAAAACCAAATCATATATAAACGATAGTTTTATATTATTTATATTTACCGACCGATATCAAAATTCTAATGATAAATAAACTTATCTACGTTTTCTACAGAATTATAAAAATAATGTATTTTGTTAAAAGTTTCGTTGTGTAAATATTGAAAAAAGGTAGAAATACAAAAAATACAAAACTTATTAGTAATTAAAAAAAAAAAAAACTAAGTGAAAATAAGTTGAGTGAATTTGAATTGCAATACGATTGCGATTTAAATGAGTTACAATAAGGAGATTGATCGATTGAATGTTAAAATTAGAACATGAATGAAGATCGTTAAAAAACGACTCGCAAAGAAAATGGTTTTATATTTCTTTTGTTTTAAATTTTTAACATAAATTTCAGTTAATGAAAAAGCACATTACAGGCAAATTTTATATATATTTTTAAAAACTAATTTCGATCGGTTTTTGAAAAAAAACTCGTAATAGTTCAATGTTTATTAAAATTTTTACTGTTCTTTTTTTTTTTTTTTTTTAAATTAAATTTCCGATTTTTCTTAGAACTGTTCCAAATGGCTCATCTCTAAATTTTTGTGCTATCGATTTTCGATAACACCTCAGGTGACACTGCTTGCACAGAACATATGCTTTTCAACGTTATCCAACATTCTGTTGTATTTATTGCAAAAAGTCAAACAACAAAAAAAAAAAAGAAGAGGATGTTGGCAGTAGCTAGAACAAATTCAGTTTAGCTCAACTAATGGCAGAAAGAAAAATGAGCTGTCACATTCGCAATAACTAGATAGTGAAAACGGCAACAGGCATGTTAAAACAATTAGTTAGAATGTTGCCTCTGCTGCGCCCTTCGTTGTCCTGGTTGTTTGTTCTAATATCATTGTGTCTTTTGACTTGTGGCTATTGGCTCTGGTCGGGGATTCGTTTGGAGAATGGTTTGTATTCCCATTTTTTTTTTTTTGCTTTTTTTATAATGTGATCATAAGGATTAATAATGCTTCATTTTGATATTTAGCACTTAAGCCATTGAGCAAACTAACGGTGGATCACGTTCAGGTATCTGGACCCGCACCCACAGATGTCTATGACTATGAAGAACAAATGGTGGTGCTATACAATCGAGTTCCTAAGACCGGGTCAACCAGCTTTGTGAACATTGCCTACGATCTTTGCAAGTTAAATAAATATCATGTCTTGCATATTAATGTGACTGCCAATATGCATGTTCTATCGCTGCCAAATCAAATTTCCTTTGTACGGAACGTGACCAAGTGGCATGAAATGAAGCCAGCCCTTTACCATGGCCATATGGCATTTTTGGATTTCTCAAAGTAAGAGTTTCAGCCACGAAAAACTTGAAATGTAGAATTGAGTAACCAAAGTTGGTTGGATGGATTACCCATCAGCCAACAGAGATGAATGCCCTTTTAATATGTTCTCTAAATTGAGACATAAATTTTGATTATATCAATGGTATTTTGATCTCATTCCCAATTTTACAAAACTAAATTAAATTATCTTGAAACGAAATCAATTAAATTCGGACGAATATTAATTGTATAAATATTAATTACTTTGATAATTCTTTTCTTTTTTTTTTTTTGATTTTCCAGATTTCAAATTGCCCATAAACCAATCTATATTAATTTAGTTCGTAAGCCTTTGGATAGACTTGTCTCCTATTATTATTTTTTACGCTTTGGCGATAACTATCGACCAAATTTGGTGCGAAAAAAGGCGGGCAATAAAATTGTGAGTAATTACCATTTAGAAAGAGTAAAACGAAATCTAATTGCTTGAATTGCATTTGTAGACTTTTGATGAGTGTGTAGTTCAGAAGCAAGCCGACTGTGATCCAAAAAATATGTGGCTACAAATACCTTTCTTTTGTGGCCATGCTGCCGAGTGCTGGGAACCTGGCAGTGTTTGGGCCCTAGATCAGGCCAAACGTAATCTGGTCAATGAATATTTTCTAGTCGGTGTCACTGAGCAAATGTATGATTTTGTTGATCTGCTGGAGAGATCGCTACCCAGGTGAGTGGAAACATTTTCTTTGATATTTTAAAAAGCATTTGTTAAATTTTGTGTTTATTGCTATTTACAGAATCTTTCATGGCTTTCGTGAGCATTATCAAAACTCAAATAAATCTCATTTACGTGTTACATCATCCAAATTACCACCTAGCGAAGCGACTATTAAAGCCATACAGAAAACAAAAATCTGGCAAATGGAAAATGATTTATATGAATTTGCTTTAGCACAATTCGAATTTACTAAACGTAAGCTAATGCAACCTGATAATAAACATTTGCAAAAGTTTATGTACGAAAAAATACGACCGAAATGATTGTATAGAAATCGGAAAAAGGCAAAAAGTAGAATTAAATCAAGCCAGGCCTATGCTCCATAGACCACAAAATATCTCTAGATATTCGCTGAATGAAATTAATTCCTACATGCATAGGATTCTATATACTATAAAATTTGTGGAATTCAATGTAAATGTGTTGCATGTACACAAATGATATAATCCATCTGTTCTTTATATGGAATGGAATCCAAATCTTGGAAGACACTAAAGACTTAAGCATTGAATATCATTGACATATTAATCGACAAACATTGTAAAACATAAAATAAGTATAACACAAAAAACGAGAGAACATACACGCTTTAATATTTAAGCAATAACTTTAGCAACAATTTATATGCACAATATAAAATATCTATAACTTTTATGTTTAGCTAATCTTTTACCTACATATAACTATAAACAAAACGTTAATATTTTTCTGTATACATGGACAATACAATTGAAGGAATCGATTTTTTGTAGTATTTCATAAGAACATACACACAAACACACATATATTTGATATTACTACTGGACCCCAAGATCTATACGACACTTGAAAATTTAAAGTTAAACTGTCATAGTTTTAAGTAAGTCATAAGTGTAAATAATTAAAAATATCTATAACTAACTTGATACTCTTTGTATAAGCTAATTGCATTCAGTCAAAGCGAAATTCCATATAGACTTTGAATAGCTGACGTAGCTTCATTCCGGGAATTGGGCGCAAAGTAAATTGAAATACATATTCGAGGTGGCGAAAAGTGAAATACTTAATTAATTGCCTGTGCTTGAAACTAAAAGGCAAATGAGTCTGCATTTTCGTCAGTTGAACATTTGAACGTGAACACGCAAGTCGTTTAAGCTCAACTTCGCCACGATTTACTTTAACAATATATACATGCATATATGTATACTATAAACAAAATCACATATAAAGATATCAAATATGTACATATATATACTATATATATCAAGTTATAACTGATGTGTGCACGTTTGAATAAGCTAGAAGAGCAATTAAAACTTTTGTAATTATTGTGTGTTCGAGATATTTAACAAGTTGTATATATAAACTTGTATGGTGATTAGACGTTTAGTTTTAGACTTAAAGTACTTACACATACATACACACATACAAATGCCTACATTTTGAAGCTAAAGCCGTTCAAAAGTTCAAGTCTAATTACGTTTATGTGGCTTTCGCGTCAATTGTGTAAAGTTGTGCTCTTTGGGCTTGAGATAAGCAAAACGAATTGACTTATTTAGTAATTAAAAAAAAAAAAAAGTTTATACACAATTAACTAATAGAATGGTGCTAAAGTTTAAGCCATATTTGGCTAATCAAAAGGAAAGTGAAAGTGTATAAGAAACCAACAAAAAGTTATATTGTAAGTCTTTAAGACAATTTTCACTTTATACAACAAAATCTTCCACCGCCAAAAAGTTGAGTTCATTGCGTTTTCATTACATTGTTGAACTTGAATTGAAACAACAAAAAACCGATTTTAACTTATGCTGACACTTGCTATAATGACCCATTATAAAACTAGCTTTATGCCAGCCTCGCTTGCCCTCTCACTCTCGCTCTGGTTTAATATCGTCTGTACTTGTTAGATACGATTTGGTTGGGGGTATAAAATTGTATGTGAAATAGCTTTATATTTTCAGTTAACAAACGGAGCCGGACCCAACTGGAGCATAACAAAACAGCGCAGAGCTTCTTCATTCATTAAGGATTAACGCAACTTACATCATTTTGGATAAAAATTAAGAGCTTTGCTCGATTGGTAAGTTTTCTTGAGGTCATTGAAATCTAAAGTGCATTATAATTCTGATCCAAAGTCTGCAATGCTAAGCCGATCATATAAAGTAAAACGTATTCCTGATCAGCATGACAACAGGAGATCATATAGCCTTATTCATCTGTCTGTATCAAAGTAAACTACTTTTAAACATAGATTTATAGTTTGATAGAATTTTTGGGTTGGTCGAAAATAAGGTTTTAGATCAATAACTTTCTTAATTTTCAAGCGATTACTAAAAAAATGTCTATACTCATATTATATAGATTTCATATCGAACCAAAAATAGTTGTAATCTGATAAGTTCTCCTTGATACGAGATTGATTTGCTTCGACACTTAAGTTGAAAAAAAGAGTTAAAAAGGGTATACAGACTTCAGCAAAATCAATGTTAAACTGGCCCTCTGGGTTTTTGTATGCTTTTCGCTTCTACAAATGTTTTACTTGATTTTCTTCAGTCTGCTTTTGTCTTGTTTCGCATTACAAATTCAATGCCTAAGCACTTGTTGCTTGGCACTCTTTTTCCTCTGTCTTCCATTCGTCGCTGAGTTCTTTTTGTTTCGTACAGAATTTTCTGTTATACGGTGCAGTAAATCGCTGGCATTGACCCATTTAACAACAAATAGTCGGACTATTTTCTTTGATATTCCTCGAGTTAATGCATTTTCCAATCACTTGCCTATTAATTATTTGCATTTCGTGAGTGTTTGTCGGCGTATATTGAAGATTGCCCCACGACACCCGTCAGTAGCCACAAAGACTTCATTTCCAAGTTCGAATATCAACTTTGAGTTATAATTATGATGACTACTGTTGCCCCAGCCACTTGCTGCACTTCCCTTCTAGGGTCTAGTGAATCTGAAACGGGTGAGAAAATACATATACAAATATACGTAATATATCTGTATGAATATATATTCAAATATGCAAAAAACATGTTAAACTATGGCAACACATGGCTTCAGCTACAGTGAAACCTGTTTTGATTGTACTGCATGCAAATTAGATGAAACTTGAGGGGTTATTCGCACTAGCAAAGCTCAAAAATGGGCGTATTCTTAGACCTTTTTGTACTTATTAGATTTGTGTGTTTTCTTTTAAAGGATAGCTAAATAGAAAATTCAGATATTGAACGAAGGAATAACAAAAACTTTGATACCAATTCTGGCTCGTTTATTTTTTAAAGAATATGTGTATCTTTAAGAGCAATCTTGGTATTCCAGATCATCGCCTTTGGAAATATTTTGTTCAAGAAAATAAATTCAAAATGCTAATCAAGTAATACATATAATTTAAGAATATTCCGAAAATACAATTCATTTCTTTTCAATTCTAATTCCATAAAACTTTTAAATACTATAAAAATAGAGCTGAAGGTCGCAACTGAAGCTCTCCAGAGTTAGTTTATCGTATTTCAAATCGAAGTTTTGAAGGGATTTGACATATTGAAATTTAGAACGTCCCAACCCACACATTAAGAACCAACTTTGATAATTCAGTAAGCAGTTTATATCTCAGAAAACAAATACATATATTACTTATAGCTAAACTATATGTCATAATTCGATAAGAGCGGTTTTCATTGGCAGATATACATATGTATCCAGTGTCATTATTACAACATGCGCAATTTTGTCATTCTGATTAAAAACCAGAGGGCCGGGGCTAACGTCGACCGCCTTAAAGTTTGTATACCCTTGTAACATTTTTGGTAAATCTTTTCTTACCCATAGCTATCAAAGTAGAAAAACGATTTATCTAAAAACGCTATATATATGCGCTATATGATATAGTCACCCGATCTTAATTGTTATTGAGAAGTTATTGAGAAAAGTCACTGTTTGTGACTTTGCCGTTTGTATGGAAGCTTTATGATATAGTGGTCGGATCCGGCTAAATCCGAGGTATACAACCTGTGCACTATATAGGAGGAGTTTCGCCGATCCATGTCTGTCCGCATGGCTCGTCTCGTCGTGCTGATCAAGAATATATATACTTTATATGGTCGCAGATGCTTCCTTCTATGCGTTGCGCACTTCTGACCAAAATTAATATACCCTTTTTGCAAGGGTATACATATATATACACATACATATATGTACATACATATATGGACATATATTTTTAAAGTTTTTTGTGCTGTAGAGTAGTAATTTCACATTATTCATGACGAATATTTTGTATTATTCATAGATTATATTGTACATAATGTAAATGTTATTATTATATCAACTTCAGTGGTTCTCATAAAATACATCAAGACTTTGTTCAAAATCCAAAATAGCCTTGATCTGATTTGGATAAACTTAAACTTTTAAAATTGCATAAAACTTGTACTGAAAAGAATACACTTTAAAGAATTATTAAAGAATAATCTCTCAAGAGGTTTCGATTGAAATTTAAAAAAAAGAAAACACTTGAACTAATAATAATATACACATTTATATATAATAAAATAATTACAACATTTGTGAACAAATATTTAATGGAAACAGGATTATTTTGAATGAAAATAAGAAAAATAATAGCTCAGAGCTACAAATTTTCCACCTTATTTAATATAAATATATTTCAATTTGGTTGTTAAATCGGACTAGAGCTGATGGAAGAACAATCGTTTCAACAATTTGATTTATTAGAGAAAACTTTTTGTTTCATGAGCTAACATGGTAATTATCACTATACAATTACTATACTATACAATTAAAAAATATATACTGCTCTAGTTACATAACTTCAGTTCCGGGTTTAGAGAAGTGGCTAAGATACGTTTCTAAAATATCAATGTAATGTTTTCGCCTAATGTTTGCTATTTCTGACAATTATTCACTGTTTTGCCAAGTCGTTTTTGTTCTCTTAGAGATTTTTTAATACAATTCCTTGTTATGGGTAGTCAAAATACACCGGCTTAAACGGGACACTCGCAGGGCGGGATTTTCTCGGAATTTCCCAGGAAGAGTGAAAGGAAGACTTTATTAGGGTATAGGAACGTCTAAAGTTACCTGCTTTAAGGGGAAATGCTTTTACTTTACTCACTTAGAAACGCCCATTTTTCCCATGAAATGTCGAACTCGAATCGTAAACTGAACCAATTGCATTTGCTTGGAGTATAATTTCCACGTCGATAACAATTAATATTTAATAAGTGTGGCTAGCCATTTAAATTTAAACATATGACAATCAACCTTCGTTTCTGTTACATGTATTTTCTATTTTAAAATTTTCTTTGATTTTTCCATTTAGTCTCCACTGTACCTGCATCTTGTTACTCATTTTACATCGATTTATATATATATACAAGTCAATGTAGTATATGTACATATATGCAGGTTACATGTGTTTACAATGCTTGTATGTTTAGTTCATTATCTTCTCTTTTTAGGTTCGTCATGTAAGGTCAAAGTACTTTTTACATTGGACTTGGCCTTGTCATTGTCATGTTTAGTCATAACCTCTTTAAGTATTACCTTTTTCTCTTTGTTTTTGCCAAAAATTTTGAAGGGCGTAGGTTGACATTGCATTGCGGTCTTTAGCCCAGGTTGGTTGATTTTCCCAGCATCATCATTATGAGCCTTTCCCTCTCTCGCTGTCGCGCTGTCTCTTTGGCTTTTGCTCAGTTTTTATTTTATATAGCATTCATCTTTTCGTCTCTCAAGTTCAAATTGGTTTTTATTTTGATTTTGATTTTGGTTTTGTCTTCGTCTTTACGTTTGTCGTTTGCCACCCAAAAATAGACCAAATAAACTTGAAACTGGAAACGAGAGCGAGAGTAAGACTATAAACCATGAATGGAGCTTGGTCTACGCACGTGTGATCGTGATTTTAGCCGGAGAAACATGGTCTCTATGCCCATGTCTGCTTAGTGCTTTGAAAACGTGTTAATAATACAAAGTATTTTTCATATAAGTATGCATATATGTGTGTATGTATTTATTAGGCAAAATTGTACATTGGACAGGTGTAAGCACTAATTGGCTTAGAGAGTGTTGTCTGTCCGAGAGTGGGGAGTAAGTTGGAGGGTATCTACTGAAATCCCAACATTGAGCTGAGAGTACAAATCTTCAGGGTCAAAAACATGTAGTGCGAATGCGACTCCGATCATCATATATGAATGTATATAGGTAGCAAAAAATGGGTAATTACTATGAACTATGGGAAATCTTGCCCTGTTGTAATTATGGCAAAAGAAAATATCAGTGCTTAATATTTAACAGTGGTAATAAATCAATAATACTTACATTTTGTATATTCTGCGAGTGAGAAAAATGAGAGCCCAGTTCTCTGTCTAGAAAACCAGCGCTTAAGCTATATCAGACTTGATTTTCTTTATTCTTAAATGTGTAGAAACAATTTTAATTTTCCTTTCATTCAGTTTGCTAAACGAAAAATCGTTGAAAAAGATGTCTTATCTTCTAGTAATTTGTTACATCAGTCTTATATAGTTAGTGGAAACTTAAAGATTGCGTTCTAATAAGAAAACTGTCATACAAATTTTGAAATTCGGTCGATATTTGACAGAATTACAGCCTCGCTAACAATAAGATAGGACTATTTGACAATATTTTAGATTTTTTGAAATAACCTTTGGTGAGGAGGAAAATACAGTCTGATAAAATAGGTGAACATTAGGCTATATTTAATATATATAATATGCTAATGAATAACTTTTAAGAATCGGTTAGAAATTGAGGAAAATACAGCATGATGTTGATGTTCACATTGAAAGAAACTGTTGTAGCTTGAAAATAAAGACATAAGTTTTTCAAATTCTCAAAAAATTGACTAAATTCGAGATTTATAAAATTAAGTTTTATCGGTTTATTTTGCTGTTCTTTGGAATATTTGGTTATATATAACTTGATAAATAGGGGATATACATAAAAAATTGTCAATTTTTGAAGCATTAAAAGAGATAAACACTTATGAAAATTGGTTAAAACTTAGTAAAGTTAACAGTTTTTAAGAATTCTCAGATTTTTTTTATTAAATTTTTGTCCATTTAGCGTTTTATATCAGAACTATATTTTGAGAAATAAATTAACATTGAATAAACTTTTCAGTGATCATTGCTCAGTCTGATATATGGTTGATTCGATTAATTCAATTAATTTTTTACAAATTTGTCTAATAAATTTCACCTAAAAATCAAACTATTCTTTACTTAAAAAATGAATTCAGCAAGTTTTCAAAAAATGTATTGCTAATTAAAATTTCAAGATCTTTCTTAGGTTTTGATCGAGAATACAAAGTATTCCGACTCCTTTAACATTTTGATTATAGTTCAAAATCTTTGGGAATCTTTAAACAGATTTGCATTCTCGAACCACTGTTTAATCTGTAGGGTTGAGATAGGGTTAGGGTTATACCAGCAACAGCTGAGCAAAACCAAAAAAAAAAATTAAACCGAAACCGGCTTTCAGTGGCATCATTTCCCAATATGATGCACCAAGTCAACTGGCTCCAGACCCAGCTCCAGCTCTCTCTCTCTCAACTTTAGCTTTAACTCAAAATAATAACTGCTGTTGCTGCTGCTCTCTTAACCAAAAAAAAAAAACCCAAGATCTGAGTAAAATTTCCAGTTTTTTATTCTTAGCATGGCATAAAATCTCCGTAACGCGCTTTTGGTAGCAACAGTTTCATCTGCGCTTTTGACACCGTTGCACGGTTTCGCCTCGTATCGTAACGTATCGTAGTTGGCGTATCTCATCTCATCTCTGGGATTCGTAATAAAAACAAGTTTTTTGTCTCAGTCAATGGTTTTTTGACTGTGTACTATTTGAACACAAATTAACAATTCATATGTTGATGGTTTGCCAAAAACAAAAATTAAAGAAGAAAAGTCTAATCAAAAGTGATTCAATGTCAATCCCATATTAATTAAATACCATAAATTATAATGTTTTGAGTGCATGCTCGATCTGTAATTGGAAACCTCCAAAATAAGAAAAACAGACAAAAACTTGTTCAACTAGAATTTATTCAAGTAGAACCAGTCAAGAATATGAGAAATCAGTTCAAGGATTGCTAAATCTTAAAAAAAAAACAACAACAGAAAACCTTAGACAAAAAATTTAAACTGCATTTGCAATAAAACAATAAAAAACAATACATTCATTTCCTCTTCTTTTTGTATGTCATCTTCCGTTATTCGCGAATTTTATTTTAATTTTTGTTTGCATATGTCAAGGTGAAGGTTAGGTCAGTGATCAATGATCAGCGGTCAGTGATCAGTGATCAGTGATCAAAAAGCCAGCCGGTTTCATCTTATTCAATTTCATTAGCTTCTACCGAGACGAAAAAAAATAAATAACAAACACTTGCAATTAAACACAAAGCAAAATAAATTGAGCAAAAAATAAATAAATAATACAGAAATTTTTGCAAAATGAGTAAGTAATTACTTTTTACCTTTTTAACTAATTGTCAATTATATTCGTTAAGCTTATTCTGCTCCTTGACTTGAATCAAAGTCTCTTAGTAACTAATTGGCTAATGATTTCTACACATTTATTTACCTTCAGGAGTGCCTACTATGTTGTCCGACATTGATCAATTGCCCTCAATTCAATTGGGTGATTTCAAGCTGGAATTTGAGCTTGGAGATCCCACGGCCCAGACCAAAGAGGTGGCCCTCAAGGAGCTACGTGAGACTCCTGAGCGCCAAAAGGAGGCCACAAAGGAATTGAAACGTTTATTGGAAGGTGAGTTCAAATTATGGGAAAAATAAAAAAGAGATGATTGAGTTTCAGAAAATCATTACGTTTTTTCCCAAGTTTTTTTTTTTGGTTTATTACAAATAATGTGGGAAAATAACTTAAAGTTGTCAACGATTCTGAATAGTGGAAAATTTTAAAGAATATTTAATTACAGTCGAGCTTCTCTAGTATAAACTTGCACACCTAAAACAAAACTAATTTTATAGGAACTTTCTATTAGGCTTGTACCAGTTTTCGAAATATTTTTAAGCGTACTTCTATTGGTTTTCGAATTTAATGTGCCAGTAATTAAAGTTTTAAAGTTTTTTTTCAAAATGTTTCCATAGACATAAGTTCAAGGGTAACAATTATTATTTTACTTCGTGTGAAAGCTTTAAGAAAAACAACAAAAGGGAAATCCTTGCAATATTGTTTATTTAATTATTTATATACAATTTTAAATAAAGTATTTAATACTAGACCTAAACAAAAAATAAAGAATGAGTACTAGCTAAAAGGCCTTCGACTCTTTCTTACAAAATACATATACGTATATTAATTTGATTCCAATTCTAACTTTCATTTTTATTCATATTTTTGCCAAGAAAAAATTTTGAAAACAATTTCAATGTATTATTGATTCATAATTACTTAATGTTATTCACAATATTTGAAACTTTTTTAGAAAAGTATTTCGAAAGCTTTTTATAGAAGTAACAATTAGTTTTAATTCAAGTGATTGGAAAGTATTTAAAAGCGCATATTCTGGTTTGGAATTGAAAGCAAGAAAACTCTCAAATCAGATTTAAACAAAATCTTTCAATATCGGTACCAATAAGAATCCTTTGTAATTTACTTTAAAAAGTATTCAAATTTTCTTACCGATTGCATTAAGCTTCACAGTTTCTAAAGGTTTCTTTGATGTTCTTGTTGTTTTTAACAAACTATTAAGAACTTGAAAATCTGTTCTTTTGTTAGTGCCTTGTTTAGTTGATCAACTTCTACAATTTTTCAAAAGAAATGCAACTACAAACAGTTCTTGACAATGTAACTTTCTTAATCTATTGTTGTTTTTCTTATTCTTATTCTTGGGTTCTACTAACTAGGGATTTCTTCAATATTTAGTACCAGAAACCTATGTGAAAAAATTCATTACATGAGAAAAATAAAAATATGACACTTACAAGAGATCAAACTTCACTTCAAATGGTTTAAAAAAGTAATGTGTTTGAACTCAATCCTCATTACTTAAGTCTTCTACTTGGAATTTTATTATAGACAAGTTTAACTGTATTTACAACATTGAACTCTTACATGTAAATAAAACTTATTTTTATATTTTTTACAATTAAATTTTATTTAAGCCGTTCTAAAGTCCACTCAGTTTGACTAAAATGTAAAGTTTATTATGAAATAAAAATGTAATACCTTAAGATATATTTTTCTGAAGTAGGCGGAGTCCATTGAAATAGTACAAGATCAAAGTTTAAAAGCTTAGCTATACTTAAAGAAACTAAAAATAGTATGGACTATTCATTACGTGTAAAGTGTTTATTAAGTAGATACAATCCTAAGCCAATAATTTGATTAGAAAGGTTAAACTTGAAGCAATAGTTTCATGTGATCTAATGACATAGCCAAGGCATACAATCTAACTATCTATGTGGGACCGCCCATTCAATGTAAACAACTATTATGGAAAAGTATTAGTTCTACGAGTCGTCTATTTATAGTATTTATATTAATTGGCTGCATTTTGTTTACATCTTTTAGCTGAAACCGATCTCTTGTGTCCTAAGGATAATGAAGAGTGGTTGATACGTTTTTTGCGTCCCTGCAAGTATTATCCAGAAAGTGCGCGTGATTTGGTAAGATATTGACTCGAATGTCTTCCAAGAATGAGTTTTTCTATATATATATTTCATTTCCTATTCAGATCAAGCGTTACTATGCCTTTAAGGTGAAGCATGCAGATGTTTACACTGATTTGAAACCTTCAAGGGAATCCAATATCTTTAAACACAATATCCTTACTGTATTTCCAAATAGAGATCAATGTGGTCGTCGTATATTGGTTCTGGAACTGGGCAGTAAGTAGAATCTTAAATGTCTGTAATCTAAGTGTCTCAGTTATATGTTGATTTCATTTTTTAGAGCGTTGGAAACATAAGCAAGTCTCACTGGAGGAGGTATTCAAGGGAGCTGTGATCTTTTTGGAGGCCGCCATGTTGGAACCCGAGACACAGATCAATGGAGCTGTCGTCATCTTCGACATGGATGGCTTGAGTCTACAGCAGACCTGGCAATTTACACCACCGTTTGCCAAACGTATTGTCGACTGGCTACAGGATTCCGTGCCATTGCGTATCAAGGCCATTCACATTGTGAATCAACCGAAAATATTCAATGTGGTCTTTGCTCTGTTTAAGCCTTTCCTGCGCGAGAAACTTCGCAGTCGAATTATTTTCCATGGCACCGATCGTGATTCCCTACACAAGTATATGTCTCCGAAATGTCTGCCCTCTTGTTATGGTGGCATTCTAGAACTGAAACGTGTCGATGGCGATCAATGGTATGAATTGTTACTCATGTGCGATGCCGAATTCGATGCCATCAATTCGTATGGCTATAAAAAGAAGTGAATAGTCTTTGCGTAGGGGGAAAAACAAAGGAAGAGAAGAGCAGACGAGTTGAGGAGAGCACGTGATCTACAGCAAGTGATAATTTCCCATAATATTCGATTCCAAAATCCAAAAAGTTAGACATATGTATCTATGTAATAAGCATGTCCAGTAAGTGAAATACCGCCTAAAGTTTGCCTCCCTTAGTCTTAAGTCAACTGAACAATATTTTTCCCGCATAAAAAAACAAAACGTTTTATAAATTTTTGCAAAATATTAATGCGTATATTTATATATAAATAATACATATATTTAAAACGGGTTTAAGCATATTTATATGATGTTATTGTAATAAATTTCTAAAACTGTTATACTTCAAAATCTCATGATTCGATCAATTTTTTTCTTTTTCAAATAATTTGTTTAAAAATATTCCCAGCATAATTTTACCAACAGATAGGATCCAGACAAAATAGTATACATATATAGAGAGAGAGGAGAGAGATAGAAAATTAAGAGTACTTCATAACTTTTAGGGTTATTCTAGTGCCATAAAATGCCACACAAAATGGCTGTTGGCCACATCTGTTAAGTGTTGGTATTGTTCCTGTTATCTTCCATTGTTGGTCAAATACAATTATTTGGCTATAACAAAGTTCTACACAATTTTTAGTTCCTTATGAAACTGTTGTATACAAAGCCTCTCTAGCACTTACTGAAGAACTCATGGGTCCTGGGAAATATATCATTTTTAGACACAAAATAATACATAAGATAATGAAGCAAAGTTATTTTCGATTTTGCTTTCAATACATTTTCCTTCAAAGGTTCTACTTTTGAATTATTCTTTCAATTCTTTAAATATTTAACTAATATATTTCTAACAATATTGTAGAAAAAGTTTTCCAAACAGAGTCTCTAAAGCATCAGTATCCTATCTTTTTACGATTTGGTGTCTATATATGTTTAGAAGAGTCCTAAGCTGACAAAGTAGCCCAACGATTAGATAATCAGTTTAATAGAGATTCATTCCTATCTCTTACATTCTATTCTCACATTATATGCATGGAAAATCTTTGTCTCTTTGGATGCTAAATGTTTACCTATGAAAAACTATGCATTTCATATATTTAGATTTGTAGTACACTCGAATTGAATGGAAGTGAGTGAGTGTGAGTGTATTGTATTGTTTTCGTACTCATACAAATCGAATTGAGCGAGAATGAATACTGCTTAGAACGAAATGAGAATTTAATCAAAAGTGAAAGCATTCGGATAACTCGAATATCCAATGTAACATTTTGTAAATTTCTTTTCTTTGTGTCTGTCTTGAACAGCTTTGAATGTAATCTCATAGTGGGCAATCCCATAATCGTCACTGATCCTGGTTCAAATATTATTAAAGCCTTTCTCCTCAACAACGCTGTTGAAAAATGTATTAATGCTGTGCCTGAGCTGTCCGACACGTTGGAATACTGTGTACTACCTGCTAAGATACATATGTTGAAGTAAACTGGATTGAAGTGTCAACAATCTTCAAAGATAAAAACCAGATTAAAAGAATTGAAGGTTTAAGCCTCAACCACTTAAGATCTGTCGTTCGAGTTTTGAAAGTTTTTGAAACTGTTTAAAAAACTGGTGGCAGCCAAGCGTCCAACTATTCATTTAATAATTCCAAATTTGAATAAACTTAAAAAAAGATTCTGTCCGATGTCACCTCATTCGACTCATCCATTTCGTTTCAGCATAGTGCGACTGATTGTAGCCCGAGCTAACTCACTCACACATACTCATTCTGTTTCTCACTCATACTCACTCAATTCATTTCGAGTGGTGTATTTTCGAATGTTTTTTGACATGTCGACATGTCAAGTACTACATATATACCTGCTAAGTCTAAGATGATCGAGACAGCTTGAGAGGATTGAGATCTACATTAGTAGAGCTTGAATGTTTGAAGTCTCTAACGAATTCCTCACAGCCAAATTAAAGTGCCTTATTACCAATTTTGAATTCTGTTTTTTTTTGGGCTCATATTGTTCGAAATCAAATTTAGGGAATATATTCCCTATAAATAAATAAGTTGAATACAACAGAATTCTCATCAACTGCTTAAAAAGTTTACTAAAGACAAATCAAACTGAGATAACTCAAATCAATTCAATTTCCAGTCTTTGCTAACATTTTTTGACAATTCGCAGCTGCAAGCCAAGATCCCTGGAGTTTCTTCCAAAAATCCATCATTGAATCAAAACACAAAGCTCAGAATATATAAATACATACATATATATATATATGTATATTGTATATTTTTTTACCAGGCTTAAGCATATTTACATATAATATGTTATTATAATAAATTTGTAAAACTGTTATACTTTAATATCTCACTAACTATACTTCATTTTATATTTTTGTTAGTTTTTGAAATTGAAATTTTGTCATTTATGCAAAAAAATAAAACCGTTTTGCATTTGTTCGTAAACGTATTCGAATTATTTT
The DNA here is from genome assembly GCA_018150345.1 of Drosophila equinoxialis. NCBI lineage: Eukaryota > Metazoa > Arthropoda > Insecta > Diptera > Drosophilidae > Drosophila > Drosophila equinoxialis. The sequence goes on from JAECWI010000703.1 coordinate 3,581,084, forward strand.
TCCTTTCGGCTTGAGAAAGACAAGAGAAATGCTTATAGTGGGTAATAAGGCAAAGCCAATTCAATTGACTATTCCATTAGAAGGCACAGCTGTTTAAAGCAATTTAGATAAGTCAAAGTTAAAAAAAAAAGATAGATGCCATAGATAACGACAATGCAAGTAATGTCATTTGCGATTAGTAATATTCATTCAATTGTTCTAGCATTTTGCGTTATTTCATGAATTTGATTCTTTAGAAATTGGTTTTGTTGTTATAGACTCTTTTACAGCTTCTTTAAACTAATGGTTTGTAGAAAAAAAAAAAACCAAACGACAATTGTTTTGTTTAGTTTTTGGTGTGGATTACAATTAAAGCCTTGGTCTTCAATTAGGAATGCATTGAGTAATTTTCTTGAAAGGCTCTTCAATTAGCCAGACAACTCTTCTTATACTACGTTGTACACTATTTGGCCGATTCATAGACGATAATTGGTCGATGGCGCCGCTGTTGCACTTCGTTGTTGTCCAAACAACGTGGATGGCGTTCGCATTGAAGCATCATCATTGTCATCATCATCATCAGCATATGAACCACGACCAGACGAACCACCAGTGCCACCGCCTGAGCAGCAGTAACGTTTCTGCATCAGACGTATGGGTCGCGTTAAATCGATAGTATCGCCATTCTGTTGACGCAGCTCCGCCTCAGCCACACACTCCATATGCTTCCATTGGCGTAGGGCAAGTGTGAAGGCTTCGGTGACATTTGTAGCCGTCTTCGAGGATGTCTCAATGTGGGTGCTTATATTAAGTTCCTTGCACCATTGTGCAACCTCATCAGAATTAATCTGACGCTGTTGCGGCTGAAGGTCGTTCTAAGAAGACAAATTATATATAATGTTAGCATGTAAATATGTTTGAATGTGTTGATAACAACTCACCTTATTGCCCACCACTATGAAGGGAAATTTGTCTGGCTTTACATCGGCATAGTTAAGAAATTCATTACGCCACATGCCCAATCCTCGCAAGCTATCCCGATCATCCAGAGCATAGCAAAGCAGGCATATATCCGATCCACGATAAAAGGGTGTACGCAAGGCACGAAAACGTTCTTGTCCAGCCGTATCCCATATCTATAAATAAAAGCAAATTAAATTCATATAGAAGTTAACTTTAATTGGCTTTCAATTAATGATTCTATGGAAATTTTGCAACGCGTTCGCGTTTGACAATTGTGGGAAACCTAATTGGAGCTGGCAAATGTTTGCCACTAAAAGAGAGCAGGTAAATATCGTTTACATAGTGGGGCTTCTCCCAGCTGACGTCACATTTACAGAATAAAAAACAAAACAAATTGTAGTTAGCTGCTTCAAAATCTTGAAAGCTTAGTACCTAAGACAAACCAAATTACTGATAAAGTCGAAACACTGATAAGCCAACCTACACAAAACAAGTTCTCAGTCTTAATGAAGTAAGTAAGTCGTCTCGCCGACTTGGGTATACCATACACCAGTAAAACAAATATTTCAAATTTGTAATAACTAATGCATTTGCCTATTTTCCACAATTCTGTTCACATGCTTGTTACAAGCATATCTCAGTATCTCGCGCACTTATGCATATAAGCACCCTAGCGCCCCCACCCGCCAACGGCCATCTCCGGCCTTACGCAAAAACGTTTATATGCATAACTCAGCTATTTTTTGTCCGATTTTGATCAAATTTGGTAGTTTGCTCGGTATTAGTATCAAATTTAAGTGTGCCAAATTTGATTGCACAAGATAAAAAATTACGGGAGATAATCGAGTTTTTCAAATTTCGGGGGCGGAAAGGGGCGTGGCAAAAACTTTATATATACAAAATGTGCGCATTTACTATGCAAATATACATACCAAATTTGGTGTCTCTAGCTGCAATAGTTTTTGAGATAAACGTTTTTTTTGAATTGCGTGGGCGGAAAGGGGCGTGGCAAAAATTTGAAACAAACTTGATCACTCTACATACTACACGAGCCTACATTCCAAATTTGGTGGCTCTAGCTTTTATAGTCTCCGAGATCTAGGTGTTCATACGGACAGACGGACAGACGGACGGACGGACAGACGGACAGACGGACAGACGGACAGACGGACAGACGGACGGACAGACGGACATGGCTAGATCGACTCGGCTGTTGATACTGATCAAGAATATATATACTTTATGGGGTCGGAGAAGCTTCCTTCTGCCTGTTACATACATTTTGGCGACTTTAATATACCATTTCACCCTATGGGTGTATGGTATAAAAATGTCATATGAGTAAATAAAACAAAATAGGGCAACAAATATACATATGTATGTATACATATGTATATGTATGACCTTTTAAAAATAATTATTGTTTTCAATGTTGCCAAAAAAAAGACGACACTAACAAAGCAACTGAAATTAAAAAGAACTGAAAAAATAATGGGAATAAATAAATGATTCATCGGTAAAGCAAATACTTGTTCTATGAATATTATAATTGTCTTTTTTGTAAAACAAAAACTTCTACAGAAATTGGAACTCATCACAATTTGGTTGGTTCTGTTCTATGGAGAGAAATCACATGATTTCCACTTGGTTTTATGTAATCTTTTGAAAAACACCTGATACTTATAAGCACCATGTTTGTTTACCATAACCCAAGAATTAAAAAATCATAATATTTAAACCATTGTTGTTTTAGACTTAATAGACATACATACATATATACTGTATGTGTATCAAATTGTGTGAGACATAAACAAAAGTTGTTGTTGTTTAAGAAATCTTTCCAGAAAAGCAGACGTTTTGTTAAATCTGAGCTGGGCATTGATTTTGAATTTAAAGAACTCGTCTCACAACTTTCATAGTCTTCTATTTACATAATTTCTCACGTCGATAACCTTATCGATAACCTTATCGATAACCTTTTTATCTTACGGAAATGCCAAATTTGTGTGTAATTGTTGAATAAAGACTGTAGATTGGCCAATTTGTAAACGAAATATACCTTAATTAAAATGACATTAAAAATATTCGAATCCGAGAAGTTTACACAATTCAAAAGACAAAAAAAAAAACATGAACCTTAAATACTATTCCAAAAAACTAATAGTAGAATAAAATAATAGATAAAACAAATTAAACTGTTTTGAAGCGAGTAGTAAATTTATGCAACTTAAATTATATCATGCAAATTTTAAGGAGATAGCTGATTACACTTGAATGTATTCACAAATATATTAGATACCTCATACTATTCAAATATTGCACTCGATCTTATTCAGAAATGCATTAGACAATTTATAAAAACAAACTCGTTCCACTCAATCGATTTAACAGTATTTTCAATTAATCATAAAATTAATTAACAAACAACATTTTGAGAAGCCTTTATTGTATTCTTTTCTTTTAATCAATTCATTTACCTCAATTTATTTAACTATTTTCGAATCAATTTTGAACTTTATTCATGATGATCTCTAAAGCTAATTACAAATTCAATATGGTTTTTGAACTGATTACTAATTACTAATGAACTGATAAGTGAAAAGGTTTGATCTGATTTAATATCCTGAAAATCATAAACAATACGCAATAATCAGTTCAGGATGAATGTTTTTAAGTTTTTAGTTTTTTGTTGGTCCACATTTGTTTATTTTTGTTTGTTGATTTTCGGTTTTAGGTTGCCATGCAGCCAACCGTTAAGCTAATTTGTTTGATTTTCACCTTGCCAAATGAGTAACTTTTTATAATGCTCATAAATAATGACTTCTTTTTAAATGATTTACTGAATTTTAATTCAATTACTCAGCAGCAAACTTTAGAATGTTTAATTCTTTGGGGTTCTATAGGCAACCTGGTATGAATCTGAATTTCTATAGTCGATTCGATCGATTTAATCAATTATAATGACTTTTTCGCTTAGATGACATTTTTGCAATATTTTGCTCACTCATTTGGCGAACCTCACAAAACTAATGCATATTTATAAGCAATTCCAGCAGATTCTGTGACTGACTGAGACTGACAGAGTGTGAAAATGGAAAACGACAGCATAAATATAGAAGAGGGGGGAGGGAAAGATAGAGAGAGAGATATATAGAGAGAGGGCGAACGAGAAGGTGAAAGAGGGCTGAAGCAAAAGAGTTTTGTTTATATGTTTGCAAACTGTACGTTAATTGACAACAAATTACATTGTAGTTGCCTGTGTGGGTTAGATAGAGATCAGAGGTATATGTATGTACATAGTATATAATGAATACTATATCAAAAGCAACAGACAATGTGTAGATTTTAACCAAGCAACGACTTTGTCTCACACCCTAAAAAATAACCTGGGTTAACAATTAAAATTAAACTCTATTAAAATTTATTATCAATGTTAGCTAATTTTATGAACAGTGAAAACGAGATGGTAAAAATTTTAAATAGAAGTTAGGTGAAGAATCATAGATCTTTACTATATTTATGTTCAATATGATTACAATTATTATTAAGTCTTCCTACAGACTAAATGAGTCTTTATACCAAATTTGGCGAGTCTATATTAAAAGGTTTCATAGATCTATTAGCACTCTAGGCTATAGTTCAGATCAAACCAGTCCCAAAAAGGTTTACCCATAAACTGCTGATCATATCAATGTGAATATAACCATTCTCTATTCGACTACAGGGTATTTAAGAACAAAGCAGAAGCGTTGTTTAATCACGAAATGCCGGTTAATAGAGAAGACGTTGGCGGGGTTAATGTAAGAGAAGCTCCGTCCAATTCGATGGCATTCGATCCATAGAATCAATCAACCACGAATAAATAAAAAAATATTTACAAATAAAGTTTCTTATTGCTTTCTGATAACTTATGTTATTCTTATAATTATAATTTTTTTTATATACTGCACCTGTAGAGTATATTTTTCGTTATCCACTATAATATCCTTGTTCATAAATTCCACTCCAATTGTGTGGAAATTGTTTTCTTCATAACGATTGGAGACGAAGCGGTTGAGAAGCGCCGACTTTCCCACACCCCCGTCGCCTAATATGACGACCTTCAGTAGTTTGGATTTCTGCGGTGGGCGCATGTTTGTCATTTTGTTGTCTTATTACTTATTTTCTACTCCCCCTACTACTAACTAACGACCCCTCCGCAATCAACACAGTAAATGGCGTTTCGCTTCACGACTTAAATACAACGAAATTTATATTTTGATTTAATTGTTAATATTTCACTTGCACTTTGTTAATTAAAGTAAATAATTATTCACTTGAACAATAAAATTAAAATTATTAGGGGGAAAAGGAAAATATAAATTAAAAACCCCGCCGCGGTAGAATAAAAACGAAGACCAATTGAACTGGAGTCAGCTGACAGCTTAACAGTGTCCACAAATGAGTCGTTAAATCTAACAGTGCTCACAAATGATGCTGTTAAAGCGGCAACTACAAGAGCAATTAGAGATGACAATCGAAACGGTGAAGTTCGCAATTGCCTGACAACTGTTTAATAGGAATCCCCTTTTTTGGAAACTCGTATGTTCTGACGTAATTCGATATTTTCTATTATGCTATTTAATCTTTAAATGTGGATTTGTTTTATTTTCAAGCGGCAATATTTAATGTTTAAAATATTAAGTTCCACTTTTCCAGAACGTCTTAAACCTTTGACCTAATGCCCAATTGAATCTTTATCTTTACCAAATTTTGCTTGTATCCATAAATTACATATTTTAAAAGCCATTGTTTATGTAATGTTTTGTTGAACTAAGATAAAAATTGTTTTATATCTATAAATCGGAAAAGTATAAATTGGCACTTTATACACTGAGTAATATGTTCAAAATCTCTGTGAATCAAAATCTTATAACAGGCAGATGAATATTTTGAAATCAGTTTATTTAATGGTTCAGTTTTAATGTTTAATTTACTGAGGGGTTTAATGAAAATGTTCAGTTAAAATGTGAACAATTAATATGACAATTCATTTTACATATTTCATTAGTTATTAATCCGTTTGGGTACTTCACATATAAAAAGCCTTTTCGCATCACAATCCAAATCGTTTAGTCTTGCATAACCTTTTTTATAGAACAGCAATTCATCACAATGTTCATTGCCCTTATCATTGTTTGGCTCTCCCGGATACCAAATGTTCAAGGTTATGGAATCCTTGGTAGGGAACCAGATATGTTTGCCTTGCTTTATCAAATCAGTACCAGATGTCCAGTAACGCAGAGTATTTGTATTTGCGTTATCTAGGTATTTTATAATTGCATTCCATTTTTCGGCTGTATTAAAAGCGATAAGACGGGCTCCCATCTGATAACAAGTGGCAAAGGCATCATACCAATTCTTGGCTTCGCTCGTCTCAATGATATAAATTTGGTTTCCAATTATCGGGAATATAAGTTTCGAACCAGGATTCGTATTAGGTGAAGCAAGTACTGTAAAATCTAATGAACTCTATTGATTAAAATTTGTGATTATTTTATAATTTGAACATTTAAAAACTTACTTTTATAAATATCGGATTGTTCATCCGAAGGCGTTGCTACGGCCAAAAGGCCAATGAAAATAATTAGTTGACAATATTTCTTGTACATTTTCCCAGCTGCTATGATAGAACTGCATTAAGCGGCTTACCTTATATAGTAAAATATACCCGGATGCTTAAAATATGTTGAAACATTTACTTTCTTTTTGAATTTCTTAAAATGTTTAATGTAGCATTGCATTTTTTGTTTAAGTTGTTTAAGTTGATAAGATTCCTTTGTTTATACACATGTAGATATAACTTTGTTACGGCAACGTGAAAAATTTGCAGCGAATTCGGCTTCTCTTTTCTGAGAGTTGTTTATTTTTGTTTCTTTCTATCTTCTGCAGGTATTGAAAAGTTTGAAAAACTTGTTAGTTTAGGCTGTCCCAGACTTAAAGAAGAACTAAGTGAAATCCTATATTGCATAGTTAATTTATATCCGTTATTTTCTTAAAAACATTTATACTTTTTTATACACTAACAATAAATTAGGCAGATAATATAAATTTCGGGAGTATTGGTTTCTCTCTCTATCCTGCTTAAAAAAATCAAAATCGGTCTAAAGGCTTTCAAAATTCAAGATGTATCTTACGAACTAGAACTGAAGCAAAAACACTGAGTAAAAATTTGAGATCATTGACAGATTGATTTTTTAAGCAGAACCAAGTAAATAAGAACGGGAAAGGATTTGCTAAGCTTTACAAAAACATATTTAAACTTAGTAATTGACCAAAATGCAGAAAAAGATTTAAAAAATGCAAGTATTCCAGTTTGGGTTAAAGGATTTTAAATTAACTCCTTGACGTCCTTTAAAAAGTTATCTTCTAAATTGCATGAAGACCCCCAAAACCTATTTCAGTTTTTGGATTGCATATTTTCATTTCATTTTTATACCCTTGCAAAAAGGGTATATTAATTTTGGTCAGAAGTGTGCAACGCATAGAACGAAGCATCTCAGACCATATAAAGTATATATATTCTTGATCAGCACGACGAGACGAGTTCAAATAGCCATGTCCGTCCGTCCGTCTGAATCAACGCGAACTCCTCCAAAACCGTAAGAGCTACAGAGCTCAATTTTAGGCTCACGTAGGCTTGTATATACTGCAGGCGTTGTATATCTCGGATTCAGCCGGATCGCACCACTATATCATATAGCTCTCATACAAACGTCAAAGTCACGAACAGTCACTTTCTCAATAACTTCATTAATTTTATAGCTATTGTCGTGAAATATAATATAAGTTAGTTTATTGTAGCTAAAAAAGACTGTGCCAAATTTGGTCAAGATCGGGTGACTATATCATAGACCTCCCATAGGAACGATCGGTCGAAAACAGTGACTTTTGTTAAAAAGTTCGTTATATCCTAAGCTAAGATTGAAGGCCGTTCTTTCGCAAATATTAGACTTTTTGGATAAAACGTTTTTACACTTTGATATCTATGGGTAAGGAAAGAATTACCAAAACAGTTGCAAGGGTATACAAACTTCAACGCGGTCGAAGTTAACCCCGGCACTCTGGTTTACTTAACCTTCGATACCCATCAAAAACTTAAACTTCTTCAGATGAATCCTTAATTGTCATTAATCAAAAACTGCATCAAGAGGCAGAGGCATAAAAAACAGGATCTGTCATTAATTGGTGGTTTTTCGAGATTTTTGTTCAATAATTAATTTTAATTATAATAAATCAGTTCTGATTTAAAATCACAAAAATAAATAAGAGACCCCGAGCTATCATCAGCCCTTGATAACTGCAATGGGTCGCATTTTAATGCATTTCTTGCTTATGCCCGCCGCATGACAAGTGTCCACAACATCTGTGACATCTTTGTAGGACTCGGGAGCCTCTTCCATTACCAATTTGGGCGAAGCCACCCGTATGGCAATGCCGGTTTGCTCTAATTTCTCCAAGACTTCTTTATAATCGAGATTGCGACGAGATTTAGCTCGAGATAAGGCGCGACCCTATAAGAGAGAATATATGTTTTATTATTTGTTTGTAATTTAATGTGGCTTAGATGATATACTCACAGCGCCGTGACAAGTGCTACCAAAGGTTTCATGCATGCCCTGTTCAGTGCCGGTTAGAACATAACTGCAAGTGCCCATGGTACCACCCACCAGAACTGGCTGTCCTGTCAGTTGATAGTCGACTGGGATTAGAGGATGATGCGGTGGAAAGGCACGTGTGGAGCCCTTTCGGTGCACTAGAAGTTTCTTCTCCTTGCCATCGACCATATGATTCTCCACTTTAGCGATGTTATGTGAGACATCATAGATTACATGCATATCCAAATCATCGGGAGTGGTATTGAACATCTTGGCAAATGCCTGCCTTGTAAGGAAGGTCATCGAACTCCGATTGACCCAGGCGAAATTAGCAGCAGCAGCCATTGCCTTTAGATAGTCTTGACCCTCCACCGAGTTGATGCGGGCACAGGCTAATTGGCGATCATTTGTCTCAATTTTATCTCGTTTCATGGCCTTTTCCATTTGTACAAGCGCATCGGTGGCCACTTGGTGACCGAAGCCACGGCTGCCGGAATGTATCATCACCACAACTTGTCCCTTCTCCTCGATACCCATTTTCGATGCACTCCACTTGTCATAAATTTGATCCACCACTTGAATTTCAGCATAATGATTGCCAGCGCCCAGTGTTCCCAATTGTGGTAAGCCGCGTTTTTTGGCTCTCATGCTGACCTTAGCGGGATCGGCATTCAGCATGCGTCCATATTCCTCGCAATGCTCTTTATCTTCAGCCCATACATAGCCCTCACGTAGTGACCAATCCATTCCCATTTCCAAAGCCTCCTCCAGATCTCTTGCATTCATGGGTATAATACCCTTTGAGCCTACTCCCACGGGAATGTGATCGAATAGTGATTGAGCTAGTTGCTCCTTAACAGGCTGTACATCTCGTTCATAGAGATTTGTTCGGAGCAACCGCACGCCACAATTAATATCAAAACCGACTCCTCCTGGACTAACTACTGACAGAGGGTTGTCCATGTCAAATGCCGCCATATTACCAATTGCAAAACCATAACCCGAATGTATGTCCGGCAATCCAATCGAGCGTCCCACAATGCCAGGCAAAGCGGCCACATTGGCTATCTGCTTTACGCCAGGCAAAAATCCGCCCACAGCTCCCGGTCTACATGAGTTCTTTAACTCCTCAAGCATAAGTCGCTCCAGGCGCCTATTAAAGACAATACAACAAATTTAATTGACATTACTTTGTAAAGACCGAAAAATCATACTCGTTGACATAGAAGCAGCCTTCCACGTTCATATTGGGCTGAAAGCCCTTCTTAATGCGCCAGCAATGATCATTGATCTTCTCCAGGTACTTAAGCTCGTCGTTATACGGGCGGACTACCATTTTGATGTTGAACTCGAATCCTTTGCTTTAATATTATTTATTAAATTGCAAATATTGTGAAATGAACAAAATGATACCGGCTTGCTTTACAGAGTGGCCACGTTATTGTTGGAACGGCAGAAATTAGGGTGGACCATTGACCGTTATCGATAAATGTGCAGAATTTCGATAAATATGTCGAAAAGTTAAAATATATTTTTAAAAACTAATTTTATTTCATGTAAATAACAACTCATAAAATAATAAATTCAATCGTTTTTAAAATATTCATGATTCCACTTATTCTTAATGTCTATATTAACCTGGGGTCCATATATTTTGAAAGCATTACAAGCTATAGTATCATAAACAAGAAAACTCAAATGAGGATACTGAATACTTAATTCTTCTAGCTTGTAAGGCAAGGTACCCACAAACATGATGCAAATCAACTTTAAACATGGAAGATTACTCATTGTATACGGTCTTAAATGCTTTTCACCCGTTAATTGGTAAATATTTAGAATAACTAAATGCTGAAGCATTTGAGCATTTTCCAGTAGTCGAACAATCATATGGTCTCGGACATCACAATGACTCATGTCAAGAATTCGTAAAAATGGGGTTACCAATTGGATGATTCTTACATATTCTGCGGTAAAACTAGTATGATCAAATTTTAGGGCACGTAGTTTCTGTGTTTCGGCAGCGCCCTGGCAGAGTGGTCGAAGGATAGGTATAACTTCTTTTTCAACGATCGAATAGCCTACACTGATATGAAGACTTATTAAATGCCGACCGAGAGCTTGTAGTTTGCCAGCATCATGGCGTGGAGGAAATCTCATCGAGAAATCATAATGACGAAATCTGTACAATTGTCGCTCAATTGCATCATTAAAACGTGGATTGATTTCGTTGTATATTGACAGAAGTTCATCAAGATGGAGAAGATTAAGTATCAGATCTAGACAATCATCATTGAGATCAATGAGTGTCATTGCCAAATTGTCTGCCATTCTAAAAAGTGATAGAAGTTAAAAAACATTATATTATTAACTGTAAAAAACAGAATAATTAGAAGTTTAATACTTCTATTAAATACATTTCACATTTTATATTTTTTCTTTACCAATGTAAACTAGATATATATATTTTTGAATTTGGCGGTATATTGCTAAATCGATAACTAAGCCGATAGGCGGACTGCTGTTGTTGCAATAGAATGCGGTCACTCTTGAAATTGTTTACGGTCGTCGGCTTTAAAATTAAAGTGAAACATTCCGATATAAAACTCGTCTCCAACTTGATACTCACTTGGACTTCGACTACTTAACCCTGCCCCCGGTTTACCCCCTCTACACTCACTACGTTTGTCTGCAAATAAAATTTAATTAAATTAAATACAAATATTCGCAGCAACTCGCGGCGCAACAACGGCGGTGGGTGAAGAAAAACTGTTTGCGTGGAATTAAAATTTTCGCCTCTTGGCATACCCCATAAAAAGAAAAATTAATACAAATTTGTGCGTGTGTGTGTTCTGAGTTCCTGCTTATTGGGAAAAAGTCATCTGTGCCACACATCCAATTGGAGTTTGTATTGTGTATAGTGAAATTTCTATCAAATGGATGATTTAGGTAAGTTAACTACAAAATTTACTTCAACAGCAACAGCAATAACACCACCGACGACAACAAGATTAACAACTTTTTTTTGGTGTATCGCCAACGCTCAAGGTCAAATATATTTAGGCCATATAAATTAAGTTAACATTCCACTTCAGTTTACAATAATAATACTACCCAACGCTAGTTGGATCTACCTTCATCCAATAAGAGAAAAATGAATCATGTAAATGATTAATGTTCGTTTACGTATTAAGAATTCTTATCATTACCTTTTGAATTGCAATGCAAGACTTGGCTCATTCTTGCATTGATGGTGACGATGATCATCAAATAAAATAAGTTTTATGACTTATATCACATTCTTGGAAATTCAAAAAACGTAACGCAATGAAAATCTGCGGCAATCATTTACTTTGAGGGTGTGGCGGACCATCCGTCCAGCCATAGGGCTTAATATGTTGCTGAATTTGGTTAATGATCTGAGCGAATGAAACTAACCCGACACACATGAATCCGCGCTGACTTTTAGTCATCATCAGCATTAAACAAAAAATACACACACACACACAATTTCAATTCAGGGACAATGATGAGAGCGTGAGACTTTATTCTAAGATTTCTTTGAAATTATGCAAAAACACAAGGATCTGTTTTCTTTAACTGTTCAGTATGGAAATTAACCAACATAAAGTCAATAGATTTCAGTCTTTAAGTCTTATAGTTATTCGAGTCCTAATAGGATTGGGTCCAAATAGATACATATCTACATAGATATACGTACATATATAGATATAGATATATTTTCTTAACTATCTAAAAAAGTTTAATTTTTAATACTTCGATTCACTTGAAAGTTGGTGTAAACATTATTTACACATTCATCTATGGTATAAAACTCCATTAATTTACAATTTTTGTTTCACTAAGTTTTGTAAAGTTACAAAAAATAAAAGAAAAATCGAAATCTTTGGTTTGAGTTTCTGTATTTTAGTTGTTTTTCTTGTTTTTGGCATTTGAACTACTAAAAAATTGTTCAATTAAATTTAGTAATCAGTCATAAATTAAATAAAATGACTTAATATCAATTTAGGTAAATTTTGGTGATTAGATATACTGCTAGATTATTCAGAAATTCCAAAATGGATTCTTATCGGTGTCTTTTGTATTCAGTTTTCGTGTCACGTTTGCATCTTTATCGCTTGTACAACGTATCTTCTGTTTGCCTTTTTGCTCTTTACTTCATCTTTTACCCACTTTATGACACAATTCTTTGGCTGTTTACTGCTTGTTGCGCTTGTTCTGAACGTCGCTTTTATTTTTGATAAAAAATGTAAGTTGCATTCTGACTTGTCAGACATTCTTAAGAAATGACTAAAGGCCAGGTCACAATCGCAAACTCCCTCCGCCCTCCGCCCTCACCGAACTGAAAGCTCAGCTGATGCCCGCTGTCACCCACGCACAGTGGTTCCACTATCAAACACAGTTTATGAATGAGTTTTCGAAAGTACATAGTAAATAAGTATGTATAGCCCACGCATAAGTCGGACGGAGTTGCCTCCTTTTGCTGCCATTAGTGAGTGCCCACTTTATTGATGGCTCTGCCCACTTGACAGTTGCGTGTGTTGCATGTCTGCCTGCAACTTAATGCCTAGACTCTGGACTGAAGCTTGTTCTTCTCAATTGAGCTTGAGTTGCAGTTGACGTTGAAGTTGCTTTTGAGTGAGAGTTATGTCTGCGGCTTTCAAGTGTCATTGTCGTTTTGGTTTCCGACTGGCACTTCAACTAGTTATCCACAATATAAAAAGAAAATGCTCTATTTATTCTTGATCACAGATCGGTGATCATATTTGTAGCATTTAAATAACCGATATGATTTTGTTTTAATAGGACTAATGATATTTCTAAGAATATTTTGCAGAATATTAAAATATTAGGTAATAAATGATTATTTACTTATATAATATTGTTTCAAATACAAATTTGAACTGTTGAAGCGACTTCTATTCAAATTAAGCTGTCGATATCCTCCGTAATGGGGCTCTATGACTATAAAGTATGAGAGGGTTGACAAAGTGATATCGTATTGAAAGCAATCCAGGATCTTTTAAATTTTGAACTTGAATTCAGAAAAGAGGGAATGATAGGGAAAAAATACCTCCGGAGCCCCAATCATGCTTCAAAAAGAGTTAAAAGATGGTTTACTGATCAAAAATTGAAATTTAAGATTGGTCACGACCATTATCAAAATTTCAAGAAGAAAGCGTGGCTGAGAAAGTTTTTTAAAAAAACCTGAACCAGCGATAAAAATTTTTAACACAAAAGTTTGGAGAAATTGAGTATAGTAAAGTAGCATGACTAATCGTCTTGATCTGTTTTGGGTTTTAAAGATAGCCTCAAAAAATATTAAAAAATAATCTCCAAAAAATTGATCTAGCCTCAACTAAGTGATCATACGTCATTTTCCGATTTTACTTAATATTTTTAGATTATGACAAAACAACAACAACATTATGAAAACAATTTATGACAGACTTATATTGTTAAAAATTTCCTTTGTAATAGAACTTAAATATATATAGTTGGGTGATTAAAAAGTTGATTCACTGTAGTCTTCACTACCTAATCGAAAAACGAATTAATTTTACAGAGTTTTATTTGTAAGAAGATATCAAATTTCAAACCCGACATCTTAGTTAGAGGCAAAGTTTGAAACTTTTGATGTTCGAAATTCGGAAAAGCGTAGTACAATCAAAAAAAAAAATAAAAATGGAAAATGGAGTTTTGAGTTTTAATAAACACATTTGTTTTTTGGAAAAATCTATATGTGTATGAATACCTTTTTTAACAATTCGCATGGAAATATTAAAGATATTTTATGCGGACTCTTTAGTGACTAACATTAGTGTGAAAAAAATCTTTTGAGAAATCTTTAGGGATTATAAACTTATTCCAGTATTTTCCCATTTATATTTACAGAATATAATTATTATTTATTACTTTCGATTTCTATTTTAATTCCAGTTGAGTGCTTTGTGATTTCTGTTTGTATTGCCAATTCTTATCTCTTTCATAGAATTCTCTATCACGTATACGTACTGTACCTAACTACAATATTTGAGATCGTTAGCTACATATATATATGTACATATATGTACTCTTGAGCATTCATAAGTAGGTATATTTCGATTCCCGTTGAAATGACTCACTTATTGTTTTGTTACCTCTTTTTGTGAAGAATTTTCGTTCACTGTTCCCACTGTTGCTTCTTGACAAACTGTTCCCACCGCACAGAAAGCCTTTGACAATTTGTTGTTTGTTTCTCTCCAATTCCCTTTTCTTTATGTGTTTATGTTTCTCCACCCACTTCTCTTGCGGTTTGACTACGTTGGATGTGCGATATTTCACCGCGGAAAACAAAACTGAATAACAACTTTTATAGCAGCCGATTACGCTACAAACGAAGAGTACAGAAGAGAGATCACAAGCTCCACAAGTTCTCTCGATCTTACGCTCTTTCTATATCATCTGACCATGGGAAGTGGTAGGGTGTATTGGGATCTATCAACGAAATGAGAGATTTGTTTTATGAAATAATTTAAATAAATACATATACATACTAAATAGAAGACTGATTCCTGATTCTGATTTCTCGGCCCCTAAACCTGGAGAAAAGAATTAATTGTTTCGAAAATTTCGCATTTGCTTAAAGTTTGCCATTCATAAAATCAGTTCAAAATTTTGTAACAATTTATTGTTCAAAATGAAATATTACATTATTCATTGGTGCTTTGACTCAAAAATAAAGTATTGAAACAGAATAATTGATTTTATTTTGAACTATTTACATACATATTTTTCAAAAGCTAGGCTAGGTGACAAAGGTCAGGCTTTTGGAAAACTTTGAAACGTTATCCTTTAATAAATATAAAACTGAAGAACTCAAAATACTTGAGTTTTTTTTTTAAATTTCTTACACAATGCTGTACAACAATAATTTATAAATATCTCTTTATGTAGGAAAAGAATCAAATATATGAAAATGTTTAAAATATTTGCACATTTTGAGGTTTGGCTCATAATAGTTTTGCATATTTTATAAAAATATTGTAAATATAATGACATTGTCTTGCATTTTTGTAATGTCATGTACATATAATATATTTGTCATCATATTTTAAATAAAGTTATATACTTGAAAAATTCTATTATTCACATCTAGGAAGGACTTCAAGAATTACATACAAAGACCCGAAATTTCGATTGGCCCCAAAACAAAAACTAGGGCTAAAATAAAAATTTTTGGTAGGCAGTTTATCTAAGATTACCTGGATCTACAACTTCTACATTAAGCCTGGGCTAAACTATTGATTTTGATTTGATTTTCCCGGCTTCCCAGATTTATGAAGAAATTTGTCACGTTACTTCTTGGCTATTGTATTTATTATTTTTGTCTATATTTTTTATGTTTCGTCTTTAATTTTTAAAGGGTATCCACAACTTGAGTAGATACGCTCTAAGTAAACGCATATGTACATACATACGGGTCTTTCTTGTTTGAGACAGCCAGTAAGAGAGAGAGAGAGATTATACTTTGAGAGCGCTAAAATTGAGAGAGACAAAAGAGAGAAGAGAAAATGTAGCCATCTAATGGGGAGCCCATTTGATTTTTTTTTTACTTTGGGGATTTCATTTAATTTTTTCAGTCGTTTGCGACGCTTTTACTTAGACGCGCGGAAAACGCGAGAGCGCCGTTGATATTTGAAATATAATAATAAACAAGAAACAAACAAAAAAACAAAATATGAGACAACAGACTGTCAAAGTGCAGTGAAGAGTGCGTCAAGCAAAACAAAACAGAAAAAAAAGTAAATATAATAATAAAAAAAAGTTGTTGTTGTTGCAATCTACGAGATAAAAAAAGAAAATCTCATAAAAAATAATTTTTTTTTTTTGCGGCCTATAAAAGCGTGGGAAAATTATTTACTTAGCTGACATCAAACAAAAACAAAATGTATACAATTTAACAAATAAAGATTATTTTGGGAAGATCCACAGTAGCCGGAGATAAATAAGAAATTGCTATCAGATGAGATAAAACGAGATGAAATTAATGATCTGTGTCACTTAGTTAAGATGCCACTAAATATCTCTGCAAATCTTATTTAAGCAAATATACTTCTGTCTGTGTTTGTATTTTGTTTCAACTAATTATGGAACTAATTTTGATAAATGAGGACAAACGGGGATTATAGCCAAGAAGATCGAAAAACGTAATGTGTGTGTGTGTGGGCGTTGGGAAATGGAAAATGCTAACCAATGGCAACCAATTAAAATTGTTTGCCGATGTTGTCGTTGGGGGGCAGCAATAGTAGGGGGAGCCCCACTAAAACATTTCGAGAATTATGACTGAAAACCAATTAAATGCAACTCAAGTTACGAAATTCCTGTAAATTCGAATGCCCCTGACAAAGTGCTTATAAAATACACGCAAACACACATACGTACATATATGTATATGTATATCAATAGTTTTCCCCCACCCTCCCCTATCATGGAATAAAGTGCACTTATGTCTATTACATGGGCCACCCAAGAGCACTGAAAAGACAAGCATTTCTACCCTATATCTATGAGTTTAAGAAATGGGCATATCAAAAGATTGCTGGACCAATAGGTACCTCTTTTTATATAGATTCGTGATCTGCAGATATGTTAGACGCATAACCATTATGGCCAAAGCTTTTCTACTGTTCCATGAAATTACATTTCTTTGTTTAAAAAAAAGTTAAAATTTCTTTGCAAATGTTTGCTATTTTAAGGAGTTTCAAGGAAACTGCAATTGCAAGGTAACTGGTTTTTCATTGTGTTTTCGCCATTTTGTATTATTTTTGGCAAATTTAATCGCCATTTTGAAATCCGCCATTTTGGAACTGTCATTTTTGGACTGTTTACTTCAATCAACTACATAATTTCACATAGATTTTTATACTCTATGGACGGATACTCTACTTACTAAAAATTTTAAAATTTTAAAATTTTAAACCCAAATAAAATAATTAATCATTTAGAGTATTTTAAATTCGGTGTATTCAATTTAGAACCAAAATTGGGTCTCTCTCTCCCCAAATGCGGTGCAGTGGTTGCCATTTGTTTATGACAAACAGCTGTCTCCATTGTTTGACCCTCCTTGGATCTGTATCTACATATGTATATGCATCCCATCCGATCGGATCTCACGGATGCTCATCATCTGCCGTCACTCACTTCCGTTGACTTTTCTCGATTTTCTCATTTTAATATTTGTGCAACAAATTTCGTTGAGTAATTCTTCTCAATTTCGTTTTAAGCTTTAGTTAGCACCTCGACCCATGTCCCAATCGCTCTCATCCATCTCCATTATTCCCATTTTGATGTCGTCTCTCACTCTCCCTCTGTGTTTGTGTTTAGTGCAATGAGTTCATCGTTAGGTTTTAAGTTGTCGATTGCTGCTGGTATAGCAGGTTCTTCGAAAAAATTAAGAAATATCAACAACAATTCAATGATTCTTATCTCCAATTCATAAAATTTCAATTAGTGTGCGTTGTTTTCTATTTTGTTCTTGATGCTTGACGATTGGAAGAATTGAGTGTGAGGCTGACGAAATCATGGAAATTATCAATGGATTTTGAAATATTAGCTTATATTCTTATAAGTATTTTAATTCAGATGGATTTCTTTTTATAGAAATTTACATTGTCTTCATATTAAAGTTTTAAAATACAAATAGAAGATATATATTTGTTTTCCAATTTAGAGTACTTTGACTGTAATCTATATGATCTCTTTCGAACACAAGTTAAAATTAATAACTGAAGCATATACATTCGAATCCGGTTATAACGACTCCACTTATAATGTCCATCTGCTTATAGCGACTAAAGTTCGATGAGTGATTGGTTGGTCCCAATACAAACTTATATGAAAGGGCCTAACGTACTAACCAAAGTCTTCCGGATGTAACGATGAAAATCGGCTGTCCCTTCAACGTCGTTACATCTGAAAAGTTATGATCTTATACTTTTTGGTTGACTATATATGGAAATCATGCCAAGATGTCTTTATGTTGCAAGAGAGATTTAATTTTTCAAGCTATTAGCACTTAAGTAATGTGTGCAAATATAAATAAAATTTATAGGATTGATCAAAGATGAATAAAAAGTATGATATAGTAAGAAAACCCAGTCGGGATATGCTAATTTTGTAAAAGAAATTGAATAAAAGTCTTTGATGGTTGTCATGATTTATTATTTTATTCAGATTCGAAATATATTTCAATTAATTTTAATACTTTATCCATTTTTTAAGCCATTTTTTTTGTAGTTTTCTTTAGTGTTTGCTGTTACTAGCGCGTCCCGTTTATCTTATCAATACTCAATGCTGATATTGCCAAGAACTCTTCTCTCCTCTTTTTACCTTTTCTGTTACAACAACAAAAACAACATAAACTGGCCAAGTTTATGTAGCCAATAAACCTTGCTGGGCACAAAGGTCATAAAAACATAGCATAGATCACCCACTCATGAAAAAGAAAATGTGTCTGTGTGTGTGTGTTTTTTTTTTTTTGTAGCTTTTCACGCATTGCGTTTTTCACCTTAGGCGCCTTTCGGCAAGGTCAACATTCGCATTCACACACATTTTATCTACTTACTAATAAAATATTTATATAGAGATCGGCAATCTCTCGACGCCGAACTCTTGGAATTTCCTTTCCCCGTTAAAGAAGAAAACGAAATAAATATATATAGAGAAAATTAAATACCTTAAGTTAGTTAGTGGAAACACCGACTTGTAAATACGCTATTCAATACAAAATGAAATGATGTAGGACTGGCCACGATGGGGCATCTCTTGGAGTCATTCAATACACCCTTTCACTCAGTTGCTACAGGGTATCAACTAAAAATCGTGCCTTTGACTTTTAAATATAGAAAACCTGGGCAACAAACAATTGCCAGTCGTCGGCCCGACGTCATCTTCTATATAGACCTCAAAGGGGTATGTGGGGCAAGGCATATTCACTGATCGTAGCTATGGGGATCCTCTCGATTGTTTACCCAAGACCTGGAACGAAAGTGAGTTTAGTGAGTTTTTTTTTGTTCCCTTAACTTTTGCTTCTCGTTTTTTTTTTTGGCAAGACGCTGCGGAAATGTTGCAGCATTTTCAATTAATTTTCCCTACGACGAAAAACGTCGCGTTTGATTTGCCAGATCTTTGCTCTATTTTTGGTTACCGATCCATGGGTGTTGACGTAATTTGGCAACCTTGATTCCCTTCCCTTCCCTTCCGTTCCCCTGCCACTGATTTTTGGTTTCTTTTTTGTTTTCTTAATTTCTTGTTCCTCTATTTTTTTTCTTTTTGGTTTTTTGTTGTTGCTTTTGTTTTAGTTTCTAAATAATTT
Source organism: Drosophila equinoxialis (assembly GCA_018150345.1). Lineage (NCBI taxonomy): Eukaryota > Metazoa > Arthropoda > Insecta > Diptera > Drosophilidae > Drosophila > Drosophila equinoxialis. The sequence goes on from JAECWI010000703.1 coordinate 3,601,040, forward strand.
ATGTTTATTATTTTTTACCTTTTTCAATGTGTCGTTAGTTTTGTTATAAACAAATCTACCGACTGCAGATTCACTTTGGTATTTTTTGATTTTATTTATGATTCCATAAATCTGTGTTTATGGTTCCATTTGTGGATCAACATGATCTAACCTCCCGGTCTATGCACTTGTCGCCGTCTGTCTATCTATCTGTGGTGATCGTAAATTTTTGATGCCGGTTTCTGCCCACTGCCGATTGTAGGTAGATTTAGATAATCATTAGATCTTCTGATTTATGAGAATTAATCTTGTTTGTAGACGTTTTCACGTTTCAAAGACATTAGCTATTATTTTCCCCCCTTTTGATTGGTCCAATCACTTTGGATTACAGATCATTCAGCAATTTAGATTCGTTTCAAATTTATTTTTATCAATACCTTAACATGGCATCATTTCCATACAACAATCGAAATCGTTTCAGGTTCGGGTGCTTCGCATATATAGCGAAAGAGACTATTCTGATCATTGGCACAGGGACGATCGTTCAATTCGAAATCGGTTGAGTATCCCCAAATATAACCCAAATGTATACAATGCTCCCGGCCTCCACTATTGTCGGGTTGTTTGGGAGCCCATTTTGGAATGGTTATGCTCTGTCCAGAGGTGAACCAATTGTAGGATCCCTCCAATCCCAAATCATTGCCCGATGTCCAGTAGTTAAATTTGTGATTATGTGCCTTTAGATAATTGGCAACCGCTTCAAATTCTTGTAATGTCTCGAATGTTACCAATTCCGAGTTCAATGCTCGACATTTCTCATAGGCCACATACCAATTGACTCCGTCCATGCCAAAGTAATAATAACCATCGTTAATCTTGATAAAGGGTTCCGATTTGATTGTTAAATTATTCAGATTTCCTATTCATTTTAAGATATATTATAGATTAAGTCAATATGTCAGGGTAAACATTCAACTTACCAGCATAAATATCTATTGTATACTTATCATTGAGATGGGCCCGGCCTAATTGTAGACTGCCCACTAAGAATAACCAGCAAACTGTAGTCTTTAGCATTTTATTCGTTACTGAATTAAAAGCTTTCGATTCTCGATTCTTTTATATATGTCTCTTCAAGGTTACTCGAGCATATAGCCACCTATATACCTGCCAAAACATATATAGAATTTCGAAAGGTTAAATAGGATCATTTATTGTGGAATTCCCCAAAACAAATTGCCATTCAATTTGGTTTTCTTAGAACCAAGCTTATTAACATTTTTGTGTGTTATTTACATAGCAAACAATTGTGATCCTCCCTTGTTAGCTAAGAAAGACAATTGTATATACAATCTCAAAATATTGATTTGTTTTAAGTCTCAATTTGCTTGATTGTTTATATATTATTCAAAATTTCACTTAAAATTGGCGTTTCTTTGTTTGTTTTTGAATTTTATTTTGAATATAATTTAGAGTAAAAGCTTTGTAGCTGCAGTTTTCAACTCCTAATCGAACTTGTTCACTTTTCTTACAAGAATCAATATTTCATTTATTTTTTACCCCATCTCCTCGCAGCGACAGCAGAACTTTTTAAACTAATCCTATTAGATCTGATCTGAGCTCCCCAAACACTCTCGATCAACTTTTGGGAACAAATTTTGTCAGTTTTTGAGGCAATCAAAATCTCAAGCTAATGCCACAACAAAATATAATAGATAATAGACTTTAAACATTAAGTCAAAATGGACTCTCGGGGGGCGGGAGATATTAAAACAAACTCTGCAATAATTTTGTGACTGGGGCAAAGCTCTCTAGACAGATACGTAGACAAATGGACCAACTGACAAACGGAGAGACAAACAACCGACAGTCCACTGACAGGCAAAACTCAACGCAAACAAAACGACAAATCCGTCGACGGGTCCCGAAAGGCCAAAAATAAAAATGCGCTTATAAATAATTCAAATGAAATGAAAAAGCAACAACAACCAACAACAAACTACACACATGAGCAACAAAAACTTTTACATAAATCAGACGATTTTGTTGGTTTTTTTCCGTTTTGTTGTTTATTAGGTAGAAGTTTTTCCTTTTTCTTCATATTGTGTCAGTGTGTGTGCATGTGAGTGTGTGGAGTGACTAAGTGAATCTCAAAATTAAACATAATGGATAGAACAATGTATGGTAAAATTGATCCCGGAGCAAGGCAACCTTACCGCACCGTAAGGAGTAAAGGCATCCAACCGGGCTGTAAGTATTAGCAATCTGAGCTAACAGAACTACAAGAAAAAATGCTTGAAAGAAGTCAATTATCTATAGATTAATATAGAATAAGTGAACATTTGCAATAATTTAAGTGGTTTTTGAGTTACGATGCTTAGCCACTTGTACAATTGCTTTTACCACAAAAGTTATAAACTTATGCTAGAGTTTTTTTTTAAAGATTCGCTAATTCATTCATTCGGTGCCGATTGGATGGTGAAATATTTTTAGATAACTGATAAGTCAAATCTGAAAAGTAACCTCAACAAAATTATTCAGTAGACGAGATAAGATGAGGTCCTGCAGTTATGAAATATCGATTTGAATACTATTCGTCAATCTCATGTTTAGGCTAGCCATCAGTATAGCATTTTCCTCAATAAACTGGTAATAAATTGGTGGTAAATTGCTAAACATTTTTTAAATCAGTTGAATAAATACCTATTATTCCATTTACAAATTCTACAGGTTATTATAATAATAACGTTTAATGTCTCCAAAGAAATGATAAATGTTTATATTGCTAGCATTTTCTGGACGATAATTTCCCACATCTATTAAAATTGTTTCTGGTTTTGGAATTGTTTCGCGTATGTAACGGAATAAGCTTTCACAAGGACGATCGTTCAATTCGAAATCTTTTGAGTATGTATAGATTTAACCCATATGTACATATACATAACATTCACATATTCTGCTGAGTTATTGGGCTGGTTAGGAGTCCATTACGAGATGATGAATTTCTGTCCAGTGGTGAACCAATTGTATGTGCCTTCACGTCCCAGATCATTGCCAGATGTCCAACACTCATTTCTGCCGCCACAAGCCTTTAAATACTTAGCAATCGCTACAAACTCTTCCAATGAGTCGAATGTTACTAATTCCGAGCTTAGGGCACGACATTTCTCATTGGAAACATACCAGTAGTGTGAATCGGTTCTGAAGTAATAATATCGATTGTTAATGTTAATAAAAGGATCCGCTTTAAATGACAGTTTTTGATGATTTCCTATTTATAATAGAGTTAAAAATATGTTTAGTATTTATAATTTTTGAATAAATCACCGCAATTCCTTAGACTGAATCTCTGAACTGTTATTTTTTTTGCTTTTTTCACTCTCTAAGCATTTTTTTCCTTACTAAATTACTTTATAACTTTTTTTCTTATATATGTATGTACTTCTTGACTGACTGATAAAAATTTGATATCGTTTATCTAAATTACATCTGTTACTGTCACTTATTTGCATTTGTAAGTCTTTTATTAACAAAAGGGATTTTTTTTTGGCACCTTTGCTAAAATAGACTAGACTACCTAAAGTCAGTTATAAAATTAAGATGCAACACTTTTTGATCCATTCCTTTTCGAATTGTTTAATTATTCCTTTATTACCAGATCTGGGATAAAATAAACACAAAGTATAAAAGCAACAGAACCGAATGTTTACCTTATGAAACATTCAATAACTAAATACCTATGTATAATAATAAATATTTTAAATCGGAAGATTATAAATTGGAACAAGACATAGAATAATAACATACTATGAATTTACACTATAAATATATATATAAAATAAAAATATATTGAAAATTCATTAAAAATAAAAAAAAATAATAAAATATAAAATAAAAATATATATGTTTTTATTCTAAATCGAAGTTCCAAATATTGAACTCCTACCTATAAAAGTAAGTGAAGTAATTTGGACTTTCAAATTCGAAGCAGTTTTAATACTCATCATGCCGGAAAGTAGGCAACACGTTTTGTCAACAAGACTAAAAAAATTGGAATTAAATATTAGAGGCCTGCAATGTTCCTGCTGATTGTCTTAAGCTGTCTGTTTGGGCAACTAAAATGTTTAGAGGCGTCTTAACCCATATTGAAATCATTCATTCTTCAACAACGAATGTGTATTATTTATAGGTTTTGAATATTAACATTTTATCTGTCTAAATTGGGGTAAGAAGAATCATTCTTACCTGTCCTTCCATTTCAATGGTTTTCACTGTCTTCTGTAGGCAAAGAATTGTCTATTTTCTCAATTACAGTAAAAAGTTTCTTTTTCGAATACTAAATTGATTGTCATCTTATATGAAAAATCATTTACGGGACATTTTTTTACATCTAACGTTTATAAAAGTTGATTAAAATCCAATAAGGAGTACTTGAAAAATGGCATTGATATATTTTTATTTAGTACAGATGTTTTGTAATTTTCTCTTATTTGATTTAAAACTCATAAACATATGTATTATTGGAAAATTGTTCAGAAAAATAAGTGTACATATGTATATAAGAAAATAAAGTTTGTTTTCACCATTCAATCATTTCCAAACAACCAACGAGATTGTTTCCTGTTGAGGTGCCTCGCATATGTAGCGGAAGAGACTATTATTGTCATTGGAACATGCACAATCGTCCAATTGAAAATCAGTTGAGGATTTATAAACATAACCCATTTATAAACATTGTATGCAATGTTCGAGTCCTCCATAATTGTCAGGTTGGCCAGGAGCCCATTTAGATATGGATAATTTCTGTCCAGTGGTGAACCAATTGTATGTGCCTTTAAGTCCCAAATCATTGCCCGATGTCCAATAACTGTTTTTGTCGCCACGAGCTTTTAAATAGTTGGCAATGGCTTCGAACTCTTCCGCCGTCTCGAATGTTACCAATTCCGAGTTCAATGCACGACATTTCTCATAGGCCACATACCAATTGGGTCCATCATTGCCAAAGTAATAATAACCATCGTGAATCTTGATAAAAGGTTCTGTATTCACAGGGTCGTCGTTTCGATTACCTAAGAAGACATATTGATATTATTACTTACATTGCGAAACTGCTAAGTACAATTTTTGGGTTATCCTTTACTTCTTTTTAATTTTACTTACCAGGATAATACTTGATCGATATTTGTCGTAGCTGGAGAGTTGACCACCAGGCGCCAACAAGGGGGGGGGGGGGTTTGTTTAATTATCTCCTTTTCCCCCCCCCCTTTTTAACAAAAAAAAAAGCATTTCGACATTGATTGTATATCAGTCATCTGAGGTGACAACTCTCGTTTGCAAAAAAAAAAAAATACAATAAAAATAAAAATAAATCAACTTGTCTATCATTAAGAAGAAATTTTAAAGCCCCGTATTACAGCAAAAGAAAGCTTTATTTTTATGTCGTGATGCTTTCATTAAGATTAATTTCGATACATTGAGCAACTATAAGTATATAAAGGTCAAGTGTATTCAAATTTTAAAAATGATAATCGATCGGTAGCGCAATTGTTGCCATTACTTATGTAATAATCGATCGATAGCGATCGATTTGGACTTCTATCCGAAATTTCAAAAATAGCTTTTCTGGTTTTCCTCATTATTAATGTAAGTAGACATTTGAGAATTGATCATATAAAAGCATTCAATTGCAGTTGTTCCAATAATAAAGAATAGTGCCTGAAACTAAACAAACGGGTCAAAAAATATGCGACGATTGTAAAGCAAAAAATGCAATTTAAATTTTAAGGCAATTCCGTAGAAAGTAATGAAGTTGTTGATGAAAATCACTGTCTTAGACCGATCGGAGCGGCGAACTGACGGATGTGGCTATGCGTTGACTTAACCTTGATTGTCACCTTATTTTATGTTTGGAAAATAAATTGGTAATCAAAAAAAAAAAAAATTTACTTGAAGCATGCTTCCCTTTTTATTCGGGCATAGATATATTTTTTACAAGAGATATTACAATTTTCTCTTAATATAATATTAGAACAGTGTTCTGAAAAAAGGAAAAAAATAAATTCTTTTTCAATCATTTCCACACAACCAACGAGATTGTTTCCTGTTGAGGTGCCTCGCATATGTAGCGGAACAGACTACCCTTGTCATTGGAGCAGGGACGATCGTTCAATTCAAAATCAGTTGAGTATCCCCAAATATAGCCCATATGTATACAATGTTCAATACCTTTATGATTGTCAGGTTGGCCAGGAGCCCAATTAGAGATGGTGAACTTCTGTCCAGTGGTGAACCAATTGTATGTACCTTCACGTCCCAAATCATTGCCCGATGTCCAATAATGGTTTTTGTCGCCACGAGCTTTTAAATAGTTGGCAATGGCTTTAAACTCCTCCAACGTCTCGAATGTTACCAATTCCGACTTCAATGCACGACATTTCTCATAGGCCACATACCAATTGGATCCATCATTTCCAAAGTAGTAATAACCATTGTTAATCTTGATAAAAGGACGTGTATTTATGGCCGCATCGTTGCGATTTCCTACATGAAGATGTATTTATAAAATTACTTTAAATACGGAGCTGCTAACGGCAATTTCCGGGCTACAATTTCCATATATTAAGAGATATTTACCTGTATAATAATTGACCGCATATTTGTCGTAGCTTGTCGAGCTAACCACCAGGCAGGCAAACAATGCAAGGGTGAGGACCGTGTAGTTAGCCATTTCCCTTGATACTGAATTTCTTACTAACTGTCTTGACGTCTTTTATACTCTAAATTTAAATTAATAAGAAGTTGACTTCTTTCTTTTGTAAAAAAATAATTAATTTGCATATGTACCAATAAGAAAGAATTTCAATTACACGCTTTGCACAGTGTGACAAAACTGTTCTAGCTTGGTACAAAAAACTAAAGCGTTTCGAAGGTATGGTCGAAATAAGATGTCATAATATGATCGTCGTAAATTTATATCAAAGTATTTTATAATCAAATCATAGGTAGCACAAAAGGTAAGCAGCTTATCTGTATAGCTATTTCAAGAACCACCATCATCCTGATTTAATTCGATTTCACTTTATAACAAATGAAAAAAAAGGCACCTGGACCAATGTGCAATGTCGAATTAGAATAGTGAACGTAAATACTTATTTAAGGGGTTTTCGCCCAACAGTATGTTTGTTGTCCTTATCTTTTAAAAATGAGTGCTTGTATCTACCCAGATTTCTTTGTCTTATGGGAACAAAGTCTTTTTTATACCCTTGCAAAAAGGTTATATTAATTTTGGTCAGAAGTGTGCAACGCGTAGAAGGAAGCATCTCAGAACATATAACGTATATATATTCTTCATCCGCATGACGAGATGAGTTCTATACCATTTCCACCCATCCGTCTGAATCAACGCAAATTCCTTCTAGACTGTTGAAGCTACAGAGTTGAAATTTTGCATATAGGCTTGTATATACTGCACGGATTCAGATGGATCGGACTACTATATCATATAGCTCCCATACAGATTTTCAACTATATCATATAGCTTCCATAGCAACGATCGGTAGAAAACAGTAACTTTTTTTTGAAATTAAACGTTTGTTTGTTATATTACATGTATGTTAATGACTGTTCCAAATTTCATCAAGATCGGGTTACTATAACATATAGCTCCCATAGGAACAATCCGTGGTAAACAGTGATTTTGATCAATATCTTTGTTATTTACTATGCTGAGATTGTAGGGGTATCTTTAGCAAAGATTATATTATATTATATTAAGGTATGAAAAAATTAACAAAAAAGTTGCAAGGGTGTCCAAACTTTGACGCGATCGAATTGAGGCCCGGCACTCTGGTTATTTTTGCAATCAATTCCGTACTTTTTCTGTTGAAAAATGATTTGATGGTTTTTTACCTCAGCATACGATTGCAATGAAATGTCACAGATAGATGTTGATATTGATATTGTACATAGATATTGATAAAAGTCTATACGTGGAAAAATGTATTTAATTAAAAATTTATTGTTTTTTTTTATTCGGTCATTGACACTGACATTGTACTACATTGGCAAAATTAGGAGAAGATATTTAAAGAATTTAATGGTTGTAACTTGTAATTTTCTAATGCCAAATCTGAATGTTTTATTCAAATTTAATTTCACACTGAGTTATGTTTTAGTTATGAAGAAAAGGCTGTAAAAAAAAAATAGTCTTTGTTGACAACTTTTGATTCGATGATCATTTCCACACAACCAACGAAATCGTTTCCTGTGCTGGTGCCTCGCATATGTAGGGGATTAAATATTTGGTACAAGGGCGATCGTTCAACTGGTATTCGGTTGAGTCTGGCCAGACATATCCCATATGCATACAATTTTCGTTTCCTTGATAATTATCAGGTTGCTTGGGAGCCCATTTGGAAATGGTTATACCCTGCCCCGTTGTGAACCAATTGAATAATCCTTCAAATCCCAAATCGTTGCCAGATGTCCAAAAATTATGTTTCTCACCACGAACCGTTAGATAGTTGACAATGGCTTCAAACTCCTCCGCCGTCTCGAATGTTACCAGTTCCGATTTCAACACACGACATTTCTCATAGGCCACATACCAGTTGACTTCATGCATGCCAAAGTAATAGTAACCATCGTTAATCTTGATAAATGGTTCTGTGTTCATGGTCACATTGTTCCGATTGCCTATGAAAGATAAATGTTGATATAATTATTTAAAATGCAAATAATAATCTTAACTGTCCTTGATTTTATGGTCACCTGGATAAAAATTAATCGCATATTTGTCGTAGCTTGTCGAGCTAACCACCAGACAGGACAGCAATGCGAGGGTTAGGATTGTGCAGCTAGCCATTTTCCTTAATACTGAATTTCTTAACTCTTTGGTGTCTTTTATACTCTTTACTCTGGAGTCATCCAAGGTGATAATTTGTGGTTTAATAAGAAGGAATTTAAAGTAATCAATCAAAATTTGTTTGCACTGCCAATTGACACATTGAACAACCGCGAATTCTGTAAAAAAAAAAAAAGTCATCAGTTGGGTAAATGGGTCAAAAAGCTTCCTTTACATGGAAACCAATGGAGTTGTGCCTTTAAGAATTACTATTACTATTACTATTACTATTACTATTACTATTACTATTACTATTACTATTACTATTACTATTACTATTACTATTACTATTACTATTACTATTACTATTACTATTACTATTACTATTACTATTACTATTACTATTACTATTACTATTACTATTACTATTACTATTACTATTACTATTACTATTACTATTACTATTTTATTAGCACTAATCTCAATAGTAATAACACCTTTTCTTTACACTGGATACGTATGTAGAAGCACCCATTATGACTTTGCCTTTTGTGAATTCCTTTCATTTGGTTGCCAAGTTAGTTCATTACAATTTTGTTTATTTTTACCAGACAGGCCTTCTCCAAATGAATATTAAACTGAATTCAGACTCCACATAGCAAAGTGAGAAGAACTTTTTTAACTGAGTAATATCTTCATTAATTTGATCGTTCATTTTGCCGTAAAATAGGCAACAATTTTGTAAAGTTTTGAACATTTTTGTTTCATCAAAAATGTAGGCAACAGAAAAACTAACTAAGGCAGCCCGTTGGGCCAATAAAAAAGTAGCAAAAAGCATTAGAATTTTAATAAAAATTATATTTGGTACTTCAATTGGATTAACTTTTTTTCTTGTAGATGGACAAAATTGTTATAGTTTTTAAATTTTTATAAAAGTCTTAAAAATATTTGCCGGAAGTATTTTTTATTTTCTTTCCCTTCGGCAAAACGCTTATTATCGAACCATTGCACAAAAATTTGTATTTTTTTTTTTTTTTTTTTTTGAAAAATTGTTGAATAAATTGAATTTCACGATTAAATCTAAAACAATTTCTTTTTAACTATATGGAAAAGTACACTAAAAACTTTATGTTCAAGCATCATAAACATTTTTGGTAAAAGTAAAAGAAAACTAATTAGAACAACATTTGCCTAGTGCAATGTAAACACTAAAATATACATACAAACTACATAGATGACGTAATCTTTACACAATAAGATCGAAGGGGATCTCTGTGTTTGTTTTCTCCATGTTGAAGAGGCTCGCCTTTAAATTTCTCCCACTTGCTGATGTTTACACCAATTCGAAGAGTGCACATACATATACAAATATTTAAACACCTGCGATTGCATTGGCAGTGAGTTTCAACAAGTCAGTTGTTATTTGACTTCAATTTGAATATGTTCAATTCAGTTTCCATTGAGACTTTGTGCTAACAAGTGAGATAATTGTGCGCGCAACACACAGAATGAGTATCGGTAAGCGTCAATCTCTGGCAATTATCTTGGTAGTAACAACGGGCAAAGATGACCTTACTACGGGGTTTCATTCATTAGATCATTTTGTACGATTTGGTTCCGTCGTATTCCATTGATATGTATGCATGTAGTCAGAGAGTTGACGCGACAACAAAATAGTTTCACGCTGTGGGCGTCATTCGAAATCTGTTGTTGCTCTTGTGTTCTATATTCATTGAACAGTTGACGAATGGTGCTAGGGATGTCAGCGTGATACCATACGATGATGATCGTGTAATAAAAGTAAAAAATAGTCTTCACTATCTGAAATGACAATCTCACATAAGAGTTTATCTTTTCCCTGCGATATTTATTTATTCTTAAACAAATTAAGGTATCGTTTGATGGAAATAAGAGTTTTTAGAGTGTGAGTTAAGAACCAGTAAAAGTAAGATGCAATAGAAATGTTATCAATAAAAACATCTTAAAATATATTTTAAAAATCGTCCATTTCATTCTCAATATGTTTTTTCCTTCGAAATAGAAGATATCCTAAGAAACCAACAAAACCAACTAAAAATAATACAAACTACCTTAGATTGATTCTTAATACGTACAAAACAAAAAAAAAAAATTTTTAAGTAATTGTTGCTTAGCTATTCGAAAATAAAAATAATATGAAAGTAAATAAAGATGATTTCTGCAATGCGCCATATTTTCAGAAGCTATACAAACAGATTTTCCCATCTCTAATATATTTTCATTTAGTTTGTCCATTTATCTATTTTTATAGCCACACACGACACTTGCCGAACAGGTACATATAGTATGGGCCTTCTATACTATACCTGTATATTAGCAGAATGATTATGTAAGCAATTAGAAAATGCTTTGGAGACCCTCAGGTCATCATGATATAAAGCTAACATTTGATAGATTACATTCAGTTATTATTACACAGGCCAAAGCAAAGGCTTGTAAACTGAACTTTTAGCTGCCTCTACGGAAGTGCAAAGTTAAATTCCAAATACCAAAATTCATTGCTTATTCGAACTTCTCGAACCAGTTCTGATAGCTTGACAAAGGTGCCGAAAGGCGACCACCTGTTGGCAATGGAGTTAACTTTAGTGACGCAAAATTGAAAACCATATGGATAAAATCTATTCAAGTTTTGTCTAGTTAACCCTTGACTTGATGCTGAGCAAGCAATCATAATGAAAAACCATCATCAAACAAATGAATTCAGAAGCAAATTTAATTTGTTTGCTCATTTGTTCATTCATTGTTTGTTTTTGTTCTTTCTTTACTTTTGTTGTATTTAGCTTGTTTCACTAATTTTAGTTTTTAGTTTCAAAGTCAAGTGATTCATCATCATCAACAAAAAAAAAAAAAAATAGCAAAAAGATATAATGAGGAGGAAAATGGGAAATAGAAAACAGACAGAGAGCGAGAGAGAATCTTTGTGTCTTTTTTTATGAGACAATACACCCACTCAAAGATACCAACAACTACCATTGCCAACAAATGCCAAATTCTTAATTACTCAACACATTGTATACCCTGCCACTGAAAGTCTAAAAGGGTATATTAAAGTCTTCTAACTTTTAGTTGTCTTGGGGTAGGGTTTGTTATTACATTATGTGCACAATTTGATGTATATCATTAGTTTCAAACTATATCACTTTTATTACTAAATTTTGACTCATAGATTGATTTAATGTGTTTTAGCATTAACTAGTTTGTTTTCCGGATATAATATTTTACTTTAAACATGTGATTCTTCTTATTATTAAAGGGTTAGAAATACTTCAAACCTTTGGTGATGTTTATGTTGATGTTTAATTGTTAAAAAGTTGTATATTTTTTTTTTTTTTATTAAAATTCGTATTGGTTTTACTTTAAACTAATTTTCAGAATCTGCTTCTCACTTTGAGCATTTTTTGACTACTTTTTTTTAATTGTTGGATTGGATATAGATTATAGCAAAATATTGCTTTATTTTGTAAAAGATTCAAATTACCTTGATGAATTCTCCAGAAATATAATAAATATTTGAAAGAGCTTCATACTTTAAGATCTGATTATTTAAAATATTGTTAATAATAATGTTAATCATAGAAAAAGCCATAATAGTTTTAATATGTGTATGTGTATCGTCACACCGACAAATATGTATCGAAAACTATTTCAAATCTTTTAGAATTAATTTGTGGATTATGCCCATACATCAAAGTTCGATTCAAGAATTTTACTAATATATTTAAATGCCAGCTATAAATCATTAATACCCACTTCTGCTCAATAGTTGAGTGTTTTTCAAAAAGATCAAAGTTAAAGTCGCATTGCCACTTGCTATAGAGTATCTAGATTCGTCTTGCTTAATGTTTATGCCATTTCTTCATTTCTGATTTTGGGGTTGTGTTTTTGTGTTATTTTGTAATTGAGCAATTCTCAACTTCCACTCGATTCCATTTTGAGCAGTGGCGTAGCCAGAAAAATTTTCGGGGGGGAGATATCATGTTTTAGGATGAAAGATATAAAATTGAGCAAAATTCCAAATATGAAATATCACTTAGTTAATGTTTTGTGAGTTTCGGGGGGGGTTTGGGAATACTACGCCAGTGATTTTGAGTGAGTAATTTATGCTCCGAGTCTCAATAGCAGCAGCCGCCTGAACAACATTTGTTTTCATTCGTCTTGTTCAGTTGCTTTTAAGATTTTGCCAAACGAAAATTGAATCTTTCTGTTCGCCGTCGTTGTGTGTGCATTTGTGTGTCTGTGTGTGTGTGTGAGTGTGTGAGTGTTAGTTGTACATATGTGAGAGAGCCAAAAACAAAATTGTTTATAATAATTTTGTGTGAAGAATTCAGAAAAACATCAACAACAGCAAACAAAACCAATAACAAGAAATATACAAAAACCTCTCTCTATTTCTCACTGCCTTAAAAATTGTCACAGAAAAAATGAAAGTGCAGACAAGCGATAATAAAACAAAACAAAAACAACCCAAAATATATATGTATATAGCAATGTCAACAACAAAATTACCAGTCAAGAGCAACATCAGCCAACAACATTCGCGTTTTTGACCTGCTCTACGTTTTGTGTATATTTCGCCCACGCTCTCTTTGCCACTCACCACTCTTCACCTCCGGCTGTTTCTCTCTGCCATTTTGTTGCAGTTGCATTGTGCAAACTGCTGCACCATGTCATGTGCAACAGCTGCTCCTTCATCTCGACGTTTTTCTCCCTCTTGATCACTTGCTGCAACTCTGCCACGAACAACATTTCATCATTTATGGTGGCATTTAATTGATTTTAATTGCATTTTAATCAACAGCCAACAAAATGTGTCAACGAAAATTTGTCTTGTACTTAGTTAAATGGCTTTTAAATTAATATAACCAATTGAAGTTTGCCTTTAAGTGCATAGAAAACTAAAATGGTTTCATCGTTTTCATCTGAATGTCAGTAGCAATGCGAGACTATACATACATACATAAATATGTGTGTTTGATCATTTTTCAGAATTTTAATCATGTTTATGTTCCTCATTATCAGTACAAAAGTGAAAACGATACACAGGTTCCGTTTTACAAATGGTGGAGCTGTAGATATGCAACATATTTTAAAAAAATTGAGAACTGTAATGAATTTAAGTAATTTAACAGTCCTTTAAAACCCATTGTTTATATGTATTTACATTACATATTATACATAGTATATTATAGAGGTTCTTTAGTCAAATTTTTAAGACTCACTTTAGGTCTTTTATAAAGGCTGAGATCTGTTGCAACATATTTGTCAATAAAAGTTTTGTATGAAATTTTTAGATAAGAATTTGCTTATCTACCTACGAAAACTAGTACTTCAGTTTTGAACCTATTTAGTTACTCTACAGTTGTGGTCTATATACATACGAAGGCTACTTAAAACTTTAACTTTGTTAGATGATTTGTGTCACATTTTTCTAGTAAAAAACTCCAAGCAGATTTTACTTAAAGTTTTGATTGACTTTAATTCGCTATGCTTCTTTATGAGCTGCATATCTAGATAAAAAGAATGTCAAAAAATTCATGACTAAATTCAGTTTAAAAACTAATTTTGAAAAACTTTTAGTACCTCTTAATAGTGGAATATCAAATCCAATATAAGAGATATTGATGGGATCTCTCCGGAAGTATTTAAAAGAAGTTATTAATATTTACAAACTGTCATTATTTAAGTTAAGATCGTGTTAAACACTAGAACTAAACTTTATTTATTACGATCTCTTCCGATTTTCTTCATTCATTTTTATAAGTCATGAAAATTTATTTCCGTTCTTATATGTATGTATGTATGTAGAGCGCTTTATACATAAATTGTGAATTCAGTATTCTTGACGTTGACCCAGTGAAGCATGACGACGATGTTCTTATTCTGATAACCCTGCCCTGATCTATTTTTAGTCATTGATTTGTCTTTAACCCAACACAAGCCGAACCAAACCATATGGCAGATCATTCAACCACATGTTCAATATACCCTAAGGCACACGATATAATAAACTATAACTTATAAATACATACATACACACAATATGTGTATGTATTTATATGAGTTGTTATATTGCAAAATTTCAATAATGAAAAATCATGTTAAATATAGATCTATTTAGCTTTTGGGTATTTTGTGTATTTTTTTTTGGCGTCGTTTTTATACGAACGTCTATCGTTATAAATTTTGCTGTCAAAAAGGCAAAGAAAATCACGTCACACCTTTTCGCCTATGAGTTTTTCCTTTATATAACTCAAATATGCGATTTTCACTCAATGAGAATGTCAACTCTCTTTGTCTCTATGCATTGCTCTTCCTTTCAAGAGAAATCTTACTTTTTCTCACTTGGCATTGGCCCAGTTACAGGTGGCTTTTGGTTGCGACATGGCGATTCGATTTTGTCAACTTTTGAACTTTCTCAGGCGCCAAATATAAATGTTGCCAACAGTTTTATAGAGAAAATTGAATTTGTTTTGATATTTGCTGTGTTTCACATTTTAATTAATGTCTAAAAACTGTTAGTAAGTTTTAAAAAAATGGCTAAAAAGGTCGAATTATTCTAGACTCGTTTTTATGAATTAGAAATAAACATTATAAATTTCATTTAGAATTAGGGCTGACAAACCTCTTCGAAACTCGAAATTCCTCTAGAAAGACATATTATCCTTTGTCTAATTAGAGAATTCTTCCTTATCTATTAAGAAAGGTTGCTGTTGCTTTTAAGTCAAATGAAGCTGTCAAATATGACAATTTGTTTACCTCCATCTACTTCAACTTAAGAAGTTGTTAGTATTATATTGTCCCTTCAATACTATTTGAAGGTTTTAGGTATTGTTTTTCTAACGTGAGAATTAAATTGAATTGCTGTATATTCTTTTTTTTTTTTTTTTGGCGGCTTCTTATATTTGATTGAATTTTATTTTTTGTTTATATATTTTTTGTTTGTTTTTGCTTTGTTGTTTTTGAAGTCTTAATCGTTGGCTGTCATGTTTTATTTTAGTGTTTGACTTTTGGGTGGGTCTATATGGATTTCAGTTAAGTGATGATAAATTGACAGTTGCTGAAGGTATCAAAAAATATTTGAATTATATTAAAATTTGACATTGATGTTTTTGTTCTCTCTTAGAGATGGTCGCGATTATTGCAAAGTGAGTTAATAATCTTGATTTGGTAAGAATAGGAAGACCTGACCTTAGCCTCTAAAAATAATCAAAGCTTTTAAGTTTTACTTTAACTTCTTTTGGAAACTCTTCATTAGAAATAAAACTTTTGTTGTTTATTTTTTTTCAACTACAACAAATTTATTCGAAATCTTAGGCTACAAATTGAATGTGATACCATCTCTAATTACGGACATTTAGAATGAGTTTGAAGAGTACTTAAAGATCATATTTATCAAGTATCCATTCTTAATATAATTCCAGACGCTTGTGATTCTTCGACATGTCATGTTATTCCACCATTTGGCGCTCCATGCGGCACCGCCCTCTAATTTGTTGATGTTTTTGTTTCTAGCCAAATTAAAGCTAACAAAAACGAATGCAAACAGCATTAATCTGATCAAATATATCGTCTATATACACACACACACACACCTATCTATGTCTGTGTTTAAGAAAATATTATATCATATATATATGCGTTATTTCATGCCCTGGTGCGATTTTTCGCATTTTTATTTTTATTCGAGTTTGCTGAACAAGTTCTCGTCCCACGAAAATTTCGATTCCAAAAAAAATAAGAGAAAAAATGTGTGTAGATGTTGGTCTACGGTCGTTAACGTTGTCTATGGCCACTTTGGGTGTCTGGTGTGGGTGGTTTGATTGAGTTTTCATTTGTATATATAGCTATATATGTACATATGTATTCTTTGGTTTTTGGTCAATCGGTTGGCAACTAAAGTTTCGTTTGTCTGCTTTGTTTTGATACTTGGTAATTTTGCTGTTGTGGCTCAAACATTTATTTGAACTACCGTTTATAGTGGTTTGCATATTGTCAAAGGAAAAGAAAGCAAAGTAACGAAACCAAACGCAAAACTCTTCGATTTTGGCCATATTGAGTGTTGTTTCTGTGTGTGAGCTGAGAAATGTCTTCAAAACTGATATCATCGTCGTTTCACAGTACGCCCCTAAATGATTGCTTTAAGGTGGGCGCGTTTGAGAGACGTTTGGGTAAGTTTTATATACCAAAACCATTCTGTGACTGTGTGGGTGAATGTTTAAATAAAGCCATCGATTAACCATATGAGGTCAAGTTCATGACAAGTTGAAACGAAATGAAATTCATTCATAGGCAAAAGACGTTAAAGACATTTGCCTCAATGAGAAGTAAATATGTAGAAATGAAATAAAATAACTTTTCTAAATCATTAATTAGTTCCATAAGGGAGCTTTAGTGAATGATTATTAATAAGGATATAGGACATATAAGAGTTATAAATATTTCTTGAATTTATTAACTTTAATGGGGTTCTCATTAACCATTTCAATAAGTAGAAGAGTTTGCTTTGTTTACTTTTTTAATGGATTGAGACCTTCTACATATAATAAACTTTAGTAGGTCGTTCATAGAAAATGCTCACCAGAAACTAAAGTTGTTCTTTAGCTTTTTTTTCTAACAAGATGTTTTTTTATCTTCATTCTAATATATAAAACCAATCCCATAGAAAAGCATTACATGTTTAAAGAAAAGTAAGGAATATTAATAAATTTATTTGACATTCTACTGTAAAGTTAGTAGTAGTAAGAAGTCTTCAAAATGCCATGGATGTGCACTTTGTATTTCGGTTTTATTATAGCTTTTAAAACTAATTGGTCTTATGAATTCTGTTTTATTTGAACATTGTTCAAGGAGCTACAAATGTAAAATTTATAAAATATTACAAAATTAAGCCAGATTTTTGTAAAATTTCTAGAAACTCTTCTAGAAAAGCTTTCCGTTCCTAGACACAAACCTAAATCATTATCATATAACTGAGAAAGTCTTTCCAAAAGTTTGCGTTCTGCGATAACTGCGATGAAGACAAACAAAAGTTGACAGTCTTATCTAAAACTTTGGTTTTCATTCCACTTACTGTTAAGGCATATCTTGGTATCCCCATTTAGTTAGCTATGCGTCACATCTGCAGTGCAAGGTGTATTTGATACAAGTCTAGTGATGGCCAACTATGGGGATTACGACAACTTGGGTAGAAAAAGAAAAAAATTGTATGTAAATGTTATTTAATAATGAATTTTCTTTTGTTTTATATTACAGATGCTCTCTTAGCTGATTTGCAGAACAGTGTGCCGGGTCAACAGCAGCCGCAATATGGCACGGTTCAGCCCAAGCTAATTCATTCGCAACAACAACAACAGCAGCAACAACAACAGTTTGTGGATAATACACCTGGCTATGGCAGTCTGCGGGGCAAAGCCCAACCTCAGGTGGTGAGTAAAATATAAGAGTCAGATTAATTGTATAAATATTAATCACACATTTTTGTATTTTCTCTTGCAGTATCAAGAACATTATAGCGTAGAGACACGATCACCCACAGCTGGCGAATTTAATGGCTCATCCAATGGGTATCAGAATCAGAACCATCAGGGTTCACTGCCACGCAAAGTTGTTGGCTTCAACAATGGTCAATCAACGCAGCAAAATGCCTCTGGTTTGTCCGAATTGGATTCCTTGTTGCAAGATTTGCAGAATGCTCGCTACAATAATGGAACCGAAAAGAAGGGTATGTAGATATTTGATTAAGTATGAGCAACAGTTTTTTAAATTAAATTTATGATTTCGTTCTATAGATATCGAGGTTCCTGCCAACTATAGCAATCCAGTCTCGAAATACAATACCTTCAATAGCTATGCCACTGTCGAGGAACGTCCCACCATGGATAGTCTCCTGAGCGAATTGGATAATGCCCATATCTATGCCATACCCAATGGGTAAGACCATTAAACTTTATTCTAGAATGTACCTACAGATATTTATCTCTTGTCTCGTCTGACTAGATCTGCTCATAAATCACCCACACCTGGGCGTCATGTCACCATCACGGTGCGTGAGACAAAGACGGAAAAGCTAACAGGGCCCGATGGTCCAGGTATTTACACACATTTTCTTATCGGCACTTGATACCTTGATTTACTCATCATTGTTTTTATTCGATTTGCAGTTGGAACCGTTGAGGAACAGATTGTTCAGCAGAAAGATTCATATACACCGAATCATGCAGTTCCCTCAATTAACCAACAACATCAGGGATATAGCACATCGCAGGCCACAAAAGAATTGGATGATCTAATGGCATCATTGTCGGACTTTAAGGTAAGTCCATTTAATTGGTTGTTGAGCTAATTGAGAAGTAATTGTTTTAACTTGTGTCTCTGAAATGTTGCCTTGTTATTGTTAGAGTAATTATAGAAGCTTTGGTATTGTCGTTTTGATTTGATCTTATGTTAGATTATTGTTGTCGAATTTAAACATTTGCAGATTTTAATTTAAAAGACTGTTTTATTCTTTAAAGTGATATTATTTTCTCATGTGATGTAGACTCCGAATGAATCTATTTCGTTACAAACTATGAAAGGCTACCTAAATATTTAGCATAAAGATCAGACTAAAGTCAGTTTAAGATGATGGTTTATATTAACTATGTATATGTACAAATTACTGAACAAATAAATATTTATTCATTATTCATTTATCAAAGTATGGCAAAGTATGCCAAGTAATTAGCAAAGATATGATATCCCTGGATAATATAATTAGATTAAAGAGAGTAAGATAGATGATTCCTTGACCTTTTGGCAAACAACAAACAAACATTTAACTTATTTTTTTGTTTCATAACAATCAAAAGAGCCGGTATTAAGTAATTTATTGTATGCGATTTGATGTTTATTGAAATCACTTGTTGCAAGGTATTTGGCATGTTAGTATTTATTTATTCCACTTTTTTCACTCTTATTACCTCATCAACGTACGAGCATCATCTACCGGTTTACTATACCGGTTTCGACAAAATTGCTTCAATTTGGTGCATAGCTAGATATATGTCAATTGACAATACGAAAGACTGAACAGTGTGGGAGGTCTTCAGTTGTCAATAAATAGAAGCAAACTTTTGTATGTCAATCTGTCACAAAGGTATGCATAAATTGGGTATTTATTGCTGATCAAATAGTGCTAATGATTGGATATAGTTATATTTATCTTACTAGATAGAGATACAGTTATTAAGCTTCTTCCATAAATTTGCAATGATTGGATATAGTTCTATTTATCTTAGTAGATAGAGATAGAGTAATTAAGCTTCTTTTATAAGTTTGAAATCTTAGTTTTCAAAATAATAATTGCTTGTAACTATAATACAGTCGAGTCTCGATAATTCGAAATGGCAAGGGAGCAGAATTTTGTGTACGAATTATAGTGCGAAAACCACGGGTTTTCGATTTACCGGGGTTTCCAAGGGACGAAGTATTTCCTACGAAATATTGAGGTTGTCGATTTAGTTGGGTACGAATTATTAAGGCTCGACTCTAGATGGATAGGTAGCTTCAGCTAGATTTAACTTCAAGAGCAACCAAACAGCAGCCCAACTGCCTCTTATGTTAAAGTTTACAATAACTGAAGATAATAGAAAAGAAAGAGATTAAGAAATTCTTCTAATTAAAGAATGTTTTAATCGATTCCAATTCTAATCCCTCTGATTTATTTATGAACAGAATTCTTATATTTAGGGGACATTTTGATTATTTTATGTATTTTTAATATATATCCTCCTATTTTTAATCCAAAATAGTACAATTAATAAGTTTTCTACTTGCTACCAATAGTCAAACGATTCGTATAACATTTGTGAAATGAAAAATAATTTGTTTGGATTAAACTTCCTCAAAAATTCTTCTATTTGTTTTCAAATTTGCACTAGTTTAAAATATTAAAATATATGCAACAGATATGAGTTAAATGTACTATACTTTTGAGGTCTAACCATAATCAGAATACTTGTATATATATTGTTTCTCCTGCTTATTATTTTTATGATCAAAGCCAAATGTTTTCACTTTTTCACCTGTCTGAGTGTTACGCTTGCTTTGGCTGGCGTCAAAATAAAAATTGCATATGGCCGAAAAGAACCATGGCAAAGGCTTCCTTCTTCTCGTCAAATTAAAACGGTTTGGATATTTTTAGCACTCAAAACAACACCCCAACGTTTTGTTAGATTGTATAAAAGTACTTGTGTTCTTGTATGTGTAAATGTGCTCTGTTGGTAATAAAAACCATAAAATCAACATATTTATCATATTCATTCGAGTGACGCATGTCGCTCAAGCGAAGAATAGTATATGGCCACCCGCTCTGGCCCAACTTTCTCTACTTCCTCTGTCCACATCTACCCACGTTATTTGGGTAGGTGCCCTTAGTGGCCATGTAACCACGAGTGTCAAGAGACCCGTCAAAAGCTCTTGACTTTGACATACGTGAAAAACGTGAATTGAAGGTGGACATTTTTATTAGATAGATAAATTTGGTCTTACCTTAATGATCGTCGATTATGGGATTGCTATAATTATATTGTGTCACAGTTTTTCTCAATTTATTGCACACGGCGCTAAAATAAAGCCTCCCATCACCCAATCATTCCTTCTTTCGTTATATATATGTACATATATGTATATGCATATATACATATTTAGATAAATCTCTGGCTGATCCGATTAATTAAAGCATCAATCAATTGTCGAGTAAACAAAACATTTGCCTTATTTGCATGCATTTCCGTTTCTTTTGCTTGACTTTGGTTTAGAATAGATTTTTATTTATCTCTCTGTCTCGTTTTCACACTCTATATTTCCATCTCACATTTTGTATGTCTCTCCGTCAGACAGTTGTTTTTAGAACTTTTCGGACATTTCGTACACAACTCATGATCATAATGATGATGTATTTCAACAGATGTGCTCTGCATTGTGACTCTATACCCTGCTGCTCTCCATGTGCTAGATGGGCATATTAACTGTTTACTATATAAACAGATTGGTTGGTTGATCATATATATATATTTATATATATATCAAATCTTTAGTGTTCTCGGATATGTACATATATTAAGTAGTCTATTCTTATCTTGATCGGCGTTTAATAGACACTTTAACTAAATGTTTGCATGAATGAATTTCTTAATCTTTGAGATTATAAAAAGTGGGCTACTAGGTCTAGTGGAAAAGTATTCGCCTGCCTCACCTCACTTACAACCATTTGAAGAACATTAGATCGGATATCTCTATGTATGGGTAATCTTTTTAAAAGAGTCTTTTTTTAGTTGCTTCTTCTTTAACTTTAAGAAATTTTATTACATTGGTAATTAGTTTACAAATTAATTTAATGTGGTACAAGGTTACTTAATGTAAGGATTGCCATGAAAATAAATGTAAGATATGAATATTTCTTTAAGGTTCAGGATCATCCTGGATAAACTTAACTTAAATTCACTTAAAGAATCTTTTAAATTAATGTTGGCAATCCGTTAGCAGACTTTGGTGTATTAAAGATATTTTAAAAGATTTAGTTTGTTGAAGAATGGAATTGGAATAGGAATCCTTTTCTAATGCGTTTTGTTACGTTTGCAAATACATATATATACATATGTATATGTATATATAAGCTTATAAAAATAATTGTGTGACTTGTAATGTTTGTCTTAAAGGCAAATATTTAAAAGGAACAGATAGATATGGAAAATGTAAAAGAAGTGTAAGCCATAGAGAAGTTCTCAATATAAACCCTTATATAACGGCATAGCTTTAATTAACAAATAGTCAACTTTGGTTAATAACTGATTATTCTTGATACAATTCCAAGCACTGATTCCTATTTCTTCAAGCAAAGTGTATTTCTTCTTCGTTGTCTTTAATTATAAGGTTTTGCACATTGTTTGTATTCATTACGACTAGCACGCGCTTGTTCCATATACAAATTGGATAATGACAGACATGGGTTATGTATATATATGTATATATATATGTGTTTTCCTTTCCTTTTTCCCCCGATATTGGGTCAAGGCTGTGTCTGCAGTTGGAGTATATATGTATTTAACAGCGTGTCTCTGTCTGTGTCCTTGATGGCAGCTGCAAATGGAAGTAATCAATTAAAATATTTTAAGTGAAATGAGTCTTCAGAAGTCAATTCCATGTAAACAAATCGAAAAATTCTGCGAAAAGAACATTTTTTGCTTTAAAGTGATTGATTTATTTGGGTTATATGATGAGTGGTTGATATATGGATTTATGTACATATTTGCAACGTTGTTGTGGTCTTCCATATCTTTTGGTTGTGTCGCTATTTATTCTTTATTTTACTATAGTATGTAGAAATGTCCAAGTGTGCAACAACTAATCAAATCCTAACATTCAAAACGATTAGTTAGACTGCTATAAAACTTCCAAGACCCATATGAAAATACATTTATCAACTTTAAAGCAAAGTAATTTGAATTTGAATTATGTCTCTCATATAAATTTACCTATTTAAATGAATATGTAGTACATATAGACAGCTATACATTTAACACACTACACAAAAGTGTAAAAGTCTATAGCAGTGGCGGATCTAGGTGTCAAGTTTGGGCCATTTTATATTGGAAATGAGTATAAACAATAAGATATATTTATCTCTCTATATCCGCTATTAAGTTTTAATTAGTGATATTTAACTTACTTAACAACGTAGCATTATTTTTGGAGCCTAAACTACTAATTATACCCTTGCAAAAAGGGTATATTAATTTTGGTCAGAAGTGTGCAACGCATAGAAGGAAGCATCTCCGACCATATAAAGTATATATATTCTTGATCAGTACGACGAGACGAGTTCAAATAGCCATTCGTCCGTCCGTCCGTCTGGATCGACACGAACTCCTCCTAGACCGTAAGAGCTACAGAGCTGAAATTTAGGCTTGTATATACTGCACAGTTTGTATATCTCGAATTCAGCCGGATCGGACCACTATATCGTATAGCTCCCATACAAACGGCAAAGTCACGAACAGTGACTTTTCTGAATAACTTCGCTATTTTCTGAGCTATCGTCATGAAATTTAATATTGGTAAGTTTATAGCACCAAAAAACAACTGTGCCAAATTTGATAAAGATCAGGTGACTATATCATATAGCTCCCATAGGAACGATCATTCAAAAACAGTGACTTTTGTCAATAACTTCGTTACTTTTGATGCGATTGCTTTCAAGTTAAACATTTGATAGTTAAATATACCTGTTAATGACTATGCCGAATTTGATAAAGATCGGGTGACTATATCATATAGCTCCTATAGAAACGATCGGTGGAAAACAGTGAATTTTGTCAATAACTTCGTTATTTCCTATGCTAAGATTGAAGGCCGTTCTTTCGCAAACATTAGGTTTTTTAGATAAAACGTTTTTTCCTTAGATGGAAAGAGTTTCCAAAACATTTGCGGGTACAAACTTTAATGAGGTCGAAGTTAGCCACGGCCATCTGGTTTGTTAACTGATTTTTCTATTAAGATGCAGGGAAATTAGTTAGTGGAAAAATTATTAGATTTTATTTGAAATCTAACAACATTTGTGAGATAATAAATTTGCAAAATGTTAACCTGTGGGGCAAATGAAGGATTAACAGAATATATATTTTTTTTAATTATTTAGTTTTAAACATTTGGTCCCCGTAAAAGTAAAATTCTTCTAGTGATTTTATTTCCATAGAAATGAATCAAAAATGGGATCCTTCGTCCTTCCCCAATGTTTATTATATAATTATATTATAATTCTAATATTTGGAAATTATAGTCCTTGTCATTAAGCCAAGTAAGTTTTCATTTCTCGAAGGATAGCACTCAATTTGTACTAGAACTGTATGTATATATCCAGCTCAATGTCTTGCTTATATAATTTTCTAAATTTCTATACATTTTTCATTCAAAGTTGCAGTCTTATATGTATATTTTAATAAATTCTTAAGGTCTATTAACAAACACCTTAATTCAAAATATATTTTAGAAAACAGAAGAATATATTAGATATCTTATAAAAAAAATGTGTATATGTAGGTAAACTGAGAATATAATTTTCTTCTATTAATTGCTACATTCAAAATATATCCGTGGATACTTATGATCTTTGTAATTTGTGTGCAATACCAATTAAATTGAGTATTATTAAACATATTAAGACTAATTCACGAAAATGATTTATTTTGTGGTCAGGATGTGTGTGATCTTTAAATTTGCAGATTGCATTTCAAAAATTCTTGCATTTTGTATTTAAGACAATACGCTCACAAAGTATTCAAACGATTCGTGAAATTTTATGGGTCTGTCATTCAGATATTCGAAATCAAATTAATTAAATATTAATTACTAGGTGAAATCTTTTTCATTTTTGGCATCATTTCGATGGTCAGCCTCCCAAGCAAACAAAATTGGCTCATAATGCAATCAAGCGGATTAGAAGAGGGACAGACAGAGAGAGATAGAGAGATGTGGAAAGAGAAAGGGGGTGATAAGTCTAGAAAATTGCAATTCAATGTCATTGACGAATAATATGATACATAATATATCTATATATATATGTAGCATGTATAAATAATTTATATGTATCTTATGTATACGCATGTGAAGGCAATTCTGTGTCTGTTAATTATTTAATATCATTTTCAATTCTGAAACGGACGGACAAGGCGTGTCCGTGACTTTTGTTGATATGATAAATATGAAAATGAAATAGGCTTTTCCACTCACCATCCCCTTCTCCCTCACTCACTGTCTGTCGTTTCTTTCCCTCTCAGTCTATCATTTAGCCACAAAAGAAGCAAAAAAAAAAAACGAAAAAACAAGAAAAAAATCGAAAATATATTTCGTATATAAACAATATTGCACACGGCACCTCGGATTTTGTTTAGCCCATAAGACGTGGGCAGACAAACGGACATATGGAGAGACAGTGACCGCCTCCGCCTTGCCGCCACCCCCCTGCCTTCGCTCCACTCCCTCGCCCCTGTCAACACTTTTCTCCACATAGAGTCCATTTTTGCTACTATAGTTTTTCAGCATTGCAAATCATTTGCATGGCTATTTTTGAACAAGTTTTTTTTTTTTCTTTCGTTTCTATAACTAAATACACACACATACAAATAATATATGAATGTATCTGTCTTTAAATATGTATATGTTTATGATCTTTCATTGCCAATCTCAATTGGCAATCTACTATGTAGCCGGCGTTTCTTACCGTTTCAACAGAACGAGATTTCCTCTTACATACTTGGACTTTTGTTTACCCTGCTCCCGAATCTTGTCTATCTTTCATATTGCATCTTTTAGCGTGTGCCATCAGGTTTTTATGGGGAAATCCTGTTTGGCCACCCGGCTGGCATCCAATTTTATTATAGTCTAACCAAAACGACGTTTTTTGAATTTTCATTATTATTTGTATACGATTCGAAGATCTTTAAATAGACAACGCTAAACGCCCAATGGCAATTGCTATGGTCCACGAAATAATAAAATATCAGGAGCGAAGTTGGGGGCCAAAAATTATCTCCTAAATAAACTACTAATATGTTGAGACAGATTTATATCATTCGTAATCCGAGTGTTAAGGTGTTTATCTTGGTTTTTGATCGGTCAACTTGGAAACCTAGTCAAATTGTAATCAAAGTTTTATAATTGTTTTCTGGTCTTGTCAACTTTCTCCATGTTAGGAGAATGTATTTTTCATTTGGCAATCATCGACAATATATCTGCTTCTATTTTGGAAATCATTTTGGTATTAGGTTTTAGGGATTATATTGTGTTAAAATATTACTCTCGTCGAACTACTAACTACTTTGGACTTACTTATACTTCAAAGTATTCTAATTTTCCTTTTAAAACAACACTGAACTATTCTGTTTTTCGCTAAAGTTTTTGCATTTTTGTATTAGAATGAATTTCGTAGTTAAGTTTAGCAACTATTTAAAACTAAAGTTGACATCGACTTAGTTGAACTATTGACCACTTTTAAGGCTTTGGCGTAAAAGCCAAATCAAGTGAACTCGTAAAAAGTAATCTTATCGTAGGTCGGTGACAAAGAAAAACCAATTTTCTCTAAAATTACTTTGTTCCATTTTGACTTCACTCTACTTAACTCTTCCTTGATAAACATCGTGTATTTAGATTTGTTGTATTCAAATACAAATGGTTAATTAGACGTTGAAAATGTTGAACCGTCCCCGATTATAAGCGCCAAAAACGATGCTCAATTAGGCTTCTACTTAGTTAGTTCTTGGTAGATGAACACAAACACACACACAGATACACATACATTATAATATACACACAGATAAAATGCAAAAGTTTATGAAAGAAAAATATTGAAATGGAAACTCGCACGATAAAGACAAGATCTCTATACAAACACACACACATATATATAGATACTTCCCTCCCACACTTGTACCCACCCAAATTCACCTCCATCTCCATTTGATTGTCACCTCCCCCCTCCCGTTTACCTAGAAACACCTCCTGTTTTTCGTATTTTTGGCAATGAACAAGAACTACGTCAACGTATGTGTGGAAGAGCGTCGTGCGCAACGAAGTAGGAGAATCTGCCCCAAAAACCAAGAAGAAGAAGAAGGAGAAACTGAACAAAATTTGTTGTTGCTTCTTGTTGAAAGAAAATGATTTTTGTTCTTGTTGTTGGTATTTTTCTCGTGTGCGGCTAAAAGCAAAAGTTTTTGTGCTAGCACTGGCATAACATTCTATTCAGTCGAGGCAGAGACATCACCAAAGTAGGAAGATCTTACACAGACTAGAGCAACGAATATTTGCTTAATTAACTTGTACAAAAAATTCAAACTAAACGAAAAATATCGACATTAATTTATTATTTTGCAGGTTACCAACGGAAGTAGCAACGGTACTCAGTATCCAAGTCAACATTCTGCCACCATACACCATCAGACTGTGACTGACTACGCTCATCCCAATAAAGGAACACAACAGGCTCATCTAACGCAAACTATCGAAGAGACGACCATCGTCGAAGAGGATAATCGCGAGGATCAATTGGATTCTATGCTAGGCAATTTACAGGCCAATATGAGTCGTCAAGGTGTTAATACTGTGCAAAAGGGCTGCTGCAATGCATGCGAGAAACCAATTGTTGGCCAAGTGATCACCGCATTGGGCAAGACCTGGCATCCGGAGCATTTTACCTGCAATCATTGCCAGCAGGAATTAGGCACACGCAACTTCTTCGAACGTGATGGTTTCCCCCTATTGCGAGCCGGACTATCACAATCTGTTCAGTCCACGTTGTGCATACTGTAACGGTGCCATATTGGATAAATGTGTGACGGCATTGGAAAAGACCTGGCATACGGAGCATTTCTTCTGTGCCCAGTGTGGCCAGCAATTCGGCGAAGAAGGCTTCCATGAGCGTGATGGTAAACCATATTGCCGCAATGATTACTTTGAGATGTTTGCTCCGAAATGCAATGGCTGCAATCGGGCCATAATGGAGAATTATATTTCGGCCCTGAATTCGCAATGGCATCCCGATTGCTTTGTGTGCCGGGTAAGTTAAATTTTCTCTCTATTCAACTGATCAATCGATCTATATGTCATTCTTAAATATTTTCCACAAATACAATATAGGACTGCAAGAAGGCCGTGCGCGGCAAATCCTTCTATGCCATGGAGGGTAAACCAGTCTGTCCACAATGTGTAGGCGTCGATGAGGAAGAATAAAAAAAAAAACAAAAAAAAAAAAAAAACAACAAAGAAAGAAAGCAAAATGCAAATGGAGATGCGTTGGATAATGTGACATTTTAGAAATGCTCCAACAACGTTTGTTCTCTTTCGAATTTTTTATTCAACATCATCGTCATCATCTTTGTTGAAGTTCAGCATAGACAACGAAAATAGCCTTTAGCTAGATACATTTTTGTATCTGTCAGTGGGCTCCCAGTTTTGCGGCGTGCCACTTTTTTTTATATTCTTTATCATCATCAGCAACAGAAACAGCGGCAGCGGCAGAAGCAACGGCAACAGCAACAGCAGCAGCAGCTGTTCTGTCTATTTTCGTTAGCAAAACAACAATTTAACCTCAAGCCTCAATAACAACATCAACTACAACAATTTCCCTTTCTTCCTACCTGACCCCGACCCTTTGTTTTTAGTTTCTTTCAGGGAGTAGGCGTTTCCTGGCCGGCACACTGGACCTTTCCATCAATGATCAGGTCCGGTTAGAGCCGCCAGTGAAAAGTCGCTTAACTCCAAAATGAGATTATGGTCTTTTTGCCCCTTTTTCCTCCTTATCACCAAATGTTGAACTATTTACTATGAAATGTTTTGCTTTTAGGCTTAAGTTTTTAGGTACACTTTTTAAATTTAATCTTCAAAACAATATTGTAATTTGTTTTTGTAAATAAAATTTAAATAATTAAATATTATAAAAAAAAAAAAAAATTAAAAAAAAATACAAAAAAAAAACAAGCAAAAAAAAACAAACACACAAAACAAACAAAAACACAACAAGCACAACTTTGACACAACTGAGGTCAAGGTAACAGACCTTGACTTTTGGTTTGACCTTCAATTTGTTATTGTTGCTGTTGTTTTTGCTGTATTTGTTGTTATAAATAAATGAATTACAATATCGTTAGCAAGACTTAAATTTCGACTACCAAAAAGGCACGCAATGTATATTTATTTTTGTGAATGATCTAAGGATTTTTCAATATGTTTACATATATACAAAACTTGGTCAAATGGTCAAATTTTTAGATACCCTACAACAAGTAAAGTCAATTGAATATGTTAGTAATATAGAGTTCTTATGATTATTCTATAAACAATTTCTCTAATTGTCAAAGAAAATTATATGGCAAGCATTTAGTAGTAAACTTCAGTTGACAAAAATATTAAGCTTATTCTATTTTATGGCTATATAACCACAAAAGATCACTTTGATCTAATCAATAAGCAGTAGTTTATGTAAATAAGGATCACAATAGAAAGTTTTATCTCTTTCTTTTAATGTATTTCAGGAGAATTTTGTCTAATATAAAGTTTAAAATGACTTTTAGGACCAAATTCTATTCAGGCAAGAACATTTCTTTTAAAAAGCTTTCAATATTTGCTCTAAGCGTCCAAAATGTACACAATAACTTGACATATACCCTTTGACCATATGCAGGGTATAAAGATTAATTGTACAATCATTTGACTTAATTGTTTAAAATAGATTTATTATTAATCCCTCTAGCTCGTTTCTGCCTTCAAAATGCTTTTAGAATTTGTGATATAAATAATAGAGGATCTAAATATAAATAGATTTTATATGGAAAAAAAATGTAAATTGATTGTTATCGATTGTTTTCCCACCATTTCACTTACATTGTTTCAGTAGAAACAATTACCTAATGCACCTGTTGTTTATTCAGTTGCCTAGGGGGTTTTCAGTGTACAATTTTCCAATTTCCATTTCTATATTCAGTTTACAGCTGCCCAAAACATATCACGTTCTTTCTATTATTTAATTATTTTTTTGTTTAAAGAAACATTTCATTCGTTCGTTTTGTTTGTTGTCTTGGATATTGGCCAAAAGCGTGCGCAAATTGTTATTGTCTTCGGACTTTTTTTTCGGTGAAAAGAAATGTTTTTCCATAAAGAAAAGACAGAACATTGCGAAAGATCATGAAAAACATAAAATAAACCTGCAAATGTCGTTCCCAATAGATTCCTGAATTTTTTGTCTTCCTTTTTTTCTTTCAATTAGCCGGCAAAATTAAGCAATTTTCACAGTGTGAAATAATTTTTATATACTTGACTAGAGATGAGTACGTGATTGAGGTGTTTAAATATTGTGTCAAGGACAGACCAGAAACGAGCTTAGTTATTCTTCTTCAAAGAATCATTTAAGCTACTAAATTGTTTACATATTGTTGTATATGTTGATATTATATTAATATCCTTTCTTCTTTGCATATATTCATTGAAGAAAATTATGAATATAACGATTAATTCCAAAGATGATTATAAGAAAATGAGGATTATAAAGATAAATTCCAAAGATTCATAAACTTATATTAGATCGAAGTTTTTAAAAACAATGACCGGCTATTCATAGTTCATTTACTGTTAGTAAATGTTTAAGTTTAAACTCTAAGCCAATTCCAATCACGAAGTCGTCTATAAAATTGCCACCTACAATTGCTATTGTCAATGATATTCTGCTTGCCACAAATGAACAAAATGTTGAATTAGATTTTCTCTTGTCAGGCGTAACAATTCGCATAGTTGATGTATAAGAAAAAAGTCAAATCATGTCGTTATTCCGTGGTGGCGGGTCCGCTTTGGTTATGCTATATGGCAACTAATTTATGGACGTAATTAGCCTCTGGCAAGAGGATTGCAAAAAGAAAAACCATTTGGCTCATAATACATCATTAGAATTGTGGCTTTCCGTTTTTATGATTTTCAAATACAATATTATTGCCAAAATCTGGCTACATTTGTGTGTTTGTGTCTTTTCAAATTTAACGGCGTAGTAATAATTTTTTGTGTACGTACATTTTATAAATATATTTATTATTATTATTATAATTTTGCCTGGGGCTGTAAACTAATTATGTGAATTTTCTCATTGATTCTCTATGCCACTTTTTGTTTTTCTTTTTGCAGGATTGCCGACAACCCTTCCAGGGTGGCTCATTTTTCGATCATGAGGGTCTGCCATATTGTGAGACACATTATCATGCCAAACGTGGTTCATTATGTGCCGGCTGCTCGAAACCCATCACTGGACGCTGTATTACGGCCATGTTCAAGAAATTCCATCCGGAACATTTTGTCTGTGCCTTCTGCCTGAAGCAATTGAACAAGGGTACATTCAAGGAGCAAAAGGATAAGCCATATTGTCATGCTTGCTTTGACAAGATATTTGGTTAAATGTTTCAAAATAGAAGCAAAGCAAAAACCACAACAACAAAAAGAAAAGAAAACTATAGTTATGATACACACTGTTTTTATACGATTTACGAATGTTTTACCGATTATATTACATATACTTACCTACCATATATATAACTATATATGTATATACATAGATATATACATACAGAAAAATACTGCATCTGTGCTTTTATATAACCGAGTCAAATTAGTAATTTAATTAAACCCAATCACATGCAATGCAAAACAAAAAGCCAAAATAATAAATCGCGAAACGTAAGCAATTAGTAGGCAACTAATCCTAATCCAATTATAATGGTCACTTGATATTTTTACCCCGTTTAATATATACAAAAAGACCATACAAAATGATCAATGAATTCAATAAATAAATCGGACAAATAATTAAAATGTTTCTTTTTATTAAATATTTTATAGATTGCTTTTCGGGGCTATTAAAAATATATAAAAAGAAAATATAGGGTGCTTTATACGGAGGATCAATTCGCAAATCAAAGCAGGCGTGACAAATTTCGAAAAATGAAGTTTGTGTATGTTTTTAATGCTGAATATTTCAAATTTGTGCAAAGAAAAACTCCATATCCAGTCATTAAGGAGTTTAGTTGCTATTTTTAAATTACTTTTGGCCATGGTAAATCATTTTTATATCTGTATATGCTTAATTTATTCTTATGAAAACAATATTCATGATTTTTCCAAACAATTGTGAATCAGGGCGATATTCTAAACTATCCCTGTTTCTATAGATATCCGAACTCTTTTAAAACAAGTTTTAAAGCATTGAAGCATTTTGAAAATAGTTGAACGATCAATAATGGAAAGAAGAGAACGTCTATTGCATGATTTTCCTTGAAACAAATTGCGTGAGAGGTTTGTAAAATAATGGCCCAATTAAGTATGCAGTGAATTTATTTGCTCATATAAGCTTAATTTAATTGTACCATTTATTTTAATAGCACTCGATAGGATCGTGCAATAAATCTGGTATCATTTATCAAACAATCAATTCTAAATTTATAGCAACATAAAGTGGGTCATTTGGGGGGAATTCCCTTAGCTGATAACATGGCTCTGTTAACGATTTAGCCAAGACACAAACCCAGCATCTGTTCCTCTGTAGTTCAGGGTCGCCGTCTGCTGGATAGTTTTATGTTTGTATGTATCTTGTTTGCGCACCAAAGCCAGCAATAAATGATAAAAAAAAAAATTAACAAATTCCCATCTCTGGCATCACACATGTTGCTCTCTCTCCGCACACACTCACACCCACACCGAGGGGCTCACACAGATACTCTGACACGCATACAGCTGAAATAGTGATGCCGGCCGGCCGGCGTGGCAATAGTACTATGGGCAAAATTAGCACGTTTTATGACATGAAATCAAAGATAAAAAGGGCATAAAAAAAAACTATTGTTTTGACGTTTTCTAAAAATGAGATCTAAGCACAGAAAAATACTCTGGCTTAAAAAAAAGATGTGGAACTCAGTTATTCTGTGATTTTTTGGCCAAGTACATAAATAGAACGAAACGTTTTAGTGTTAATTTGTATGTGTTTAGATTGGAGAAGGGCTGTTATAGAACAATATAGGAACCTTACTTACTTTTCTTGGGGAGCATAAAGATGTGGTCTGAGCTTAGAGTGTTGAACACCTTTTTAGCCGACAGAAATACTTTCTGATATAGTAAAATATCTGGAAAAAAGTCTTCATAAAATATGTGTTGTTGTAATTTTTGATTGAATAGTAAACAGAATGTCCCATTGTGGGTCGGGAGGTTTTTTATTTTTGGGTTATTGCCACCTCACTCGCACTTTTGCCACTTGACATTGAAGGTCTCCGGAGGCATGCTCAGGCAAATTACCCACATTTCCCTGGAATAAGTGTGCGTGAGTCTTCTATATATATGTATATGTATGTACAATGTATATATATACATCGTCTCTGGTATTTGTAGTCGACTCGACTCTTTGGTAGGGTCTCTGCAGCACGCCCGTTTGTTATGAATCAGTCAGTTGGCTCTGTAGCTCAACGTCTCTCTCTCTCTCGCTCATTCAATTTTCATCCGTTGGACGTGCTGGTCGGTTAGACGGTCGTGTGCCGGTTGTTGTTTTTGTTGTTGCTATTATTGTTGTTGTTACTGTGCGGCGTGGGTGTGTATACGAATACATTTTCTATTTAATTAAGTTGAATTTTTAACGGCAAACACAAAAAAATTCAAATTTAAAGAGAGTAAATTTAGCTAAAATCTTTTTTTTGTTCTGTCGATTGGCGCCAAGAAGAGGAAAACGAAGCTACAGGTTGGTCTCATTCGTATCTCTCTTTGTGTGTGTGTGCGTGTGTGTGTTTGTGTGTATCTAAAAGAAGTCATCTGACTCGGAAGAGAATCTACCTACTTGTTGGTGATGTAATAATACCAAATATCCTCAGTTAACTCTAGTTAATCGAGTCCTTTTTACAGGGTGTGTCAATGAAAGGTTTTTTGTATTAGTAAATTCAATTAAATAGATTGCAATGTGCGCGTGTGTGTGTGTGTGTATCTGTGTGTCGATTGTGCTCCAATTTGTCAGACATATGTATGTAAATAAAAGTGAAATTAATCATTGCCTTTTGGCTGCAGTTTTTCCGTGTACTTTTTTCTTGTTGTTGATTGACTTCACTTAAATTCATTTAAATTGCATTATAATTCCAATTTAACAAACTTTTTTGTTGTTGTACGTAGGTTGTTGTAGATTCAAGGTTATCATTGGCCATGTATATAGAAAGCGTCAAAGGGAGTGTCTGTGTAACAAATTTGTGACAATTTTCGTTGTACACACGCCAAGCTTAGTGTTTATTACATGTAATGTCCCATCACCTGGCCAAGTGATTTCTAATCGACCATCAAATCGTCAGTCTGGCAATGCTTGTCAAACTGTATTTAGGGCTTTCGAGCTTATCTTTTGGGAATTTTGCGATTTACATTATGTTTGTTTATTTGATTGTTTGCTTGCCTTCTTGCGGCTATTTGTATTGTGGTAGCTGCTAAGGCACGCCCATTTTCATACCCTATAATATATAAGGTATATGTAAATGTGTATTTATTTGTTATGATATGAGTTTTAATCTTCTAAAAAACTGCCCATGCCAAGCAAATTAGGTGTAGTCTTTTATTTGGCTTTACATTTATCTGTTTTTCTATATAAAAATGAAATCAAATGAAAATACGAAAAGGAATTGGAGTAGCTTAACCCTTTTATGGAGCACCTAAGAAAGTCTGCATTAAAGTTCTATATATTTTGTAATTATTGTCTCTGATCCATTTTGTCTATGGGACTTGGCACCATGTACTTGTTAGTACTATTCCACATTTCTTAAGCAATTGTTTAAATATTTAAAATTTTATGTTAATAGTCATTTGCTTTTTTTTTAATAATACTCGTCTAACTACTTAATATTAATCAGTTTTGATAAAAATCTAAATACTATTAAACCGACAAATTTAAAGGGTATTTCAAAAATGACATCACAGTTGCAATTTGTCACTTATTTCCATTTTCATTTTGGATAAGTGTAAGCAAACAATTTCGCTGGGCTTTTTTTTTTTATTGGATCCAATATGATGTGCTTTTCCATTCGAAGTCAGCTGCTCTAAGCAGTTGTAGACTGGTTTGGTTGGGCATATCAGACATTACACGACGGTGATGGAAATAAGTGAGGCAACAACTATTCTCAGAAATCCACAAAAGCCAGTTTTATGACAATGTCGGGCGGCAAAAAAAGGCATCGAGCATCGTCTTTTTATCACCGGCGACAGTGAGTTTAGAGCTATACCTGATAATTGATTGCTAATTATAGTTAAATTGGTTTTGTTTTTTCCATATCACGACTTTATACATGTGTGTTACATGCAGCGGTTTCATGTTGAGAGCTTTTAAGATTACAATTTGGAACACAGTCTTGGCTGGGTTTAATCTGGTTCAGCAAATTATTTAGTAAAAAGAACTAATCATTTATGGCATGGGCCGTAAATTACTCCCAGAATAAAATAAAACTAAGTCTCTTTTTTAGTAAACATGTAATATATGCATGTACATAGCAACTCTTCCTATTATAGATGAACCATTGATATATCTATTTAATTATATCGATTTATCTTACACTTACCCACATATTTATTGCTATATACATATCTTTATTTATTTTTTTTTT
This sequence comes from Drosophila equinoxialis, assembly GCA_018150345.1. NCBI lineage: Eukaryota > Metazoa > Arthropoda > Insecta > Diptera > Drosophilidae > Drosophila > Drosophila equinoxialis. Next base: position 3,637,079 of record JAECWI010000703.1, read on the forward strand.
TGCTGACAGGCGTAAACGATTTGTCATAAAATGCTAAACTCATTTTTTGGTTTAATTGAATGAAAATTAAGACATAACAAAAGACTAATTTATGTTACCGGTTTCCAGTCAATTCAATAATAATAGAATTAGAAATAGGCAATCGATTGACTATTAGTTGGTCTACTTTACCACTTTTACTACAGTCAATGAGCCATTAAGCATAGACAAGCAATTTACCTCTGAGTTTCATTGATTTTTAGCCCTATTCAGGAGTATGTTAATTCTGATTTAGTTAATGGTTGATTCATTAAAACCAGAGGGCTGGGGGTAACTTCGACCGCACCGAAGTTTGTATACCCTTTCAAGTTGTTTGGTACTCTTTCATCACTTATAGCAGTCAAAGTGGTAAAACGTTTCATCTAAAAAGAGTAATGTTTGCGAAAGAACGGCCCACAATCTTAACATAGGAAATAATAAAGTTTTTGATTAAACTCACTGTTTTCGACTGTTTGGGAGGTATATGATATAGTCACCCGATCTTGATCAAATTTGGCACAGTTGTTTATAGGTACAATAAACTAACCAATATTAAATGGCGATAGCTCAGAAAATAGCGAAGTTATTGAGAAAGTCACTGTTTGTGACTTTGACGTTTGTATGTGAGCTATATAATATAGTGGTCCGATCCGGCTGAATCCGAGATATACAAACTGTGCAGTATATATAAGCCTACAAGCCATCAGCTCTGTAGCTCTTACCGACTAGGAGGAGTTCGCGTTGATCCAGATGGACAGACATGGCTATTTGAACTCGCCCCGTCGTGCTGATCAAGAATATATATACTTTATATGGTCGGAGATGCTTCCTTCTAAGCGTTACACACTTCTGAACAAAATTAATATACCCTTTTTGCAAGGGTATAAAAAAGTACTACAATATGAAAAGTGATTAATCTGCTAGAATTAGAAGCAAGACTTATGTATTTAAGGGGGCAAACGCCGATTTTCTTTACATTATCATGTTGGCCATTCATAGTTAACAGGTTCACTAAAGTTTATTTACTTGCTCACATTTAGTTTCAGGACAAACAGATATATTTTTGGGTTTTTTTTTTATTTTACTACTATGAGGTGCAAAGATATAAACTTAATAGCGCACAGAAGACACAACAAATATTAGTTTTAATACTCCTTACCCATACATACATACATATGTATATGAACAAATTAAACTTAGCCAGGTGTGAAGATTACAAAGGTGAGCTACCTAAAAAATAATAGCTTAGTTTTTCGAAAAAAAAACTATCTTTTATTTATTCGAATAAGGGAACATTTCGTTTTCAACTTTTAAAACTTGTACCGAAGTAACTACATTTTTCATTTTACTTATTGTTTTAATTTCCTTTTTTTTTATACAAAGAGTTATTAATATTTAATAAAACAAAAAATTTTACTACTTGTGAAAAACTTATAATACTTCTCAATGTTCTTAATGGTATCTTTAACATTATGTCAATGTTTCTTTTATTACGAATTGAATACAAAAAGAAAAAATTTGATATTAAGTTCAAAGTTTACTCCTAAAAAACGAAACATATAAATTTATCACTTGAAGCACTTCAAATGTTTGAAGTTTTTACGTCGACAATCACAATTCAGCTGAAAGGTTAATATATTCAGAAATCTATATGAGTGTTTTTAATATATGTCTTATTTAAGCACTCTTGATTAGTAGATTAGGAGATAAGATCTCACATTAGTGAGACACCGAAAGTGTCCCTATTACTATGGAATACATTGTACTCATTCAATCTCAAGACTTGCATATATTTTTAGCATTTACTAATATAGTAGTAGGTATTATTTAATGTTAGTGCTTAGTAAACCATTTTGATAGCAAGCACTCAAATTTTATAATACATTATTTAAATTGCGGCAAATCACCACGATTATAAGTACATACATAAATAGCTGTCACCATATAAATACTATGAGTCTTACTTATGATAGAGGTTCCATGATACGACACAGTTAGGAATGCCGAGTGACAAACCTCCTCCACTAGAGAGTGTAATAAAAGAGCTTTCTTTAGAAATTCAAGTAGTTGCATGAATGTGTAGACATTTGTCCAACACGTGAATGAGAATGATAAGATTACTAACTTCTACGTCGGCGACAGTCGAGGGAAACTTTTAATTCAATTACATTAACAATTTTTTTTTTTTTTTTCGAATAAACGGGGGGTCAGGTTCATGAATCTTCTACCTTAAAAAAATGTCGATCTTCATTGGGAAAGCCAGAATCCTCACTGCTAGGATCTGGTTTCTCTTCATCCAGAAGACAATAGATATCCTCGGATTCTTGTTTCTTGATCTCATCGCCCAATTTCTTCCAGAATGGCCTGCAGCGATTTTTCCATTGCCGCAGATTAAAGAAGGCGCAATATTGTTTGGTAGAGGCCTTCAGCATGGCCATATACAAGGGAGTTATTTCATCGGCCATGAGTTTAGCCAACAAATAGTTGACCATTTTTTTGCTAATCATATCATTAAAGTCAATATAAATGTGTTTGGCCTGCTCATAGCATTTCTTAGCAAGACAAAGTTTTTGTGTATCTTTGGCGAAGATTTTACCCAAATGAAGTAAAATATTGGCCTCACTTTTTTGATCCTTATAGAGACGAGAGAGACGTAAAGCCTTCTTATAGCTGGATATGGCCTTGTCAGGACTTTCAAAGCTAAACGGAAACAAAGTGGATTGAGCACAGGGTTGAGAATAAATTTGAATTAGATAAAAAATTACTTTTCAGCGCATTGACCAGCTAGTAAATAGAACTTGATATTCAGCTTAACAAAACGATATTCGGTACAGGCTATAACCGTGGGTCGTATTTGTTCTAGACATTGATGGGCGCCATGGTAGTTGCTCGATTCCATAAGAAAATAGGCTCGTTCCATGAAAGTGTCACAGAATATATCCAAATTTTTTTGTCTGCCAACTGGAATAATGTGAAAACAATTAGGATAGGCATTTAGATGGAGATCCTTTGCACTCACTTTCAGCTACAAGTATGGTGGCTCGCCTAGCCAGTGCTATGGCCTCCTCGGGTTGATGGCGTACAATCTGTTTGCCATAGAGCAGCAATTGTCGTGCCAATTTCTGGGCCACCAGTTCGTGTAGAGTCAAACTACCCGCTGGCATACCCCTGACGGCTGTCCACACATGACCACGTACCAAGTCAATGGTTATTTGCAAATAGCTTATGGCATTCGCTCTCTGTTGCATACGTTCTAGATACTCGCCATAGGTGAAATAGATGCGGGCTATCATCTCGGCAGCATCTCGTTCGTAACCCTGGGTCTTGTGACACAACGATACAAGCTTCTCTATTATGGCATTCAAAGCATACTCATATTTTTGTTTATACGGTTCCAGCAGTACCATTGTCTCATAGAATAAGGTGAAGCTTTGCTTGAAACCCTTGTGTTTATCACGTACATATGCCAGCTCGGCTTCTTTTAGTTTATCAATCACTGCATAGAGCAAAGGACGATCATCGCTTATGCGATCACGTATAATGACAGACTCGTAGAGGGTTTTCTCCTTATCGGCCAGACAACGTAGAAATTCTGGCAATTCGTGGCAACCTTCACGATAGAGCTCATCTTCGAGTGCCTCATAGATGGGTCCACGCTGGCGACGTGCCTCATTGTAGGTCAATGGTTCAATTGTTTGACGTATCTCATCATGATCAAATTTGATTTCACGAAATGTACGATGAGGCAAGTTGGCCCGAACTTTTCGCTGTAGCCTCTGACGCTCCTGTTGGCGCTTTGACATGATTTGAAAAATTCCCAATAAATTAATGAAGTTTGTGTGTGAAATGGGTTTTAGTCTTGGCTAGCTGGGTTCCCATCCATATAAACATAAACACACACAGTTTGAGAGGCTTATGACAGTGATTGTAAAACCTACTTAATACTGCAAAGTCATCTGATGATTTATTTGATAAAATGACAAATAGCAAATCCAAATATATATTTATGTATATTATTGAATGAGTATTCCTTATCAAATGATTTTCTTTTGACAATGTATGACCACTGAGACTTAGTCTAGTCTGCTATAGCGACTCTCAAACAGTTTGTTTTTAGACCTGTTACCTAGTAAGTGGGTCTTTGCTATGGCTTCATGCTAACAGATAATGCAGTTCAAGTACTCCACTCGTCTGCCCATGTCATGTAATTAAAGCCACTCGTATCTATTGGTGATGCGTTAGTGGACATTTAAACGTCGTTAACTAAAGACATTTGTTTTATATTGCAGCTAAAATAAAAAAATATGTCTAATACGGATACGAGTTTTATACCCGATCTGCCATTGGGTGGCCCCTTGGCACATTATCGCAAACGTGCGAATTTTGATTGGAAGAGACTTCGTCTGATCTTTGAAAAGGAACAGGGATTACGCATTAAGGTGAGTGCATTAAATTGGAAATTCCGTTGATGAGTCTTAATCACTTAACTTTCATTTGGCAGTACAAAGTCTGGCGTCGTTTGGAAAACGATCCTCTATTTGCCCATCCATCGCGCACTTTGCCCATGGATGAACAGAAGCGTCTGTGTGCCATGCAGGTTAATCGCATGAAGCATTTGGATCTAGTGCCCAAGGAAATCGAAAGCTTAAGCTTCTCGGCGAAAACCCAATATTTAATGTACATCAATGAGGCATTGGCTTGCTATTCGCCCAGCTTGTCGGTGAAAATTGCCCTTGGAGTGGGTCTCTTTAATAATGCCATTAGAGCCATGGGCACTGAGAAGCATCAAAAGTACATTGAGGCCGCATGGAATCGCGAAGTGATCACATGTCTGGCCATCACGGAACTGTCCCATGGCAGTAATACGAAACGTATACGAACCACGGCCACCTATGATCCTAACACTCAGGAATTTATTATCAACACACCGGATTTTGAGGCTGCCAAGTGTTGGGTAGGCAATTTAGGAAAAATGGCCACCGTGGCCATGACTTTTGCTAATCTCTATACGGCTGATGGTGAAAATCATGGTCTTCATGGTTTCCTTATACCCATACGAGATCCCAAGACACTGCTCTCCTATCCCGGTGTCCTAGTGGGAGATATTGGAGAGAAATGCGGTCTGAATGGCATTGATAATGGGTTTGTGGTATTCTCCAATTATCGCATACCTCGCGACAATCTTCTCAACCGCACAAGTGACGTCACACCCGAGGGTGTCTATGAGAGTGTCTTTGACGAGCCTGGCAAAGTTTTGGGTGCCGCCTTGGAGAGTTTTTCAGCGGGACGCATTGGCATTATGCAGGAATCGGCAAATACTTTGTGTAGTGCTGCAGTTATAGCCGTACGATATGCAGCAGTTCGTAAGCAATTTGGCCCCGAGCGTCAGGGCGAGGAGTCAGCTATCTTGGAATACCAATTGCATGTGAGTGATACAGAAATGTGTGATAACAAAACTGTGAAACTGAAAGTCAATTCTTTCTTCAGCAATATAGAATTTTCCCCTTTTTGGCGGCTGCTTGTGTTCAGAAAATCGCAGTCCAGGAGTTGACTCAAACCTATTTAGAAATTATTGCACGTTCTCAAGCGGACTCCAATGGTTTTGATGTTCTGGTGAGTTAAAATTCAACAAAGATTAGTATTTAGCTTAGACAGTTTGACTAAAAAGAGGCTGAAAGAAGTCAAGGATCCTTTGAAATTTCATCTCTTATGGTTTTGTAAAGTAAAAAGCTTAGGATTAATCAGTACTGGATTAGCCATAGAGCAGGATTAGCAAATGTAAGGGGCCCCACGCTTTTAGGGCGCTGTAAAAATATTTCAGATTAAATTTGGAAAAATGTTAAGGTTTTTTCAAGAAATAGATAGATAAATTCACAAAAAAAAAACTTTTCAAAAATTTTCAAAAATTCTTAAAAAGTGTTAACTTTGCGAATCTGTAACATTGCCAAATTCTAACCAATTTTCAAATCTTAATCTAAATTGATTGCTTTTAATTTTAATTTTTTTTCTTTTTAACAGATTAAAAAAGTCCAAAGAACAGCAAAAACAAAATAGTTAAACCTTAGGGCTCATGATCTTCAGATTGTGTATCCGAAAAATGTTTGTCTTCATTTTCAAGTTGAAATCTGCTTAAAAATCTCGGAATTTTAATTAAAAATTCATTTTTCCAACTATAAAAGTATTTGATGACATTTTAAATACTAAATTCAGATTTATATGCCTTATAACTTTTTAAAATCGTTTAGAAATTGACAAAAATACAAGCTGAACAAAAGTCTCATATACCAAAAATTTATGTTTAAAAATTCTGAAAAAACATTATCTTTGAGAATCGTTTTTGACGGGCCCTGCACTGGGTCAAATAACACTTTTTTTGGTTTCTGTTATGCTTTTCTTATTCTTTTTTAAATACTCCATTTAAATTTAATTATTCTCAATTATTTCGAAGTAGAAACTTTAGTTAAGAAAGGCTTGGATGGTCATAGTGTTATATCATTCACATTCTAAAAGCTATGACGATTGTTTATCAAATGTTATATTATATTTTAAAATCAATTTATAGAATTTTAAACAATAAAATACAGTACTATATGCAATACAACAGATATTATGTCTGTCCTACTCGATCTGACCCTAGTTCAATCTTGCAATTTCGACCAAAATATGTTTTTCAGTAGTCTAATGTGTTAAATTTCTTTAATTCGCAGACCCAGAATGCTGCTGAAATTCATGCATTGATATCGGCATCCAAGCCCAGGATTACCTGGTCAGCTCGTGATGCCATACAAGAGGCACGAGAAGCTTGTGGCGGTCATGGATATTTGAGGGCTGCCAAATTAGGTCAAATGCGTACAGATCACGATCCCCTGTGCACATATGAAGGTGATAATAATGTGCTCGGGCAGCAGGCGTCCAATTGGTTGTTGCGTCAATGGAGTGCCAAGGAGTTAGAGTCACCCATTGGCAGTGTTAAGTTCCTGGAGAGACGTCAGCATTTACTGTCACTGAAATATGATCAACTGGTGCAGCAGACTCCCATAAAGACATGGGAATGTGAGTGCAAATGTGATGAGGTTTCGAAATATAAATATAATTAACACATTTTTCCTATTTTAGTTGCCATCACATGTTATGAGTGGCTTCTGTGTCATCTGATGTCCCACACTACGGCACACATTGAGGGCCAATTGGCGGCTGGAGCAAACAAATTCGATGCACGCAATAATTCCCAAGTTGCTGGAGCCAAGGAACTCTCATTGGCCTATGCTGAGTATTTTGCCTTGACCCGCTATGCCGAGCATGTGCGTCAATTGAATGTGGAGGCTCCATATGCCAGAGTTCTGCGACTCGTTTATGATGTATATGCCATGAGGCTGCTGGAACAGCATATGACAACCTTTTACGTGGGTGGATTTGCTGTCGGTCAGAGCTTTGCTGGTTCTGTGAGGGAATTGCTTCTGGCTAGCTGTTTGCAAATGAAAGAATTTGCCGTTAGCATTGCCGATGCAATTGCTCCCCCAGACTTTGCTCTCAATTCGGTGATTGCTCGTGCTGATGGCCTTCTCTATGAGAATCTGCAAAACGAATTTATGACCAATGAGGGTGCCTTTCAGCGTCCCTCTTGGTGGCGTGATGTCATCATTCCACAGCCTGCTGAAAAGTCAAAGCTTTAGATCCTTCTGCAAGAGAATGATAAAAGAAAATAAGTGCCTGGTGGTCCATACCCATTTAATCATATATTGTTATTGCCTCATTTGAAATCAGGTATTATTATCACCTCATTGAATAATACAATCCTAGGTGAGCATTATTTTTCTACCATGATCATACATATGCATACTATATCGTATATTGAGTATTTTAAGATCCAATCTGTTACTAGTTTACGGTTCTACATGATAACTGAATAAATTTTTAGATAAATCAGATGAATATTGTATAATCTTGCTCTAAAATAACCAGAGGTGAAGTTAAATCTATTTTGATCAAACCGAAAAATGCTTTATACGTAGATAGAAGTTAGATATTAGATAAAGATATATCTATGAAATATATGTACAAAGGGAACTTCAATACATAGTTCTCTTGGGTATAATGGCTGGAGGATACAGCTTTTTATAAGGTAAAAAGACCCAGCCAACAAATGTTGCTCAAAGAAATTACTCTTGAGAGTTAAAATCCACTGGGAATAGGGAATGCAACCATAAAACCCTTGAACCATTAGTAATATTTCGTACCAAAAGCGACTAGTATAGGTCCGTGAAATCCGAAATAATAGATAGTGCGACAAGAGTGTCATACCTTAAGGACGAGTTCACCGCCTTGAAGCATTTTAACTAATTCCTTTTCAGGTATAACCCGCCTATTAAATCTGTTGATTTCAGCCGTTTACTATCACATCTTATAAATATTTTATTTATAACTAAATAAAATAGGTTTTTAAAATCAAATTAGTTTATATTGTTGAAGACTTTCCAATTCTATGGAAATTATACTTATTTGAAGATAACTAAAATATCAGAAAAGTAAAATGAAATGGTGTTAATGTCCTTCAAAACAGATCACTCTAGAAACAAAATAATCTAAATCATTAATAGAGCATATCTATGGGTTTTCTCATTCGACGTAAGTATTTAGACTGAAGGTCACTTTGCATAATTTATATTACTAAAGATTTGTAAACGAATATTTTCGTAATAACATCCGAAATGTTATATCTTAGGATTCTTTGACCATTTTTAATTTATTATTTTCCGATTTCGAAATCGCGGCAATAGAGGTATTCTTAGGCAATAAACAAATTTGGTAAAATTAACAATACATTTTCTTTTTTAAGGTAAGCAGTTACATGAATAAAAGTCAGAAGTAAGAAGGTTATACCACTTTAGTACACTTTAGTAAAGATACTTTCACTTTAAAACCATCTAATAGAGTTTTAATACAGTGTTCAATACAGAACAGTTACATTTAAATCAAAATTCCATAACTAGATCCTGTTTGAGTCGTGATCTCCTCGAGTACTTGGAAACTACATTTGTAATTAAATATGCCTAACCAGTAAAATTACATATCTCGCTTAAATTATATAAAGCAATTTGCCCAAAAGAAACATTTTGATCAGAAAGCAAAAGCATACACACACAATACAAAAAAAAAAAAAGAGAGAGAGACGGAGAAAAAACAATAAACCTTATATTATAATTAGTTAGCAGCCATTGATTTACATTGATTCTCCAATAGCAAACTCATACTCATATGTATGCATACAAGATACACATCATCTACATACTTGTTGTGTAGAGATATGGTTATAGGTGGGTTCTGTCGTCACTCCCGAAAAAGCCGTTTATAAGAGGATCTGGTCTCAACTGATCCGGCTCAGACGTTGCTTAGTTGTCGCCGAGTGAAGAAGAGCGTGATTGCGAACGAGCAAAGAGTATTGAAATCGAGAACCTGGCCGAAATACAATATTTAACAAGTGAGTGAGTGAGTCAGTCGAAAAATAATATATGAATGGTTGCCTCTCATCTGACATCAGATGTCTCTCATCATGTTCTGCCTATCTATCAAAAATATTAGCTATAACTTTGATGGTTTTGCAAAATTATGGCGCAGTTTTGGTTTCGGTTTGGTATGTGAATGGGAAGGCTCTTATCGCTCTGCCATTAAAAAAAAAATACAAAAAAAAACTACACAAAAATAAACAAAGCAACTAAATGATCGTAAACTGATTGGGAATCACACAATATTCCAACATTGTTCAAACATAATTCACAAATAAACACAAAAGGGGCAAATCGTGCAAATGAGAAAATAAACTCAAGTGAATCTTTCTAAGTGAATTTTACACTTTTGACTACACAGAAGGCGAACAATGAAAATAAAGTTGTTAAGTTTTTTATTTTTTATTCTATTTTGCCCATGAAATAAATTTTTTTTTGTTCTTTTCAGTAAGGTTACTCATAGAGTACAAGTGTTTAAAAAATATCCAACCGGTTTGTCATAAACAAAATTTATTTAATTAGAACATCATGACAAAAAAACCCCCAAAAAAAATTTCCAAAATAAACAAAAAAAGTGTAGTGCAATTTATTGTCAGAACAAATTGTTAAACAAAATGCGCACCAAATTGATTAACAAAAAAAAGTCTATATACCCAAAATTGATTATTAATTTTCGAAGAGCAACCAATTAACAGAACCGGTTCCGCTTCTTGGTGCTGAAATCAAAACAAAAAATAAAAACAGAAAATGATATTTCAATCCATTAATTTACATTTCGGGGATTTCCGTTTTCGATAGCCCTTCCTCTCTCTCTCACATCGACACATACATATACAAATATATACATATATAACCATAGAAATAGCTCTGTTTTCTTTTCTTTTGCAATTTGATTATTGTGAAATCGTGTTAAGGCAATTAAATATGCTTAAAATGCACAATTTATGTGCAAAAATCTATTGAATTATGGCCAACGGTTTGTTGTTGCTGTAGATGATGATGAGGATGATGATAACTTCCCCTTGTTGAAGGGCTGGTCAAATGAACCCTCTATAAGTATATTAACCAAGGGTTAAAGTATATTAATTTCATCTTCTGGGCAATATTTTCTCCCTTCTCCGTGTCTCTCTTATGCAAACAGATTTATATTATATCCCCTTAAAATTGCATTTGCTGCGGGACTTGTGGGGGGCGTTTCTGCTAATGATAATTAATGTGAAAAGTATTTAAACAATGACTAAATGCAAATTGCATTGAATCAATAATTACACAAAAAAATACACTGAGGACAATATAACGAATTTATCAAACAAACCAACTAGTTCTGAGTACTTTAATAAGAAGCTCCCTTAAGGCTAAGAAGTCTCTCTTAAAAGGCAGATGAGACAGTATTTTACATGGAAACAACTTCTAGAAGGGTATTCTTTTCAGAAAAACCTTCTTGAAAACCCCAGAAAATCACATTGTGAAATGTTAGGCCTCTTGAAATACTAGAATATCATCTTTGACAAAATCGATCCTGCGCTTTGAATAAATGTTTAAAGGCAGTTCACAAATAATTTTTATTCCATACACCCATAGGGTGAAACGGTATATTAAAGGAAAGGCAGTAGGAAGCCTTTCCGACCCCATAAAATATATATATTCTTGATCAGTATCAACAGCCGAGTCGATGTAGCCATGTCCGCCTGGGCGAACGTCGGTCTGTCCGTATGAACGTCTAGATCTCGGAGACTATACGAGATAGAGCAACCAAATTTGGTATGTACATAGGCTCGTGTAGTATTTAAAGTGATCAAGTTTGATCCAAATTTTTGCCACGAACCTTTCCGACCCCGCAAACTCGATTATCTCACGTAATTTTCTACCTTTTGCAATCAAATTTGGCACACTTAAATCTGATACTAAATCTGATATCAAGCAAAATACCAAATTTGATCAAAATCGGACTAAAACTAGCCAAGTTATGCATATAAACCGGAGTTGCCGGAGTTGGCCGTTGGCTGGTGGAAGCGCTACGGTGCTCGTATGCTTACTAAGATACTAAGATATGCTTGTAAAAAGCATGTGAGTAGAATTTTTTATTGTTTGTTTTACTGGTGTATGGTATACCTAAGTCGGCGAGACGACTTACTTCATTTTCTTTGTATAAAATTTTACAAGTATACATAAAAGCATCTTTCAAATGACAATAAATGATCCTTGAGACAAGATCTTCACTACTTGAAATATTACTTTGAGATGGATATAAAAAAACCAATATTCAATTGTAAACAAGCTCCGAAAATGGCAGGAATGATAACAAAATTGCATTTATAGTAAATTTTACGATTTCAATTTTCAAATATGTTTGGTAATTGCGAAAATGTTAATCATTTCATAAACCTAGTAAAAGATCTATTTCTGTGAATAATGTTAAAAGAAATATTAAAAATCAAGAATTTATACCAATTATAAGAATATTTATTTTTATTTTTTATAGAGAAGTATTAATCTTAATTTAATCTAATGGGAAATTTAGCAATTGAATGACAAAACAAAAAAGATGTGTTGTGTAGAATGTGTGTAGAATTTATGAAGTTTTTAATTTAACAAACGTAAAAAAACTCTGATAATACCTTTTTAAGTAGGGTCTGAATATATATATTTATGATAGGAGTTATTCAATATTTCACTGAAAGGCAACGTTTTTAATCACACAGATATCAATTATTCAATTCAATTCAGCAATTAACAATTCATAAATTTATGGTGTATTTTCAAAGATGGTTAAAATTAAGATCACACAAACATATTTTTCGGATGGACTTTAAGCGGAAAACCTAAAATTTGGTCAAGTGAATAAATTTATTTTAACAAAGCCAAATATATATCAATTCCGATTTCACAAAATGTATTAGCAATAAAAAACGAGAAAATGTCTGGAGCACTTACCAATAAATTGTATTCCCAAAAGTGGACGCCTTCAATCCTAGCTTAATTTTCATATTTTACCTTCTGGTTCAAGGCAAATTGTTTTCTTCTTATAAAGCTATGAGATTATCTACTTCAAACACCATTTCCGTCTTTAATCAGAACAGATTAATTAAGACTTCGAAACCAGTTTATTGTTACACGAATGTTTAAACTAGTTTCGACAAAAATAAATGTTTTTGTTTTGTTTTGTTTTTTTAGAATCCAAAATAAACTCTTTTATGCAAATGCGAATCTAATATAAAATGTGGAAACTCTTGGTAATCTGTGTGGTAATGAGTGCCCTAAATAGCGAAGCAGCCTCAGGGGGTAAGTCGAACTTATTTGATATAAACTTAGCAATTTTAAGCTAAACCCTTAATTCTTAATTCTTGCAGCATCCCGTCAGGCGTCGCGTCGTCGTCGTGCCTATGCGGGAGGATATGCTGGTGGTTATGCCAGCAGTGGAGGAGGTGCTGGTGGTTATACTGGCTCCTATAACAGTGCAGGCGGTGGCATTGGACACAGCAGCTATGTGGGCAATGGCGGCTACAATGACTATGATGATTATGGTGATGGTGGAATTGCACCCAATTTTGGCATAATTGATCCCTATCTATTCCATCAGCAATTGACAAATCATATTTTGGCCCAGAATTATGCCAATCAACAGTGAGCATTGCAAGATTTATAATAGTTAATGACCATGGAGCGGGGTGGTGGTTTGGTTAAGGGCTAAGTAGGTTAACTTTTGCTTCTTGTAAATCTTTGTACTTATAGAGCTGTAACGGGTCTGGCCACGGCGGGTAATGCTTATGCATCAGCTGATGCAACCATCGACAACGATGACACGTAATTACCCTAAGCTTCTACTAATTCTAATACTAATACCAATGGACATTCCATTTCCTGTAACTAGTAATTAATTTATTACTCTTTCTTTTTATGCAGTCGCATTCAACAGCAAATAGCTGCCCAGCAGGCTTACCATGACAATTTAGTGCGTCAGAATAGATATCGAGGTGGAAGTGGTATCTATGGAGGAGGCTCCTCCTCCTACAATACACATCGTTATGCCCCAAGCTATGCATCTGCATCTGGATCCATTGGACCGAGTGGTTATAGACAGACAGCATACATAAATCCAGCCAATCCGGTGAGTACAAATGTATTTGGAGGAAGTAATTATGAGTTGGTTAATGGACTAACACTTAGAATTAAGTCTATAGAACTTAAGTTATTTCATCATATAATGACTCACGTTCATAACTCTGGTGTTTTCCTTAACTGGCAAACATTTATATCGCAGTTAACGACTAAAGTATTTTAAAATAATACTTGTTCATCCAGATTATAAAACTGTCAATTAGGTCGTAAATTAGTTTGAAGCCTTACGCTTTAAAAAGATCGTTGACTATTTAATGTATTCAAAAGTATGAAAAAAGGTTGTTGACTTAGTTAATTTACACTATAGACAGTAGGAGCAATTCAGGACATGAAAATATCAAGAATTATCCTTGGTTTTATAACCAAACTTTGCTCGACTCAGATGAAAAACTGATGCCAATTCAACTAAATTTAAACTAAATAAATAAACTAAATTGGATTGCACTATGAACTATGGATCGAACTGTGTATTAAACCGATTCATTGAAATGTTTTTCAATATATTCCTTAAGTGAATGATGAGAATTTTCTACAACCAATATATTTTAAAAAACTGTTCCCATTATTTCTTATTTAGGAAATTATGTCTGCAGATTCAAAGCCATTTTGTAAACGCTGAAATTTGTTAATGTATTTTCATGTTAATCCTTTCAAATTCTTAGATTTATTAACAATGTTGTTTTTTCCGTACTCATTACGATAATTTTTGATCGTTTGGGGTTAAACTAAGAGCAATTATGGTAGAAACGATTATTAAGTTTTAATTACTTTTGCTTCAAACATGGCATTAGAATTAGAAGGCATTAGAACATGTCTATAATACTCTAATATTCACTTTTACTTATAGATAAATAATTTATGGTTGACTCATTAAAATTTATTGGTTTAGTTTTCTGTAACTTCTTCCCCATCAAACGGATCAAAGACTGTCCTTGTTGTCTAATTGCAGCCAAATTTCGCCACTTCTTTTGCCACAGTGTAAATATGAGCCTTACCTAATAACATAAGTTAAGGACACTTCTTTCTGCTTTAATTCCTTCCAAAATTTTGGCTATTTATACGATTCAATAAGGAAATGGTTTTGGTTTTGGAATTCAAACCAATTGATTTTTGTTTTTTAATATTTTTTATATATTCTATTTCAATATAAATATAAACCTCATATATTTGCGGAAACTTTAAAAATTGGCAGAAAACTAAATCGGTCTCAAAGATTGTATATCGGGTAACTAAGTTCTAAGCTGATCTAAACTTTACTTACTTACTTGGGCAAATACTTATCTCATTGTTTTTTTTTGTATAAACAGAACACTCCCAATATTGTGAATCGTTTTGGTGGCTCTTCTTCTGGAGGAGGTGGCTACAGCAGCAGCTCCAGCTCCAGTTCCGGCGGTGGTGGTGGTGGTGGTTACAAGGGTGTCTCCGTGTCCTCGTACAGTCAAAGCAATGGCGATGGCACCAGTCGCCGTGGTGCCCAGACAACAGTCAACGACAATGGCAAGGTTACCTCATACTCAGTCCACTCTTAAGTATGCCGTCTGAATGCAACTAGCCTCAGCTAGAAAATGTTGTGAATGGATGTGTTATATATACAGAACAATAAAATATATAAATACCTACTTAATATAAACGTATACTAAATAATTCAGATTTATTTCATTGGGTTGACCAACTGCAGAAAAAAAGCTTTCTATTATTTATTTAGAAAGTTGATAATAAAATCACATCAAATCTACATGGAAATCGAAAAGTGTATATGTATGCATAATTTCTTCGTTTCTGTTTTATTTTGTTTTCTATTTAAAATAATAAAAAATAAAAGCTCATAACCTTGATTTTGACTCTGAGTTTTTGTTTTGGGTTCAAGAAATATTCTAGACGTAATGCTTCAATGCAAAAGACGACAAAAGAAACATAAAAAAACACAGAGTTCTCTTATCAGGGGTGACAGGAAATGGCTGATGTTTAATGGATTCATTAGAAAAACATATCATTCCACTTGGGCATATATAAGGGGTCTACGGAATGCAAGTATTTTAGAATTAAGTTACCTCATCGTTTGGCGTCCCTATTCCCCGCTTAATCTTCCACTATAAGCGGAAGTAATTTGTTTACACGGAAAACACACAGAGCAATTATCAATTCACGGAAATCGAAATGAAATGCGCAAAAAGTCTCAATGGAAAACGAAAAACACACAATCTTAAATTAATAAGGGGGTTACATTTACATAATTTTGTTTACTTACACACTTTTAGTTAGTCAAACTATATTTGGCAAAGCAATCAAAATTCACAAATAGGAATCCCATACAATAAGGACAAAAGATTATAATTAATGTCTAATAATAATCAATTGAGGAACAGGCAGATCAACCCAGGTCTTGAAATTGAAAGAAATATGAAAATAATGAAAAGGTTCTCATTTAATATATTGAGATGAATTCAGCTGATTGAGAAACATTTAATTTACAAATTCAAATAAAATCATTAAGTTTGACATTCCAATTAATGTTTTGCCTATTACGGGATTATTATTATTGTTAGATATTCGATTTTTTTCAAGCTAAATAATTTTTTTCCATTTTTTTCTAAGTTTATTGTTATTTTAAGTAACGGGTTAATATCAGTTGATACCATCTATTAACTCTACAAGGGGAAGAAAATCTAAAGTTTTAAAGTTTTATTTTTAAAGATACTGTATATATGGAGAAAAGAATCTTGATCTCAGCTTCCTTTGTGGTGCTAATGTCGTCTAAGTAGATTTTATTTAGAATTATATACATATCTGTATACAACAAGGTGCAAGTCCATTTATCTGTTAAGGAATACTTAATAGATCCATTTGAGAGATTCATTTAGTTTGACTAGTTTGTTGGAATTTTTGCTATTGTAGTATAAGGTACACATCCTCATAGTCTTTAAAAATCAACGACATATAGTCAACTTTCATAAAGTTTAAGACTCAAGGACTCAGATACCTCTCGAAATTTATAATAATAAGTCAATTTCGTTTACTTATATACTCTTTAGGCAAGGGTAAAAGAGTTCTAAACTTTTCTTTTACCTTCGCAAAAATAAGAGAACACAAACAAGCTAATTCTATATTTAACAAATTACACATCTTTAGGCATATATATTAAGTTTATTGTATATAATAACAATCAGTCTGTACTTGAATGCTTCAATGTTTCGTACATGGCAACTATATACTAGGTAAAATCAAGGTTTCAACATTATTCCTATCAGCTTTACTTTCATCATTTTTTTTTTTTCCAAAAGCTTTCTGCACCAATTACGAGCTCCAATTTAAAAAAAAAAAAAAAAGCACCACTCTAGGTCAAGAATCAATCAGTTCAAGACTGAAAATTAAATGACAAAAACCTTATCACTGGATTCAGTTTCATTTTAAAGAGCCAGCTCAGATCGATCGATTCATTAGTACAATTTCAAACATCGTAGAACATTGAACACTGGAATATAAAAAATTTCAATATGAATAAACTATTCGTGCTGGCCCTTTGTCTGGGTGTGGTCTGTGGAGGTAAACAGTGAAGTGATTTAAAAAATAGAGAGTGCAACAAAAGTATCCTGGACATCCTTTTTATGAACTCCAAGTGAAAAATATTTCCCAAAGCAATCCCAATCAATTTGTAACCTTGTTGAAATCAATTTTATAATTTGACTGCCTAATCTGTTTTGGAAAATCTAGAACACAAATGCCGCTATGTCGTCAGCGATTTGGAAACGCAGTTTCCCCTTCTCCCCATCATTTCAATCAATGGTTTACACAACACTTGTGCAATATTTTTCTAGGCATGTGGCGACTTATCGCCTCTGCCCATTTATTGCATTTTGAAATTCCCTTTTCTAATTTGTAATTTTTTTTTTCTTTTTACTTACAGATTTTGAAAACAGGTAAGATAATGCAAGTGACTCTGGATGTAGATTCAGATTTAATAATTTTGTGTTTCTTTTCACTTTCTGAAAATGGAAATGGAAATGGTTAGATATAAACGTGGTGATGATTTCCATACTCGGTAAGTGCCTTGTGGGCTTATGTTCTAAAAATGAATTAATCTGATTTGGCTTAAACACTTTTTGGACAATTGGCACCTTGGTACTTTAAACTAACAGCTTTCAAAAAAAAATCACAAAAATTTAGCTAACACAAGATGAAACCTCATGGGGAATTTTATTTAATTTTATATATTTTTTTCCAATTTTTGTTTAGCCACTATAATACCCATCAACAGGCTATTGAGGCGGCGCGTCGCAGTTCCTATGGATCCAGCGGTTTTGGTTCCAGTGGCTCCAGCAGTTATGGCACAGTCGGTGGTGGTGCCAATGCCGAATTGGGTCTAGGTGGTGGCAGTAGTTTTGGTGGCTCTTCTTTGGGTAATCTGGAGAGTTCCTACGATTCGGTGGGCGCCACAGAAACTCAAGATTCTTTGAGCGGAGGTGCTGCATCTTCATTCGATGCCAATAATGCTGCCTCTTTTGGATCGAACAATGCTGCCTCCTTCGGAGCTAACAATGCTGCATCGTTTGGAGCCCAAAATGCTGCCTCATTTGGCTCGCAATCGGCCTTCTCTACCAACTCTGCCTTCCAGAGCAGTCTGTCATCCAACTTCGGTGCTTCTTCCGCCCACAATGCTGGCAGCAATGTGGAATTTGCTGACAACTCAAATGCTGGCACAGAAGTCAACTTCGGAGGATCGAATGCCGTTAATTCCGAAGCCTTGTTGTCGAGCAATGTTCAGGCTCCTTTGGCCTTGACATCCCCCGCATCACAGAGCGGAAATGTCGAGTACTACCGTCACGAGAAAGTTGTCTCTGCTCCTCAGCAGCAGGTGGTTTACAGTGTACCCGGTGGCTCCCAGAAATATGTCCAGCATGTGGAACGTGTGGTTGAACAGCAGCCCACAGTGCAATACGTTCAAGTTCCAGCTCCTACCACTTCAGAGCACTATTATCAGCGTAAAGTGACCACCACTGCATCGGCACCTCAGATCCAGATTCAGCAACCCTCTTCCCGTTATGCCTATGGGGGTCAGTCTGCTACCAATTTCGGCACCAACTCTGCCTTTAAAGTCAATCAGCAGTTCGGCAGTCAATTCGGTAGTCAATTTGGTTCTCAATTCGGCAGCCAGTTGGGTCAGACCTCGGGCTTGAACTTGCAGACTAATTCTCAGTTGAACCAGTTGATCAACCAGGCTCACCAAACAGCTAAGCAACAAGTTGGCGGTAGCAGTGCCAACCAAGTGCAAATCGGTGGTGCTTCTGGATTCAACAGCGGTCTGGGACAGCAGCAACAGGTGCAATTCGGAGGCGCTTCCGGATTCAACAGCGGTTTTGGTTTCAACTCAGCCAGCTCTTTGAACTCTGCCAGCTCTCTAAACTCTGCCAGCTCTCTGAACTCTGCTAGTTCCCTAAATGCTGGCCAAAGTGGTTCTCTGTTGAGTGGTTCGTTGTTGGGCGGCGGTAGCCAGGGTTCCCTCTTGAGCGGCTCTCTTCTTAGCAATTCCGGTCTTGGCCTTAACGCTGGTCTAACCAGTGGCCAACAAGTAGCTGGATCTGGTAACTTTGGTGCTGCAGGCGGCGCTGGCAGTAACTACCAGACCAAACAGTGGGAGAAGCAATCCAAATGGTCCTCCCAGTCAGAGGTGAGTTTTCATTTTATTGATGTTATCATTTTAAATCAACAAATTTTCTTTTTCCTTTTAGTTTGATTCCACTGGTCAACAGAAATACTACAAGGATTTGGCCACTGGTGAGAGCGAGAACTACAATGTGAATGGCAAGGAATACGGCTACAAGGTGGCCACCGCTTCCGTTGATGACAACGGCAGGACCAGCACTCACAGTGTGCACTCTTAAGAATTGACCCAGGACATAGGAAAACTAATTTGTTATAACAAGGAAAGCCTATTGTGTTCTTAAATAGGTGTTAAAACCATTTAATATTAATAAAAACAAAAACAAATTTAACGAAACAAAATTACAAACAATTAATCTGATTATTAACACTGAGAATCTTGGGTGATGATTAGAAGATATATTTATATATAATTTTAATATTTTGCAGACTTTTGAAAAAGCAGATGAACAGAAACAGAGAAGAAAACAGGAATAGATTAAAAGAAAAGCATGAAGGAGAAACGTTATTTTTGATACAATTTTCCTTTTTGCCTGTAAATCTCCAAATTTTAGTTTCAGTGTATAAGTGGTTCGCTGTTTAGTAGATCTTTTTGCTCTATCTAATTTGTCCAAAATTTTAAACTATCCCAAATCCGTGCATATGAATTTTGAATATTTACAACTGAAGTGGTCAAATAGAACTAAACATAATTATTCAGACTAAAGTTCATTATTTATTATTTTCGTTTAAACCGAAAATGAACAAAGTCTTCACTAAAGGTTTTGTTTATGCTTTTTAACTTCTGTTTATTCTTTTCAATGTTTGAAACTTTTACTTTAATTTGCTAAAAGTCTCCTAAGAGGATTAAGATAAGAACAATTTTAACATAAGTAAAAGTTTTGGGTGAAATGCTAATTCCTTTGCAAACAAACAAAAAAAAAAAAAAAAAACAAAAGAATCAGTATATTTGTAATTGTCATTAAACGTTTTAATTTTATTAAGTCAAACTCATGAAAATGGACGCTCCAATTTACCATCAACTTGAATAACTCCACTATTGATCACACCGTGGGAAGCTTGATCTCTAGAAGCCTTACTATCCCGACGACGTCTGAAGTCCGATCCATAGCCATATGAAGACATACAATAGCAGGGCTTCCAACTGGGTCTCCTTTGAATTTGGCTTTGCTCATGGGGTGAACGTTCGGTAGTCCAAACGGGTACATAATGAGTCCATGTTTCGCTATTGCCCGAACCTCCATTTGCATAGACTTCCTGGGGGTAATATTGAGGTGTATAATAGCCACCGCCTCCTACTCGACTGCCGCTGCTGCCAGAGCGACTTCCACCCGTATCATAGCCCCTATGTTCACTAGAGAAATTCGGATTCCATTGTGATTTGGGATCGTAGGGTTTTCTGGTTCTATGTTTCGACTCGCTGCCTCCACGTCCCTTGTAAATGGGTACGCTGGCATCCTCTAAAGCAAAATAATGCATTATTTAAGCTACAAAGTGAAAGTGAAATGGGTGGTCTTACCCTTTTCACCCTGCTGCTGGGCCGAGCTTGTCTCATTTGCCTCCCCCTCAGCGGTAATCTCAAACGTGATGTCCGTGTGGATGCCCACACGCTTCTTGTGTTTACCCAAGTCCGTAATTTCGACGCTCTCCTTGGACTCTGTTCATTTTGTTGGTTCGTGTTTAATTTTTTTTTTTTTTTAGTTCTTATTTTGCTGTTGCTTCGAGCGAATTTAATTACCTTTCGTTTGCTGCTGTCCATTGCCCGTATCGACAGTTACGCGTACCCCGTGTATCTTTGGACGATTGCCACTGTTTCCACTGCCACCAACTCCCCCGCCGGTAGTAGTCCCACCTCCGCTTAGACTGCGTCCCGTACCCTGATCATAGCTGCCATTTCCACCCTGTTGGCCCTGTCCCTGTCCCTGCCCCTGTCCGAGAATGCCTGTCTGGTTGTTATTCTCGTTTTCATCGAAATCCAGCTTGGAGGACACTTTATTCGCTTGACCTGGTTGCCACATTCACGTTCCACCCATCATCATCATCAGCGTCGGCGTCATCGTCGTCGACATCGTTGTTGTTTGTTTTTTGGTTTAGCATAGAAATTAGATTTAGCAGAAATTTAATTAAAGTTATGCAAACACTTGAGTTTCTCTTCCACTTCGCACTAATCAGGTGAATTGGAGCGCATCCGCCACATCCGGTTGTATATCTGCTATAAGTGATGCAATTAGCGCACATGTTGACTTATTTATGGATATGAAGAGCGACAGAGAGAGAGAGAGAGTGACAGGGAGAGAGACACAGATACACATTACAGTTGGCTGACTGCTAAGCTTAACTGGCCACGTGCCCTTTGACCGATTTTAATTGCCATTCAATATGCAAAGTAAACTATAATTATTGGATTAGACCTCAATTGCAAATGGATTAGCTTCAATGAATGCCACAAACGGGATGCACAATGACTTATAACCAAATTGGGGCAAGACAAAAGGAGTCATAAAGTTAAAGCCTGCAAATACGTTGTACGCATACCAACTAATTTAAGGGGAATATAGAGTTTTAGTTGGTTTGCAATCAAGGTCGGATAAAATAAGATTAGTCCATAAGTAGACATATCTGACAAACATCATGATTGAGACAAAAATGAAATGCAATTTCTAATCATCTCTGATTATGTTGGTAGGTAGTAGGAACTAGGTCCTCACGGTGTCTGAAGTAATCAAAATACCAATCATAATGCAATTTTTATACCCTTGCAGAGGGTATTATAAAATTGGTCAGATGTTTGTAACGCACAGAAGGAGACGTTTCCGACCACATAAAGTATATATATTCTTGATCAGCATGAGAAGCTGAGTCGATATAGCCATGTCCGTCTGTCCGTCCGTCCGTCCGTCCGTCCGTCTGTGCAAATCAACTTCACGCTGGCATCTTAAGAGCTATCGGAATGAAATTTCATATTTGAGCTACTTTTAGCCGGGAGATAATAGAGTATGAAAATTGTCAGGATCGGACTACTATATCATATAGCTCTAGAGCAAAAATTTTTGCAAAAATTGGAGTATCGCCATGAAATTTACCAATATAATAGAATTTGATATAAAATCTCAGATCCCAAAATTTGAGTTTGATCGGATAAATAGAACACAAGTTACAGTCAATTCAAATCGGTTCTACGTCATCAGCAAATCAAACAGAGCACATGCATACGCACACACAGACGTAGCGCTACACGTATGTATGTATGTGTATGCGTGTTGTGCCTTGCTTAAAAATTTGTAGTAAAAAGAGAAATAATTTGAATGTTTTGTTTGTGTGTTGATGAATTGAGTTGCAAGGAAAGAAATTTCAAAATGTAAAAAAATTATTGCCAAGGACTGCAAGGGTATATAAACTTCGGCATTGCCGAAGTTAGCGTCTTTGATATTTTTTTTAATTTTTAACATACATTTTTGGTTAATCTGCCCTGTTATCAGACTAATCCGATTATAAACAGAAATCATGATGTATGTATATATTGGGCATTTCCGGAAAAAGGTCAACCACAGGACTTTTGGGTCCTAAATTAGCAAGGATATATATAAATTGATGTACATACATCACTTTTTTTTCCAATTGGCAAAAAAATTCAGTTCTCGAAATTTTGTGGCAGATTGAAAGACATTTTTCCATATTGAAATGAAATACATAAATTTTTCAAATGCTCAAAAAATGTACCAAATTGAGCTTCGTAGCATTAAAGTTCATCAAAATATTTGGAATTTTTTGTTTTCCCATCAGTCAAGCTAATTATGACTTTCACTTTATTTCAAAATTGAATTAAGAAAGCTTTTAAATTAGATAGCACTTTCGAAAATCGGTTAAGATTTGACAAAGTTCTGAGTTTTTAAGAATTTTCCAAATTTTGTTAATAAAATTAAGGTCAATTTACTTGATTTTGATAAATAAATGAGCGTTGAATCATCTTTTTAGTGTTAGTTTCTTAAACTATGACTAACATAAGTATTCCAAGGGAGGGAGGGAGAAAATGTTGCCTTTATTTTACGAAGTTCCCAAACATTTCTGGCTTTCAGTTGTTTAAGGTTTACCACTGTCACAGTGCCTAATTTTAAAAAAGGAAGTATCCCATACATAATAAGTAAAATAAAGAAGAAATGATTTATGAAATCCAATTTAAAAGATGCAACACCAACGCTTTGGGAATTTATGAATGTGGAAAACAAATCAGTTATTATTATTTTGAATAGGTATTAAACAAGGAAAAGCTCTTATGCTACTTTCTAACACAGAAAGAAAGTGACAAATAAACATTAAAAGAGAATAAAATAGTAGCAAATTCACTTCAACCTATAAGATAATATGTCAACAATATACTTGAACTAATATAAAAATCATTATTAAAAAATATATAAAATTAATTCTTATTTAAAAAAAAGTCATTATATTATGATACTACTTTCAAGAAGTGTTTTGTTTAAAAAAAAATTATTTTTTTTAATCATTGGATGTAAATTTAAAAGAAAATTTAATTGGCGGACCAATTATTTCATTATAACTTCTAGGGTAATTTTCAAAGGGAGTTTTTTTTTTCTGAAAATTCTGCCAAGAGGTAATCATTATAGTATTAGAATTATTTGTTGACTAATTATTTTGAATAGAAACTTTCCCAATCACCGGAAAATCCCCGATGCTATACCGTTGCCAAATCTTGATTCAAATTGCAATTGATTAATGAAATTTATTTTAACAACCTTGGGCACAATGATGAGTTAACAGAAATCCACAGAAGACGAACAAGAAAAAGGCGTTGAAATATTCCATCACGACGTCCACTTTATTTTTTTGGGTGTTTTTTTTTTTTTTTTGCAATTTTTAATGTGTTTATTTTTTTTATACTTGGGTTTTTTTTTGTACTTTCTTAAAGAGTAGAACTGAAGTTCTAAAGCGCGTTTCAGGTGCGCACTTGAAAACCGCCGACAAACAACTGAGATGGGACAGAAAACAGAAAAAAACAATAACGAAAAAAAAAAAAAAAAAAAAAATAAAACAAAAACCGATTTCAAATATCTACAGAGATTCATTAAAATTAACTAGCAAAACAACAGATGAGAGAACATGAGAGACTGAGCAGAGGAGGATGGGCAGGTGAGTTGGAGGAAACATGTTGCTTTTGTTTCACTTGATTCTATTCTGACGTCTCAGCTTGACTGATAAAATCTTGAAGTTTTGTTGACCAGGCTAGTACGAGTACTTACTTTTAGTAAGTAAGTTGTAATTGCAGTTTCTAAACGCCATGCGTAGCCACATAGTTCCTCTCTTAACTCTCCAGTAATTGCCTCTAATCGCTTGTCTATCATCTTTTGTTATTGTTTTTTGATGTAGTTTCCGTTTTGCATCTTTGAATGATTCTATTGTAATTTTTTTTGTTTTTTTATTCTCTTAATATTTTTTGGTCTTTATATATTGTTTTTTTTTTTTTTTTGGTATCAAATTTTTTTTTCTCGTTTTATTCATAATGCTCCCATCGTTAATCATGAGACAGTGGCGACTCTCGTTCTGGTAATTTTGACAGCGCACAGCGATTATCATCATTAGTCGATTCGAAGTTCAAGGTGTACCGAAAACCCTATGGCAAAAAGCTATGAAAACCAATTTCAGGCGAACGCAATGCTAAATATTTCATCTTGGTCTTATACCAAAGTTCGTCCAAGTTTAGTTAAACCGCAATTCGAGTCATTTGTCAGACTACGCCCTCTTGAAATCCACCCATTACCGCAGATGTTGGAATAATAATGTCAGGCTCAAATGAATGTATAAGCCATAAATTCTATTCAACAAAAATGGTTTTATTGGGGGGCAAGGGAAATGGGGATGCAATTAATTAGCAATTGCAATTGGGTGCCTGTCATTACGTGTGATAATTAAAACTTCTTTTTGTTCTCTTTGTCTTACACATACATACATATATGATTCTCTTTATCTTGAGGGGTTCTGTCCACTTGGAAAAGAAATCCTGGCAAATGTATAGGCCATAAATTGTATGCCCTTGGGCCTGTTCAAGCCATAGCTGAGTTCAACTGCAAATGCACTCTAATCTCGAATTTATCAAGCGTAATAGTTTTGGTCTGGGTTCCCCTTCATATTTTTTTTTGTGTCCCCCCCAATTTCATTTCATGACACTCCTCCCATTTCAATGTTTTGTAATCTTACCGGCTTAGGCATGTGTGTCTGTGTGTGTGTATGTGTGAGTGGGTGTATGTGGGTGTGTGGTTGGGTGGATGGTTTCTGCAAAAGCCATTAAACAGATGGCTTTCGTTGTCAACCATTTTTAATATACTTTTTGGTCAGACCTACTATGTCTCTCGACCTGGCTTGGCTTTACGTCTGACAGATTCTTCTCGTTCTTGTACTTATTTTTGCTTCTGGCCACCCATCAGCCACATTCCGCCCCGCAATAATTTGCATAAGGTTTTGCTCTTTGCATCAACTTAATTTTCATTGTTTCTATGCATTTATGTTGCACTCGGTTCCATCTCCATTCCCATCCAGCTGGTCCACTCGAGTGTGGACTGGCTAAGTTCAAGTGCGTTTCCACTTTTAAGTTACTTGCATAATCTATGCGCATTTCAAGAGCATCAGCGAAACGAACAGAAAACCAAATAACATTCATCTTGTTACGAATGACAAATTCAAATGATGAACCCACTGTGCTGAGAACTCTTGAATTTTATAGCATACTTTTAGGCATGGCCATCAAACTGCTGGCTATTCGATTCTATAGTTAATTTGGAATAATAATTTAAATAAAGAAATATTTAAAATATATAATCATGCACTTTAAAACTGCAAACTAAAAAAAGGCATAAAACAGCATCTAAAAATCTTTACCATTTCCATTGTTACTGAAAGTTCTTGCCTTAGCAACTAAAGAAGCTTAAATTTAAAAATCGTAAAATATCAAACACTGGTTTTAATATAAACTTAATTAAAATTCCGATTACGCACTTAAATAAATTTAAACGGATTGAAAACAGTTGTTGGTACATACATAGACAAATTTGTGAATATAGTTGAATATGCCAAAGTTTTTGCATAAATTTCTGAATTTGTGTGAAATTTAAAATTGGAAGATGTTATCTACAGTAGAAATTATGATGCCTATTTGCAATTTTCTTAACATTTGTTGCAATATTTTTCCCCCATAAATGTTAATTACACAAAATATTCAAAGTGCAGACACAACGAACAAAAGGCACAACGAGCCAAAATATTGTTGAAAGCATCGACCATCCCTGCATGCTGCACCTGTCTTCCCTCTTTTGTCTATCTAAATACCCTAGATAGGTATTCCGATGTAAACTACCTCTCACAGTTGCCGATGCATAGATACAACATGCTTTGGCTAACAAAAGACAATAGGTCCTGGGCACCGAGTTCTGGGTATCCTTGTGGCCAGTTTACACAAACAATTAAAATGGTAAAATCAAAATCGAAATATACAAATTTATGCGTCTAGCTGCCATTTACAGTTCTGTCTCCCCTTCTCTCTCTCTCTGTGGGTGTCTGTGTGTGTGTGTATGCCTGTCTCTTTTTATCAAAAATAAATTGCACAAAATTTTCAACTTAATGAAATAATGGGCCAGCAGAATTAAATTATGGCCAAAGCATCATTCCCGAGGGTGCAACAAGACCTCTGGAGGTCTAGACAATAACTAAATTTGCACCCAAGAAATATTTTTTGATTGCATTGTTACCATTTGATTTGCAACCACCGACGACACCAAAAGTCCACCCACCCGATCAGAGGATAAGTAAACCTGACACCAAACCAATACCAACCAAACAACCAACCCTCACCATCGTTAGTCCATCTCATCCAAAGCGATCCCGACCTCATTGACTATTCACACTCATGTTTTTCTATATCCGTTGTATTATTATATATAAATTTTTTTTTTGTGTTCTCTTTCATTTTGCATTGGTATATAAAATTTTTATTATTTTCTCGTTTACGGCTTTAGCATTTTCATTCTTTCTCTCTTTCTGTCGTTTTATCGTTTTTCATGTAGTGCAAAATTATCACAAAACTCATTGAATTTGCTTTTATTGTTGTCGGGTGTCGGGCGGCAGCAGCAGAAGCAGATCCAGTCACCCTTCGGTACACCATCTTTCCCTTATACCCACCCCGGCAGATGCAATGCAACGGAAGCAGAAGCCTGCTACAAGACCAGACCCGGCGGCAGCCTCTGTCGTCTTATCGTTTCCTTTGTTGAGTCGTCACCCATCGCCAATCCACCGCCAATTCTGTGCGGTTGCTGCCTAGCGGGTGGCCCCATCTAAGGCACAGTGGTTCGCATATCTCAAATGATGAATGAAGAGTTTATTTGAGATCTCAGTTGTAGACACTCTTATATAAGTACTTTCAAAATGTTTTAATCAGTCATTTTGTGTTTGATTAACATTATCAAGGCAAAAAAAAAACTAAATCTCAATAAATTAAATATTTTTAAATAAATATTTTTTTTTTCGTTCTTAAGTATATTTAATGTCTGTCCAGACTTGGACAATGATTAAATTCGATGAAGAAGGGTTAATCGGATCGGTTTTCAATCGTCATCTGCTGAGACCGAGAGGACTAGCCCTACTAGTCTGGACCAGGTCTGAAAGGCAAATCTAGGGGTGGAATCTTTTCAGTCAGTGAGGATAGTTTTCATTGGGCAGGTCTGCTGTCCGTTGGGGTGAATGTTGAGTATGCCGAGGTGGCGAACTCCGAATCTGAGTTTCTTGTGAACTAAGGAGATTTGTAAGTCTCTGTGTAGAATATGAATATGCAAAATCTAATCTCTGATTTTGTTCAACATTATGTTCATCTTAGGCGAAGATTAAATTTCTTCTCAAATTTTTAAGTAACGCAATTTTCAGGTTTGGAATATAAATTTAGCTCAAGGGTTTTGAGACATTCAATATTAAAAGTAAATCAGCACCCACTTCTTAGTACTAATTGTAAGACTTTTTTAATTATATACGTTGACCGACTAAAGGCCGTATACAACGTTTATTTAGTGTAACATGTTTCCTCTATTCAGGCCCACTGTGCATTTGGTGTTTTTTATTGCCACCTTCCCGCATTAACTCACAGGTTGTTCCATGAGCACCAAAGAAAAAAAAAAAAAAAGGAAAATACTCTTTGGCCCTTGAAAATGAAAATGTGCTTTGGCCGCTGCCAGCATCAACATCATCATTCGAGGGCTCTGCTGTGGCTTGTTGACCGTTGCCGCGACCGTTGTCGTCCTTTTCCTACCTCGCCCTTAGACCCTGTTGTCAACTCCCCCGTCAGTCGTCCCACTGCCAATTCTATCCACTCCCACTCCCTGGCACTTAGCTGACAATGAGCAGTGACAGCTTGGAGGATGAGAGAGGATTGTCAAGAGCCGCTTGTGGTTTTTACCCAGGGTGTATGCACGTCTATTGCATCTGTCGCATGCCGGAACTAAACGACAACGACTCGCATCCCATACCAACCCGAAAAACCCTCATCTCCCCCTCCATGCAATACCCTCTCTTGGGTACGTTAATGATGCATACGCATTGGCGATTATGATGATTTTGATAGAGAGAAGACAAACTCCTCATCGACTTGACATGCATGATTTAGTAGTAGCAGAGACAGCACTCCAATTGCAGACTCGGGGCCACGAGTCCGAATCGGTGGCAGGATTCATTTTCATTTCGCAAATTGCACTTGACCGTGCCGTGTGACATTTCTCGCAAATTATGTTTTTTCCTCCCTAGCTAAACGTGGGTTCGCCGCCAACCTAATCCGATTATTGTCTGGTACATATGGCTAACCTGGATCTAGTGCTCCTGCTGCTGCCATGTATTGCACTTACGTTTATTGTCCCACAACGAAATTTAGGGGTTATAGCAATACAGACTGCATGCCCTCAGTAATTGGATTTCGATGACTGCAAATTGGTGATAATTTTTTTTCTATTCGGTGCTGGCATAACGAATGTGTGCACGTGATTCCGTGAAAAATGAGAACATCTGCACACAGACCCCATCGCAGTCGTGGGATGGGGTCGTTTTGCTCAAATACTCTAATCTTTCGAGTACAAATTTGGAATGGGAAACATCACAAAGAGGTGATAACTATCTTTTGTCAAAGCGTCTATAAAAGCCATTTCCTGAAACTTAGGGAAACAGTGATCATCATTGACATCACAATGCAACTAATCGTGATCTTCCTCTTGCCTTTCAGTGTGGTGCTAGCTCAAAAGGCCTGCTCCTACGACTACGTCAAGTTGGGCAACACCGCATATAAACTGCAACGTGGCAAGGTATATAGCTATAATATTCTTCAATCCTCTCGCTAAACAGTTTGTGTCAATCTTTTAGTTCAATTGGTGGGATGCCGCCGCAAGTTGCATGGACTACGGATCCCAATTGGCCAGTATCGACAGTGAGGAGAAACTTAAGGATATCACAACATATTTAAATCAAATGGGGTTTGCTTCCACTGAAGCTGTTTGGTTCTCTGGTATTGGCATTAAGACTGGCTCTTGGGTCTCATTGGCCACTTCGAAAATCATGTCTTTCTTCAAGTGGGCTCCGAATGAACCAAACGATTACGGCTATGAAAACTGTTTGGGTATCATGCCAACAACTGGAACTTGGCTTATGTACGATTTGAGTTGTTTTAAGGAATATGCATTCCTATGTGAGACTAATATCAATCCAAGTGGTGGAAGCACTCAGCTTAACGTTATACAATAAGTATTTGCTGATTGCTAATAATATTTAAAGTTTATCAGCATTATCAAAATTTTTATTAATTTGTTTCAAATAATCTTTTTTTTTTGTCAATGCAATAAAAAATGTATACAAAATCAGTCTACCATAATATTGGTTCACATAATATATATTCTTCTAGGATAACAACGAAAAACTAAAACCCAATCATTCCAATATTGAGAATGCCAAATTTAATATTATTCTAGGGTACAAAACAGCTTACTGAAATGTTAGGGAAAACTTCGTTAATATACATAAATTCACCTAACGAATAGTGATGTAAATTTCAATAAAAACATCGATGTCTAAGTTCATCGATTGTTTCAATATTAATAATTAATAATCGATTATAATCGATGGTGTTTTAAAACATCGGGGTAATATCTCGATGCATCGATGTATGTCTGATGGTTTTCTAAATTAATAAAGTTCACTGTTCTCTAGCAATTAAAAGTTTTAACAAAGTATTGAAATCCTCTAGTCTTTTTTCTCATTAGCCTTATCTTTCAAAAACTATTTGATAAAGTATTTATGGGCTTTACTTTCCGAAATAAAATTTCGTTTACCTGTTTTGGGCTTATTCAATTTATTGTATCTGTTAACAATTTGTCGGTTACGTTTACGTTATCTTTGTTGTCAATCTGAAAAAAATGCGCTTAAGGTAATAGCTTTTTGAAAGTTTGAATTGGCTTTTCAAAGACATATATGATAAGATTTGATACTTGGCAAATGAATCATCGATATATCGCTGAGCATCGACATCGACAAAAACATCGGTAAACATCGCCAAGAGAAGAACAATGTTCGATGCATCGATGTT
The DNA here is from genome assembly GCA_018150345.1 of Drosophila equinoxialis. Lineage (NCBI taxonomy): Eukaryota > Metazoa > Arthropoda > Insecta > Diptera > Drosophilidae > Drosophila > Drosophila equinoxialis. The sequence continues at coordinate 3,667,994 of JAECWI010000703.1, forward strand.
TTTTTTACATCACTACTAACTAAACAAAAGTTTTAACCCATAGTTATAAACAATGGTTTTAATAATCTAATCCAAAAGACAACTCCTAAATGATATATTTACCAACATTTATGTCATCGAATGGACCTCGTGGCGAATACTTTGTTTTTTATTTTAAAGTTTCCCATCGTCATTACAGAATATTAATTTCTTACATAATCTTCTTAGATATACACCTTAGGTAAAAAAGGAAAGAGTTAAATGTATTTAACAAAGAAATCAATAAAAAACAAATACTTGTTGAAGTATTTTATTTCTGCATTAATTTATCCTTTAAAGAATATTCTTTTAATTCATTCTAAAGGTTAGTATAAAATTGGTCGAATGTTTGTACCGCATAGAAGCAGACGTTTCCGACACTATAAACAATATTTATTCTTGATCAGCGTAATCAGAGTGAGATATAGCTATTGTTGAAAAGCGACTGTTAACTTGTATTTCAGCTTAGCAATTAGTTTATAATTGAAATCGAGTTTGACAATTCGTCGTAATGGATTACTATAACATAGAAATGAAAAAAATCTCAGTAGAAATATACGAAAATCGTTTTTTGACTCTTTTTTAAAGGAATGTTTTGTTTTACACAAAAATTTGTTTAAAATGTTTTAATTTTTATGAGTTTCATATACATATGTATGTATATATTTAAAGTCCACATAGTTCATATACATAGTTTATTTTTTGGCACGATATTTTAATAGATTTCAATATTTTTATTTATACAAAACAATTTAATTTACATAGGTTCTAGAATCGTCGATTTCGCATATATAAGACAATGGAGTACGACAAGAATAATCGTTCATGGACCACTTCTCAGTGTAGCGATAGAGATTCATGCAATTTTCACTGTTCGGATTATCTGGCTGGGAAGTGTACCAACTCGCATAGGGTAAGCGTTTGGCAGGACCAAATTGCAGCCAACTGCCTTGGCGACCGATAGCACCAATCCAGATCCAGTCAGAGCGATAGCCCATTGTCGATAGAAAGTCGGACAACTCATTGAATTTATATTCAGCGTCCACATTGGCCAATTGAAGTCCGTTGGTAATGCAGAAGGCATTGGCATCATACCATGATTTCTATTAATAAATTGACATTTGATACTAATACTAATATTTAAAATAATTGCATTTATTTATACCTTAGCCTTGCTCTCCACAAAGTAAAACTTTGAACCGACTTTGGCTAATGGCAAGGTGCAGTTGATGGCTTGCGATGGATGCAATTGAAGAGTCACCACCAGCAAGATGGCTACAAGAGCTAGTGAAATCGTTAGCGATTGCATTTTGACTGATGCCAGAAACAGAAATGTCTAGGGCTTTATAAAGCACTTTTACACTGTTTGCCTATTTGCCTAAGAACGAGCATCAAACTGATAGTTGAATCTAGGTTGCCCTCAATCCGTATCTCACACTGCGTGCAACACTTTCATTTTTCGCGTTGATGTCTGGCATCGTCATTACATTGAATTATGCCCACGGGGGCGTTTCGTGTCAATTTATGCAACTCTCCTGCAATTTCCGGTATATTAAAGCAATTTCCACTCCACTGGCCACAGCATACAGGAGGTGTTCCACACATAGATACATACATACATACTGTACATGGTCATGACTTAATGGCAAGGACCTGCATATGACTGGCGTCTATGTGCGGTGGTTTGTGGGTGGTGTGAATATGGCATGGGATGGCTACATACATAAGCATGTACATGTATCTGTAATAGAAATGGCCTCCAGGGCGTAAAAGCATATCCAAAGTGTGGGCGAAATATTCGTTAGAGCTTAAGAGAACATCCCAGAATCGATATTACATTTTGGTTATGGTTCATATGGCTAGAAATGGCCAGCAATTCAAGCGAATTCAACATTGAGCTTAATCAAAATTATTTGAAGAAAGAAGAATCACTATAAAAATCATAAAATTTTACATACCGAAAGAAAAAAAAAAAAAAAAAACAGCCCACTAAACTGTCGAAATGTGTGGTTAACTTGCTTGAATATTAAACTAGAAACTAATGATATTAATTTATTTTTTTGCATGATAAATAAAAGTTATTTGACTTTTACAACTTGACGTGAAACAAAACCGTAAAACATACACTCAAACTCATCTGTGTGAAATCTCTGGACGATCTCTATTATTGGTATTAGAAAATTACCTAAAAAGCAGAAAAATAAGTGGCTAGAATTAATTATAGTTATGAAAAAATCAAAATACCCCAAACTAAAGTCAAAGAACTAAAGGAATGTTTGAACTGCTATGAGGATTAACAAGAAATAGAGCTTAGCTCATACCAACATTGTAAAATATAATATGATGTAAAAGAATTTTTGTTTGACTCAATAAGAAAACAATGAAGCATTTATTCCAAAAAGCAGTTAGACTACAAGAAATAGACACAGAAGAAACAAATACGTTTCAGACCTTTTCTTATTCAAGCAAAAATTGGATTAAGTTTTTTGAATTTGTCGCAAGAGTACGTGAGCAATAACTTATTATATTTCAATTTCATTTCATATATGTATGTATATAAACTCTACAATTTTCCATCTAAATCAAAGCTTAGGTACCTCTTCTCCCCCCCCATGGTGAACCCCTTTCACTGTTTACCCTCAGCATCACGTCGCAATAAAAAATGCTATCCAAAAAATTGCGTATAAAATGTCAAAACGTTTTACCAGCATTTTGGAAAAGAAGCAGCAAACCAAATGCAATTTATCTAGCGGGGCGGGTCGTTCAATTGACGCTGCACCCAGGGGGACTGTTTGATTTACCGTCAACAGGAGATTAAAAAAAAAAAAGAAGAAGTATGGAAAAAAGGGAAAGCGCTATATCAAAAAGTGAATTAAGAACTTGTGTGGTGGAACGACAGACAGCACAAGGGTAGGTAGTTCGTCTATTAACCAAGAGATGGGGGCAAATTGAGTTGCAACACTTGGCAGGTTTTTATCTACGCACCACAATCAGCGAGTCGGCAGGGGGGCAGGCAGCAGGGAGAGAAGCAGTCAGGCAATAGGCGGAGTGACCAGACTATGTAGACTCCAGAACCGACCAACCAGCAGGATGGACAACTGTTTCGTGTTGCCGCGTTGATAACAAGATTTGTTTTTCAAAACTTATGGAAGGGTCCGTACTTAATTACATTGAAAAGCGCAATGAGAGCAATTTGAAAATGTTACAGAAGCCAAAAACCAAACCATTCCGCACCACACCAAACAACCCCTCCGCACCTCCCCTTTAAATAGATCTTGACTGTGGCAATTTAACTAAATTAAATTTAGAGTGTGCCCAACCTTCGATTTTGTGCCAGAGATAAACGACAGACACACCAGAGACACCCTTGGTGTGTTTCGTCCTTAGACAAATGCTCCTGGTCCTAGTCATCGCAGCCAACATAAGTATTCCATTAGAGTAAACGCCAAATTGAAAACAATTTTCACTGTATGATTTATTATAATGAGATTTTTATTTATGGAATGTATTTCTTTATTGGTAAAAAATAATGTAGCGTCTGTTTCTTTTTTTGCTAGAGTTGTTCGTTTTTTTTTTTCGAAAATTAAAAATTAATTAGGCATTTGTCATTGTTGCGTCAAACAGATGGCTCTGCTAAGAGGGGAGAAAAAGAGGGTGGCAAATGGATATAAGGAAAATGCCAAACAAGGTGGTCTTATGTATGTAGTACTAGCTCTGATATAGGATATGACTTCGACCGACCTTATATTATATACATAAGCACCAGACATGGTCATTCATAGTGAATCAGACTATTTGAGCAAAACTTTAATCTACCTCCACTAACCTCCATCCATATGGAGACATTTTCATTGGTATTTCTGACATTAAGGTGGTATGTTTCTTATATATTCCAATAAAAAGTATTCTTCTTCGTAAAACCTAGATGCTGGTTTAGGCGAATTTGTCAACTTAAACAAAGAATTTCGAGTAAGTTAAACCAAAATGAATGAACTCTGGAATTCATTCTTATCATTTTATTGTAATTCCCAACTAGTTGGGTAGTAGTAGGTTGGTCTTTAATTTTAAAAAGGTCGTAATCTAAACCATAAACTTAACCATAGATTTCTGATATGTTTTCATCGCTCTTTCAGGATTTAGCACCCCCTCAAAAGAGCTGAGAGCTTCAGAGCTTCATCTTACTATTGAAAAGTAAACTTTATTCACTTGAAATCTTTTTAATTGCATAAATTTTCGTATTCTACTAGTGTAATACTCAATTTTGAAGTAATATTAAGTTGGAAGAATGAATAATTAATTCAACCCAAACAAATTTCATCAAAATGCTAACACAAAAGCAAAAATTACTCATTTCTTAGCTCGGGCGCCTCACATCGTGGAAAGACGCTACTCTCATAGGTGGGAACCATATACTTGATGTTAATGAAAGCATTGGGTCCACCGCAAAATTCTAGTAATTTCAATGTATCCTCAATGACATCTCCAATTCGTCTGCTGCGATCCGGATCGATGCCTTCACCCAAATTGACATTGATATTCTTATAGAGATTGCAAACGGCCAGTAATTGGCGGTAGAAGGGAACTAGAGCTTGACCCACACAAGGTCCTTAAAAAAAAAGAAGGTAACGTATTCCAAGTCTATATAATTTTGTAACTGGGCTTACCCAATCGCACCATAAGCTGTAGCACTTGCAGAGCCGAGATTATAATTCGCTTATCTCGTGTCTGAAAGGCTCTTTTCAGTGGCAATATTAATTTGGGCAAAACGGGTAAAACTTTCTTGGGTGACCTCATTATTAGATCAATGGCTCCATTTAGGGCCAACAGACGTGTGTCATTATCCATGTCGGCCAGACCATCCACAAAGATGGGCAAGTAGTAACAATAATCTAATTCCTCGGGATTGCATTGCCAGCGCAAAGGGCGATCCTTGGTGGGATCCTGTTTATTACTACGTCCGGCCAACACTACAGGAATATCTCCACGCGAGCAATAGATCTTAAATACTGTTTCCTTTACCGGTTTCCGTTTAAATATGTCAATTCTGAAAACAAGAGCTTATATAGAGCTATATCTTTATCTATTGAAAGTTATACTTACTTTGGTGGCGGCTTTACTACAGTTCCTTTCTGCAATGCCTGATAGGTAAAGGCTGGAACTTCACGTTTGGGCTAAGTAGGTGATAATCATAATGATTAGAGAATTAATTGGTGCTTCCTTGACTACTTACATTCTTGGAACGCGTGTAGAGCATCTCACGGCAAACTCTACCCGCTTCATGGGGCCGCTTGGCACGTTCGAGCGGATTGGAGCACATTTTACTTAAATATTTGCAAATAAAAAGAGGTGAAAAACAAACAAATTCTTTTGCACAAAAATCTTGGTGTGTATATTCTAGTGCCCGAAACTATAGATAAGATACTATGGAAAATATTTTTGACCCGAATGTGTGGGGCTACTTGATGAAAATGCCAGTGCTTTAATATGAAATGAACCTGCATTATAACTAAATCAAAGCTTGCTGATATTTTTATGAAACGGGGAAATTGTGGAAACTCAATACATACTACAAGAATTTGAATGAACTATGTATACTTGGATTAAGTTTTAGAAATATTTTCACAGAACCGATCTAAATAGACGGAAAGTTGAAGGATTGATCACTTGATCACAGACAAATTGCGATCTTAAAAATGACCAATTTTGAATGCTCTAAAAGACAAATGTTTGCCCCATGCCAAACAAACATTTCAATTGCTCTATTTGGAAAAAAGTAAGTACACATTCACGCACAAATTTATGTAAATAAATTACTTGTCCTAGAATAAGTATAAAAATATTTATACAACACCTTCTTATCAAGACGTTGACACGCCACCCACACCACCCCCTCCCCCTCGCACAACCCACCAACAACAACAACGTGCCACCATGAACGAATGCAACCCCTAGATAGAAGACCCATTGCATGGGATGCGGGGGGATTCAAAACGGAAACTGTAACAGCAGAGGGTGAACTGAATAAGATTGGGGATACTCGGAGATCTGGGGGGTAAAACGGCCTGGGGGAGTTCTACAAATATTCACACCTAAACTGTAAACGTCTCTAAAGAGTCATAAAGGGAAAGTGCAAACATTTGCGCACTTTATCATCTTTTTCCATTTCCATGTTAATGTTAACGGTAAATATTTTTGTAACGCCCGCCAATTACGTTGTCTCGTCTATGACGGCTTTACCCAATGTGTGTGTGTCTCACTCTCAAGATTTTGTAAAATCTCGCAACGCATTAACCTACTTTGTGGCCCTGTTTTGACTACTGCCGCACACCCAATCCGAATCCCCTTCCCACACTCACTTACGGGCTTTTCCGTATGCGCTTTTAATTAATTAAAATTCAACATGCGAATTATGTTTCATCTAGATAGACCTTCCTTGTTCTTTTTGCTGGCATGTTGCCTGCTTTCTCTTCCACTTTCTCTCTCTTTCTCCGGCTAACTCACTCTCTCTCTCTCTCTGTTTTGACTTTTAATTGCCCACGCACAGCTTTTCACTTTCATTTCAACATCGTTGCACGTCGCGATTTATCCGTTTTAATAATGCCGGAGACTTGGCTGCGTTCTGGCATGTAAAATTGAGTTAGAAGCGCTTAGGATTATCGGGGTAGAGCACGTAGGGAAAAACAGAAGCCCTAGATGCCGCGACGGCGATATGAGGGGAGCTGCTGCTAATTGCTGGAATTTGCCTGGCTCTAAGATAAGAAAGACGAGGGCGAATAAAAAGTCAGTCCAAGATGACTTTGCATCTTAACTTGAGTTGGGTTGTGCTTAACCATGAGAGCTCCAAGTGGAGTAACTTTTTTCCTGTCTTGGGTATTTGCTTACATCGCGTCGGGGTCACCAAATTGAAGAATGTGACGCCTCAGCCTAAAAGTAGGCACTAAATCATACAATTTTTCAATATGTAATTGCTGCCTTTCCCAATAGTCAGATTATGCCTACTCCATACGATAATAAATAATTCATTTTATAAACAATGACAACAGAAATTCAATGTGCAGACTGAAAAATGATAACAAAAGGACCCCAAAAATCAGCCTGATCATAATTTATTGAGCGAAATGGAAAGCATTTTCCATAGAACGACATGGCAAAGCTAACAAAAGGACCTTACACATTGTGGCTAGGCCTTTTAGGAGTTTTCAGGTTAAAGTTTTCGATAGGAGGGTAGATACATACATACGTTTGTCTAGCTGACACTTTCATTAACAAAAAGTCAGCAGCGATGACAACATGCATGTGCTCCATTGTCATACAAAGTGCATTTGGGTGTGAGTAGAATGCCTGTAAATGTGCCAGAACTTGGAGGATGAGCAAAAAGTAGATAGATGTCACACCTCTTGACTGTATGTCCATCTACATTCGTCTGACATTGCTGCACTGCGGCACGTAAATCTAAACAGCCACTGACAGCTTTCAACTGGACTTCCCAGCCCCCCACACCTCAGACCACTTAACAATGGGTAAAAAAAAAGAACAGAAAAAAAAACAAAATGGCCAGTGCCAGTTTAGGGGGTGGCGTCCATCTTGGACGTCATATAAGCCATATACATATATCTATATCCTGCTCATATATCAATATATAGTATACATAAATACGGCAAAGGAATTGAGTGTGAGGGAGGGGCAGATGCAAGCGCAGTTAGTTCCTGTTTTGGGGCTGTTTGTCTGAAATTGACATCCCTTGTTCATCCTTTTCATCGTCATCATCATCATCATCACACAGTTGCCTTTTGTTTCAGCATCGTTTGTTCGTCTGGTTGAGATTTTATGTACGGATGTTCGCATACATTTTGAGCGCTTTATTGTTTGTCCAATTTCGTGCAACATCGCCTAGGCTGAAACGGGTAATCGAGTATCCGCCGTTGTTCTAGCCAATGGAGTTGCCCCTCCTTGCCCTTCTATGTGAGTCTCTATGTAGGTGTTAATCTAATAACTGTCAAATGCAGGAAGTTGGTACTTGACATCATGCATATATTCCTCCTCCCCTTACCAGTCTACCACATAATATTGGTCAAAAGGCTTTTTGTGTTAGCAGGAAAATTGCTATGGGAACACATTGTCAGTCTGATGGCATTTGCATTGTGGCCAGTTGAGATAAAACACAATAGAGCTATTGTTTTCCATAACAAGTTTAGTGATTAGTGATCTAATAAAATTGACATTTATGTAATAAACTCAAATTCGATTGCCAAATTAACTAAATATGATAAAAGTGTTACCTTTTGCCATTTGATAAGTAATGGAATAAACCGAAATGCAATGACATTTTTTCTACTTCTTATTCTTAGCAAGCTTAAAAGTATATTAGAAAAATTTTCTTGAATCAAACAAAATTTGAAGAAAATTTTTATTATAAATTCCAGAGATTATTAAAAATTGTATAGACATTGTCCAAACATTAACGGTTTATCATCTCTTGATTTTGTTAAGAGATAGTATGCACATAAAAGATACGTCCTCAGCCTTAGATAAGAAGTTTTGTGTGAATGATAAGTCTGTTTGACATAAAAGAAGGTATAGTCAGAAAATGTAGATACATATATAAAAAATTGTTAGATTACTAACCAAAATATAATTTATTCAAAAAACGACTAAAAACTAATATACTAAATTCCTTTGCATTTATATACATAAATAAATTTCAACTGTAGTATATAGATATACATATACCAACACATTCGTTTTCCTCGAAAAATAGTAAATTTGTTGGATTTTTGTTTTGTTTATTTAGTTCAATTGCCTTTTGAGGCTGCTGCTGGCCCCATTTTCTGTCAGAGAAAGATACATTTACAAATATTTTCTGCATCGCTAGAAACCCATAAAAATCAACTATATACATAAGTACAAAACAGAATAGAGACATTTTGCCCCACCAAAAGAAAACTAACTGCCTTGCAGGCAAAGCGCAGTCAAGCATAAAAATGGCAACAAGCAAAATGACAAAAAAAAAAAAAAAAAAAAAAACAGAGGGAAGACAACAATATTTGAAATGAGAAACCAAAAGCCAAGAGATAGAGAGATGGCGACGACATATAAAAGTCTCTAACATTTTTATGAGTCGTAAATCGAAACGATAAAAATCACACAGAGGTCAGTCCGGGTCCATTCCGTTGCATGCAAACATTCGAAAGAGATATACTCCTCTTGGACCCAGACTAGGCTCGCTATAAATTTTGCCACATTGCGCTAATGACAATGACAGCAGAACAGTCGACCAGTCGACCAGTTCCCTAAAGTTCACATCCAGAGTTCTGGAATCTGAATCCAAAGACCGCGCATTGCAAATGGCGGAAGTTCATTATTGTCAGTGATTAATGGCGGGAAGCATATAGATGAAAACAAGAAAAAAACAAGAACCCAAAAACACATCCGGAGTGAGTTGGAAGGACAACGTGCAAAGGACACATAACTTAACTGTTGTTGGCAGATAAAGCAACTCTCTAGCAAAAACATATGGGGAATTGCAAGTGGAGTCCACTCTGTTTCGTCAATGATTAGCGCCTTGTTTGGCAAACGATTGTGCCCCCAATCCATACTCTAAGCCAAACATGGACCATAAGGACCCTCTAGACTTTCAAGGCATACGCACTGGCATATGGCAAAACCCTTGTTGATGGATCCGCAAAATGAACGACAAGTGAAATTAATTTCAAACAATGCAGTAAACTGAATGGCAAGCTAAAACCCTATGACAGCTCAAAGCAAATTAAATAAAAATTCCAACATGAACATACAGAGAGCTTTTCCAACCAAACATGACGCACAAGTGCGAAAAGTGTGAAAATAGCAAAGGAGTTTTCATACAAAAGTTTTCATCATATGACAGACTTCCCACTGCGACGTGCCATCATCTTCAGTTGGAAAAACAAGGAGACAAGTAGATGGAAAAAAACCTAACAAAAAACAAGCCAACTTGTCGAAAATTATTTCGTTTTAATTATGCCAAAGGGCGGACGTGTCGAAATGTGTCGCCAATTTTGCATAGCCCAAACCCACACCAACACCCATACCCAAAATGAAATCACGTCATCCGGAGCCGAGCAGTAAAAGCAATAGATGTAGTTCTCTGGAGGAGGTTCCTACCTAGCTTTCGAAACTCCTGCCAGCCGGCATTTTGTCGTCATTATCAATTTGACTTAATTGCCGCCAACCGAACGCCATCGTGGTGGCTAGAGAAAAGTTTTCATTTTGTTGCCCTCGCACAGCAGTTGGTAAAGGTAGCTACTATCTAGTCAGTTGGTAGTAGTCTTCACTTCCGGTTTGCTGTCCGCCCCATTTGGAGCACGAAAAATGCCATCATCATCATCATCGTCATGCATTGTCTGTGACTGTTTAAAAGCGTTTAGTCGAAATTTATTTGTGTATTACAAGCACATACAAGTGCAGACAGAAAGTGCTCCCGTCTCCGAATCCGGTACACGGAGACGTCGCATCGTCGAAACAAATGCTGAATTATTAAATTAATGACTTCTCTGACTAAGTGCCATAAATTTATTCAATCACTTAGTGTGTAAAAAGACGCATTTCTTAAAGAGTTATAGCTAAAATGCATTGAAATGTAACAAAAAAATATATAAAACAATAAAAATAGTGACATTATCGCTCGCCATTTATTAGTCAATTGCAAAAAGATATTTTCCTATCAGCGTACTTGAATCGGTTAATAACACCTGTTTAAGAATAAACATCGTGTTCATCTGAGCTGGCTTCACCAAATCAGATGCACCAATGAAATATACAATTCGAAACAAAAACATAAACAAAAGTAAGTCATAAAATTCATATGACAATTATTGCTTAATACCAAACAAAACATGCATCCACACTTTGTGGAAAACACCTAAGATTATAACAGCGGCGCGGTATCAAGTAACCAGCGCTGAGCATGAAATATAAACAATTTTCAACCCCAGAAAACGTGGGGCATTAGAATAAGTATTTTTAAGAACAATTGTCGCTTCTTAGAGTTTAAGAGTTTTTAAATAAAATCAGTTCATATTTTGAATTCAACGAATGAAGATTGGGTTATTTTTCCTTCTCTCCGGGAATCCCTATTCAACACTTGTCACGTTATCGTCACCAAAAAGCAATTCGGCGTGTGATATCATTATCTGAAAGTGCAGTAAAGTATTTCTACATAGTATACATATATGTACATATGTGTTATCATTATCTTAAAGCGTGGTAAAGTATTTATACTACATAGTATTTAGCAGGCCCTTGGGCGTTTTATTATTTTGCAAAAATGCATGAATTATATTTTTTCGTTTATTTTCTTGTATCAACATTTTCACACTTCAGGTGAGGTTATTGGAGATTATACTCAATTGGCCTTTTCGAATACTATTTACGCTTTTTAATATTGATCAGTATTAATAATAAAGCTCTGCAGTTTTTATGTTAATGGTTTTTGCTTATCAAGCTATCAATTATTATTCTCAATCGGGTTAGAGCAAAATGAGGGAGTTTTAAGAAATGAATTGTGGAAGGAAAAGTGTTGGAGAATGAACGGACTAAATGTCAGTGTTGGAAAACGTTAATTACGTCCATACTTTTTATTTGGCGTTTGTACCCACATTTTATTAATCATGCAGTGATTTAATAGACGAATAACCAGGGTCTGATGAAATGATGACTCTTCACCCACAGACACTTACATATATGTGTACATATACGTACATGATAAGGGGTTAAAGATAATACCTGTGTATATTATTTACTTAATTCACTTGAATCCACATCTTAATCTCAACGTAATCTCAATTCGCAAACAAAGGACATTCTCTTTTCACATGAAGCCACACCCATAATTAGTTCATTGCCTGTGAACTCTAGAGACACGCAAAACCCATCCGAAAATGTTTTTTGCAATGGAACTTGTTGGGCAAAATTGGTGAAGTTCATGGGAAAATAATCATCATGCCAATAGAAATCAACAAGAGTGCGATGATCGATATCCATGCCATCGCTCGCACGGCCACGATGACCACCACTCCAGAACATAGGATGTGTATCGGCATGGGCGTGATCCCGAATGTAATCGACAAGTAGACGCATTTCGTCACGATTCTGAAGAGTGATCAGTCTAGCCTGTGAGTCAAGAGTTTCACAACCAAAATTGGCATGTAGCCAGTCCATCTAGAATGGCAAATTGATGGGTTAATAAATAAGAAACAGTATTTAGATCGGCACTTACCATAATGGGAACGCTAAATACACGATTCTTATAGGACACCTTGTAGAATTCATATGATGCCTAAACATAATAAAAAGAAATTGGCACTAATTTTCAAATTGTAACTAAATGTACATACCGCTTTGTTTGTGGAGAAAAAATAACAATTTCGGCCAATCTGTACAAAGGGCTTGGAACAAGAGGCTTAAAATACATATGTATACACATTAATATATAATATATAAATTAAATTGTAAATTATTTAAGGCTTACTTACATTGAAAGTATTCCTGATAAATACAGACATAGCATCCCAATAGTAATAAAAGAAATGTAAAGGCCAAAAATGATTTGCCAAGACTAAACATTTTCACCGATACTTTATATAATACTAAGGATCGACCACAGTGGGCAGCCACTTTTTATGGCTTTTCTTTCAGCCGATCAACCAGCAGAAGTTCTAATTAAATGGAAATGAAAACTTTCTCAACATATGGATTGGCAGCCAGACTTACCACATATTATATTTCATATATTACTTAGAATTAAAAGTTCTAGTCGGTGGCTTAGAGGAGACCTACTTAAATCATAATAATGTTGTTCTCGCGATGTTAGATGGTGATTCCCCTTCGATGAAGTAATAATCCAAGAGATTCTGTAAAAACGTATTTTATTTATGAAATATATCTTAAATATATCAAAATAAATTAACAACAAATAATATACTTATTAAATATGCATTTTTTAACCTTAAATTCTGATTGTATATATACAATTGCATATATGTTACTTTTTAAGGCTTTTATTTACTATTTCACACTTCTTGTCGAAAACAAAAGGTTCAAATTAATGCAAGTTATTTTTCATTAATAAGACGTTGTTTATCTTGAGGCGTTATCGACCTCCTCTTTTTATGGATTGCATAAAATAGGAAACAATAACATAGAAATAAAATGATCAAAGCAAGCGCCAGCTCTGCTGAAAACTGTTTATGCATTTCAAACTTTACTCTTGCCCAAATCGTCATTGATTCACAAATATAATTATCATCGTAACCCTCTGATCGAATCATATATATTTCGGAATCAATTAACATAAGGCTAAGATAGCTTTTATCAATAGGTAGTTTTTCACCAGGTAACCATTTCGTGAACTCCAATGTCTTTCCGTTGCTGTCCCAGGCATAGGGATAATCACTTTTGAAACTATTACCAGAAGTAGCAAAAGTACTCCCATTGGCATATCCGTTGGAGAGTATATAGTTTTGCAGATGACTCATTTCCTCAGCCGTTTCTATGGATACGAGTTGGCTGTTATGAGCTCTGCACTCAGATCTTGCCATAAACCAGTCGAAATACCTGTTATCCTAAAAAAATCATATCATATATATCGTTTAATAATGTTTAAAAATATTTATTTATTTATTTACAATTTTAGATAAAGTATTTAATACTAGACCTAAAGAAAAAAAACAATGAATGCTACAAGGCCTTCGACTTTTGTTTAAAAGTAAACTCAGTTTATTTAAAGCAATTTCCGCTTCCAATAAAGGCACTAAAATTTTTTGTAGTGCAATTTTTCCTTATCTGAACTATTGTCGGTTTGCAGTGTTAAAATTTATTGCAAACTAACGTATAACATTAACATGTTTATGTAACAAAATTTTAATAAGAAATCGTTCCTTATCAAACTGTGTGTGTAGTTTGCACTTGGCAATATTTTAAAATAGGCTCACCAATATGTTTCAACTAAAGTTTATTTGGGCTACTTCTTACCATGTCTGCGTATCCTATATAGTAAGAATTTAGTCCTACTTTGTCAAATATGGGACCACAAAGAACGGCTGGAGCTACGCCGAGTAACACTAAAACAATCACAAAGAGCATTTTAAAATGCAACCGATAAGTACGACAATCTTTGACTTACTGATTCGTATGTAACATAAACGAAATATATATAAGGCAAGCAACCTTTCGTAATCTTTGTTTTAAGTGCAGTTATTCATTCGTTCATACACTTACAAAAAAACAAAATTATTATAGTCGGACAAAAGTATTGCAGAGCCCTTAGAAAGTTGAGGCAGAAATAAGTGAACTTTTAAGTGGACTTATTGACTTAGAATGTGTTTTCTTCCTCAGAAAGAGGAAAGGCCATACAAAAATCGGATGAGCCGAGGCAAAATCCGCTTATCAACTTTGCTGTGGACTTAATATACATGTATGTATATAAAAGTACACAAGGGAAACAATCTTGAATCACATATGTAAACTTTTCACATCAGCATCAATCAATCCTAGCTGGGGGTAAGAGTTAAAGAACTAAAGGCAACAAATAATATTTACTTAATGACCAGGTTTTTTTTACAAATATGTATTTAATTATTCTATATCTATACAAAATATAGATATCATTATCTTACTTTTATATAGCTTTTTATCACATGGTTTCAGTGGATAACAGTTCGTGCCTCGTCACTACCGAGCAACGTTTGTTCACAAATATCGACAGCTTGGGTATAACACGATTCACTGCTCATGATGAGTTCTCCGCCTTGAAGAGTCAGAATTATACAGTTTTTGCCCATACGTGGCGATGGTTCATTTTCTGCCCAATTGGTGTAATTAAGCTCACGAGCACGTCCAAAATAGTTCCAATAGAAACGCATATCACCGGGCCAACGATGACCGGCACTCCAGAATTTTGTACCATTTTGAAAGCCAATGTAATACAAATAGTTTGCCAAAACGATCATCTCCTCCTGGCTCTCCAAACAAACACGAGAGGTGCGCTTATCCTGATAGCAAAAATTGTGGAATGAGGTGTGCTGCCAAAGTAAAGTATCTCTAATTATATGACTTATACCGCTTTTTTAATATCAAAACCTATAAGTCTCACCAGTGGATCATCATCGACAATGAAGTAGCAATAGTTTTCCTGGACCTTTTCGTAAGGCACTCGACAGCGCATCGCTCCCGTTCCTGGTTGAAAATTTAGCAGAACTAGTAGAAAACATAGTTGAATGTCAAATTTTTTCCGCGACTGGCAGGGAGGCATTGTGTGTGCTATAACGTCGTGTTGAGCAATGGGATTTCTTATCAACCCAAAACCTGTGGCTGATAAGGAATAGTACGTTGTGTTTTTACTGTACTACTACTACTACTACAACCCAAAACCTGTGGCTGATAAGGAATAGTACGTTGTGTTTTTACTGTACTAGGCAATTTTTTTGTTGTGTTTACATTTTCCATTCTGCATTTGGGGTGTTTTTTGCTAACCATTTCGTCCAGTTGGCGAATCGGATTGGCTTTGATAATTATTTTTTTTTCAGTTATCTTATCATCTTTTAAGCAGGTACATATATGTATGTTGTGGTAGGTCTCAGGGGAAACCCTCTTAAATTTATTTATAAGAGTTAAATCAGGCAACACAAAAGGTAAGCAGGTTGTCTATATAGCTATTATCATCATCAGACTTCCATACCGTATCTTCAATGCCAAATGGGAACTACATGAAGCCAAAAGTAGAATAGCAAAGCTTGCAACTCCACATTCCACATTTTGTATGTATGCACAAATGACAAAACTAAGCTAAATTTCAATTTATTCCTATGAGTTTCTGTAATATTCAACACTTGAACTCAGTCATTATCAATATTTAAAAAATTCCTTAATTTAATAGAACATTTATCCTATCCCGCCAATTGACTAGTGTGGAACACTTCTATTTCGGGTAAATCGAACCGTAAGCAAGTTCGAATCTTCTTTCGAATCACCGAACAACTTGCAGTTCCCCTCATAATACAATCCACATCAAGCCCATCCACATCGGCATACCTACCCCTCTTTTTGTTTTTACAATATGTGTGGGACTATTTATTCCGCCAGATGTCGCTTTCTCAACGTAGGTAAATAAAAAACGAAGAAGCAGCCTAAAAACAAAATGAGAAACATAAATAATAATATATATACATATGTACATATATATATACATACATATATAGCAAAATAAAGAAATATTTAATAATTTTAATTTTGTGTTGCTGATGGTGGGCTTACGCGAAGGTATGCGAATCACCGATTTGAATGAATTTTGAATATGTTAAAGAATACCACATCATTTGATGCTAATAGCTGAAATATTGTGAGGGCATAAAAACTGAATTCAATCAAAAATCATCAAATGACCATTTGAGAAAATAATTATTGAAAAGGCAGAAAAAAAAGTAAGAACTCAAAACTAACTAGTTTCGGGCAGGGGTTAAACCAGGATTTCTGCTTGAAACCTACATATTTGTGTTCTATAACATATCCAAATCGGTGATTTCGCTTTAACACAGCAAACTCGATCAATGCGGCGAGAGTATCCGAACAACAACATGACCAATAATTATGTCGGTTGGGTTATGTGAGGCATGTTTCTCAAGCACTCAACTTGTCTGTTGGGTTGCATTTTTTTTCACTTAGTTTTTTTTTGGTTTTGACGTGAGCGGGTGTGTGTTTTGGTTCGCCGCCCACATATTTTCCATATTTCGCCGTGTTTTCTTCAATAAAACAACAAAAATCGCATATCTAAATGAAAAGTGCAAGAGAAAAACGTAAAAAAATCAAAGAAAAACTGTGTTAAGGTGCTGGAACATGTTTTAATTCAACAAATTGTGGAAATTTCGTTCATTTTTCCCAACCTTTGCATTGGTTTGTTTCGCTTTTGCGCTCTCTTCCGTTCCCAGACGCACGTCTGGGGTGCGTTTTGTTTACGAATTTGGGTGTGTGATAAATGTGCAGAAAACTAGCTAAATTTATTCAACAATTCTGAATGAAAAGTTCAATAAAAGATCGAGAAATGAAGTGTTTTGTGTATCTACTGTCGTTATCGACGCTACTATTGACCGCCCGAGTGTCTGGACATTTGAATGTTTTTCTCAATCCCGAGGAGGTGATGCGTCTGCTGGGTAAGTTTTTGTTATTAAATCGGGGTCTGTGTTTGGGTTCCAATTTACCTCCCCCAGCCCACCCTTTGGCTATTGATTTTACTGACCAAATACAGCATAAAGGGGCAACAATGGGAACAATTTATACAATTTTGGTGTCACTGGAATTTAATTTATGCGGTTCTTGGTCAAAATTCTTTTCAACATTTTTTTTTTTTTTAAGGAATTATGTTTATTTGTTTTGCCTTAGCTTAATTTTAGACGCCTTTCGCTCGAATTTCAAATTTGTTCCGTCTCGTTTTTGCTTACGCATGCCGCAGGTGTTGTTAAACGGTAAAACAAATAAACAAACAACAACTAACTTTTAGTTGCTTCGTTAAGAAATTTTACGCTTCGTAAAAATTCAAGAAGAAGCAGGCAGATACACAGATAGACGGACGGCGTACGGTCGGACAGACAACAAGTAATTCCGTATAAGAAGTTGGAACACCGGTGTGTAGATACCCTGTAACAGTAAGACTAACCTAACTTGAAATAGTTGGATGGGTGGTTAGGGTTTCTTCATTAGTTGAAAATGGTCCCTTGGTTGTTCCGAAACGTTTCATCCTTTTTCGTTTCCCGATCTCTATATGCCTTCACATTTGCATATTCTATAGGGTATATCAAAAAGGCAAGAACACAAAATCTACATGCAAACATTAAATTTATTTCACTGCCGGAGAATATTTTTGAATATTTCTTGGAATTGAAATTCCTTGGCTCCCCCAAATACGAAAGAATTGAGAGACTGCGCGTTGAAAATGAGAGAGAGAGAGAGAGAGAGAGGAACAACGAGAGGCACGCAAACGAGATGACAACGCAGAGGCGACAACAACAACAACAACAATAAAAACAACGGCCAAAGGCACATTGTAAACGTGACTTGGAGCAGACGAGCGGGAGAGGGAGAGAGAGAGAGAGAGAGAAAAAGAGAGAACACAGACCGGCAAGGAAAGACACGTAGTGGGTGAGAAACTGAAAGGAGAAGGTCGGTTGGCCCAGGCCCACCATGCATCGTCAGCTGTGTGGGAATGCATTGAGAGCGCACAGTGGGCCAACATAGATTCCAAATCTATTAAACAATTAATACTAAAGAAGTTGTTGTAATTATCATACATATTTTATCGCAAGTTACTTTTAAATTAAAAAAAGAATCGTTTTTTGACAATTTGGAACACGTTCCGGAATCCTTTTGAGCCCATTCGGCCGGCTTAATATTCACAATGTTTTCAAAATTGATAATTAAAATTAAAATATCTTTTTGAAAATACATTTTTTAGAATGGAAATCATACGATAGCTTATTAAGTGAAGAAAATTGAAAATTTTTTGAAAAAATATTGAAAATTGTCATTACATGGTCTATTAACTAGCCATTTTTGGTTTTATATGGATAACGTTTCAACCATTTTAAGGACAGTTTAGACACTTTATATTTTTACAATTTGTCACCATTTTAGTTGCCATTTAATTAAGTTAACTATATTCTCATTTTTAAATTGCATATAATCTTCTTTAGCCCACTGTAACTTATGCGCCCACTCCCACCCATAAGTTGGCTTAGTTATTCTTTGTATTTTTGGCAGTCTTTTGCATGACAAGTTTACAAAGTCTCTTCCCGATGCATGAGATTTGCTTTTTTGATGCTCTTGTTGGCATTGTTGTTGCCTTTCGGCAAAGAACTTGGTACTGACTGTGCTTACCAAATCGAAAGAGTAGCATTGGCCCAAACTGGGTACATTACAATTTCAAGAACTAATGTCTGTTTATAATCAGTGTTAAGTGTAGACCGTAACAGTCAATCCAATTAACTTTCCTTGTAATTCGATTTCAGTCATCAAACTCTTAAGAAATGTGACAAATATTGTAACGATAATGTTGATTAGGGATAAATTTGAAACATAAGATCACCTTGTAAGACTCTTTGCTTGAATGAAATGAATCCTGTGGAATCCTGATTGTCTAAGAGGGAAAGCGAAGTTAATCTATCTAGGATTAAAGTGCATCTAGAAGTCGTCTTGATCCCAAAGCTAACTCACCGAAATTTCTCTTTTCTGTGTATTTTCCTGTCATGTGTGGGAGAATTTTCCGTTTGCCTTTATTCTTTTTTGTTTTCCTTTTTTTCCCACTGCTGACAACGATGCGCATAATTTTGCGTATGCATTTTGAATTTTAGGGCGTGAAATCAAATATGCAAAATATGTTTGAGATTTGAATTTGAATTCTTTTTTGACTGCTGGGCGTTTGCAGAAGCTACTGATGCTGCTGCACTGGACTGGAATGGCCTGGGATGCACTCGGATGGACTGGGCTGGGCTCGGCTGGGCTGCGTGTAATTAAGAATAAGTTGAAAAAGTTTGCAGACCGCATAATGCAATAAAGAAATGCGCAAAATGCTTTTGTAGTTTTTACTCAGTGGGTCATAAATCAATTAAGCTGCATAATTTGCATTTGATTTGTGAGAGAAGCAAGTTACAAAAAAAAAAAAAAAAAAAAAATAAATCTGAATAAAAATATATTATATGCCATGGCAGAGCCAAAAAAAGGGGTAAGCCAACAAAGGGGGTTGGCTGCTGATATCCAGGCAAAAGTTGCCGCCGTCAGAAATTTATAGCCTGGGCGATGATCACATGAGTCGCAATGGCAGGAGGATGGTTCTCCTGGTGTTTTATATTTTGTTTTTCTGCTTTGTCCACAGGGTGCCGACCCGAGGCGAACTTTGAGTCATAAAAATGGTGGCATCTGACAGCAATATGAAATACGATCATCAAAATGGGTTGGGTTACTTCAGTTTTTTTTTTCAATTTGAAACTCAATTCACGATCACTTTGCATTTGCGGCATTCACTTTGAGATGATTGCGTGATTCAATGCGCTAAAAGTCAATTTTACGTATCCTCCTAAGCGAATTCAATTGAATAATTTGACTACAACAAATATTAAGATTTATGTTAAGTCCAAATGCATTTACTGAAATGATTCAGTGAAATGATATTCAGTTTTAATTCATTGCACGGCTGATTTTTCCTCACTTTATTGGATATTTGTCGCTTTAACATTAAGTTAATTAATCAAAATTTTTATGTGGGAACACAATTAGCATTTCGTTTGATGGTTTTATTCGAACTTCAAAACTTTTCTTACGTTAAAATGCCTCAAAAAATGCTTAAAGAGTTTTCCACTAATTTGGTTTTCAAATTTTCCATCTCTAGACACTTTTTCCTCAAGTTTTATGACATTTCTTTTTGGCTGCCGTGACACGCGCTCCATTCAAAATGATCCACCAAAGACTTAATGACATTTAATTTTATTTGTCATTTAAACAATTTTTCTAGTTTTCTTTATCCGTGGAAAAAGACTTTTATTTTATGACCTTTCCGTTGACGCTTTGGAATTTTCTTTCTTTCTCTCTTATTGTTTCTTTTTTATTTTTATTTTATTGAGTTTTATGGGGCCATTGTCTTTAAATGTTCAATTTATATTATATAGCTTTTACATATTTGAGGTGCTTTGGCCAAGTTTAATGTTTCTTACATAGTGTTAATGAGAGAAGTTGCTATTAAAAGAAAAGAAAAAACAGAAAAAGCTTCAACACGTTTTTCACACTTGTGCTAAAAAGGTAACGCCTTCTTTCAAAATGATCGATTGGCAGAAGTATGTATGGAGACACCAACAGAGGGCAGAGGAGACATAAAGGCAGCAGCTGGCTTGAAGCTACAAATTAACTTGAACAAAGAGGAAGACGATAAAGTAGCTGAGAAGAGTGTATGGTGTAGTGGAAGAGAAGTTATTTAAAGTGTTAAATTTACCACCAACTGTGTTAAATAAATTAGGCATCCATCCAGCTTATTGTCTAGTTTTCATTTATTTGGATATATATTTGCATAAATATTGAAATATTGAAACATTTACCATTTGAAGTGAGCCGATGGAGCCGAGTAAAGCGGCTTATAACTAGTCAACAAGCTGGAAAGTATCTGATAGATACACACACACACATACAGATATAGATAAACCGTTGCTACTGTGATGGCTAGGCTTTTTAGCACCTAACCGTTGTTGTTGTTGTTGGTTAACAGAAGTTTTCTTACCCCGCAAGTTGCGGTCTCAAGCGCGCCTTCTGTATCCATAACAAGCAAGACATGTATCTAGTAGAGACATTTGTCTACTCTCTTCCAGTTTTTATAGCTTGTTCTTGGTCGAGAGATCTTTTGCTGCTGATAATTGCCAAGTATTTCCACGAATTGCCACCGATCCTCCTCAACTGCAAGTTCGAAGCTCACTTTTAACGGTTTATATTTGTGTGTGTGTGTCTCTGGATGATATGATCAGCAGGCATGATCTATATTTTAATTGGTGTTTGGTTCCAAGCACTGGAATTTATTATAAACTACTTATTCTTGTGCCATGTCTTTTGTATTACCAAGCTAGGTAGACGGCTGAATCGAGCATAATGAAGTGGCCATTAGCTAATGAAGCTGTAGTTGAACCTGGCTAAGAAAAAGAGATAGATTTTTATATGCTCATAGGATCGCATGACAGTGTTTCCCTCCTCTTTGTCTTTTTCTCTACGATGTGCGAGACTTAACAAGTTGGCAGACAGATCGTAAATTTGTTATCTCTATGAGATGGGTGCGAAGTGATTCGGTAGATAGAACAAATTACTCTAAGTGATCCTCACTCACAATGTTTTTAGCTTTCCGACTCTTGTTTACTGCAGGAAGTCAACCTTAATTGTGGACTTGGTTCCAGCGATTTTGTTATTACCAAGATTTCAATATATTCTAGACAAGATGTACTGCTATATACATATATATACATATGTATACATTGAAAGTGTCCCTTAAGGAAGGTCGTAATGAACATTGCAAAATATATTTAGTTTCGAAAACAATGGCATCGTAAAAGGTAAATAACTTTGAAAAAATTTACAAATTTTCAATAATGATTTACATCACTTTTGTCTTGATCTTGGAATCCAGAGACTTTCGCGTTAAAAACTAGGCAAAAAGCGCTTTAATCTCAGTGTCTTGCATGGGCGGATTCAGGGAACTATTCAGGTTTTTTAAATATACATCTTCTAATCTTTTAAGTAGTATTGTAATTTAGATCAACTCGTATTCAGACAAAATGACAAAATCGAAAATTAGTCAATTATTGATCGGATATCCCTCTTAAATGTTTGCAAGATCCGTCAGGATACTGACAATCTGGCAAAGGTCAAGGCAAATGATACTCAGAAGTTAAAGCTTGTATAAAATCTGTCTTTTTAAGGGACACTTTTAAGTACAAACATATACAAAGTGGTTAATTAAACTAAACTTGATTGCTTTTCGATCGGATTCGAAAATAGGAACAATCATCAAAATAAACAAATAAATATTTCGTGTTCAGTGATCTTTTCCTAAAGTTAAGCAACCGATTGTCACACTATTTCATGGTCTATTTGAAACATTTATAGACATTGAGTTGATTAAATTTTCTTAGTGATCGTATTACCAGCAATAATCAATACTTCCGCTTGTTTAAAGATCACCAAACGATGGTTATCAGTTTCAGTTTGTGTTTGTTTTGTTGTACGTGACTTACAAGCTTGTTTCAAGATCGTGTCCAAGCATAAATATATGTATATAGCTTTTTTTCGGTTCAATCTGTTTTTAATTCATACACACACACAAGCACACAGATAGACTCTGGACGAGGGCGGCCTCATTGAATATTGTCTAGGCCTATCAATTTCAAAATTGAATTGATGGGCACTTGGCAGGTCATAAACCATAGAAGAAGATCTCTAGCTCTCTAGTGTCACATTACTGGCTGAGATGAGTTTTGTAATCAACACGACGACGAAGGCCATTTGCATATTGTGTGTAGTGTGATGTGTTTTTTTTGTTGTTTTTTTTTGTAAACCGCCATAAACTTGACTAAGCCTGCAGCTTTAACCATCGACCAATATAATCAGAAACGAAAAATATTGGAATTTAAATAAAATGAAAATCGCATAAACCGATTGCAGGCAATAAAACGTTGCCACTGCAAAACTTTTGTCAAAGGCTTACAACTAAATGAAGGGGGGGTCGAGGAGGAGATTGGTTCGGTCGCGCTGCATGCGGTTATCAGTGGGAGAACTGACAATACTGATAACCCCTTCGGGGTGTCTGCACAAACGAACGAGAAGCATGTCAATAATAAATATCATCCATTGTTTGCCCAGCCATGTGCCTTCTCTTTGCTACTCTATATACATTTGTACAACAACAATATGCATATATACATACACATGCGTATATACATATATATTGTATAGTATATAGTGCAGAAAGAGAAAGAAAAAATAGCAAAAACGAATAATCATATTTACATTAAACAACAAACGATGCAGCGCAATGAATGAAGCTTCACAACTCGAATGGGGGCCAACTTTGAGTGGAGTAGAAACTGAATTGCAACGATCTGAACTGAACTGAACAGAGTTTACGAGTATTTCCATGTCATGGTGACATACAATGAGCAATGGGCGTGGAAGTTGCAGAGGGTAGTGCGTGTATTGAGTTGTATGAATGTTTATTCGATGCCTTCCTCCTCCATCCCATCATCCTCCATACAGTGCCTGTGTGGGAGCTGGAGTGGAGAGTCTCAGTTTGGGGAAAAGTATCGCAAAAGTTACACATATGCCGAAAGTCTCTAACATCAACTGTAACTCGTTGGGAAAAATTGAATAAAAAAAAAAAACGACGAGAAACATGCATCCATCCACTAACTAGGCATGGAGAAAACGTGAATAAACTTTCAAGTATTGGCATAGATGAGACTTTGCTTGTCGGCTTTGTAGTAGTAATGTTGAAAATAAACAAGGAAAATTGTTGAAAAAAAATCACTATTTGTTGTTAGTTTTCCATGAGGAATTTTAACAATAATTGAAAATTGAATTTAGCTTTAAACAAAGGTAAAATCAGACAAATTGAAGATAAGACTGAAACTCGTAATTGAGTTAAATTCCTTTTAAAAACAAAGTTTATTTTGGTTCTATGACAGTTAACTGAGCTCATCTCGTCCTTGATTCTCTTTTTTCTTATAATTTTTTTATTATAAATTGACTAATATCTTGAAAGAGAAACATAAAAATAGTAAGACTCTATAATTTGTTGATTAAACGGTACTTAAAAATGTATAAGATATTTGTTTTGTTAATGCCACAATTTTCAACATTTCAAACAAATGTTTTAACATTAAACCATTTTCTTAAAATAATTAGAAACACTTTTCTAACTAAGTACAACTTATTGGTAACACATAAAAAAAAAAAAAACTCTTCAATGGAACCTCCAAACTTGTTTACTATGTCAAAATGAAGTTCACCTCTCTCTATTTGTCCATTATTTCCGTGAAATGTGAGTTTTGCCACTTTTTAACTTTAATTAAATCTGTGTAACTTTTCTAACTACCCGCATCATCTTGCGGCATCTTTATAATTTTGAAAAACCAAAGCCGAAAACTTGCCAACGATTAAGGTTAATTACTATTGATTTTGGCCATAAACTTTTGTCAGCTAGCCAACAAATAACAACCAAAAACCGTCAACTGGAAATTTGTTTTGTTTTGTTATTTTGAATGATTAATTTGAGCTAATTTCCTCCACTCACACTGAAAGAGCCCAGAGTTGGCGGAGTGTTAAATGTGCCAAAAATCGGTTTTGTTTGCCCTAAAGAGATGGCTAATTTCAGCTTGGCACAAATTTGTTACAATCAAAAGCCGACAACGAGAAAACGAGACCAAGAGAGCCCCAGGAAAAAATGAAAAACAAAAAAAAAAAAAAAACCAAACGAAACACAAAAAAATATTAGGCAAAACAAAAGGCGCATCATTTATCATAACGACGTGAGGCAACTACAGGAAAGATACTGACGGAGATAGGAGATGAAGCCGGCTGTGAGGGGTGGCAGGGCCAGAAAAAGCTCAAAAACATGTTAAATGTTGACATGTGGTGGGCGGCTTTGAAAAGCAAAAAAAAAAGGGGGCGGGGCGTTGCTATAAGCTTGTAAGCGAGATTGTTGTGCGTGATAAGACGATAGAAGCTGAGGTGGCTGGCTGACTGACTGTTTGTCTGCCAGTGGGAGGGGTGGAAGCCCAGGATGACGTCCGCCGATCATTTGTTTTATTTATTTTTCGATTTGGGCAAACTGCACACACAAAAGCCGTCTTATGCAGCCAAAGTGACATATTAGCCATTAGACGATGGTGAACTGAGGTGGTTGGATGGGGCAGCTGAGGCTGGAGGGTGGAGAATCCCATATATGGTCTGTGGATGCTTGCAAAAGTTCAATGTGGTTACGGTGCAGATGGAGTTACGCTCGTACATCATTTATCATCTATTGCAATTTGGTTTGAGGATTGGATTAAAGAGGAAAGTGGAAGCGGTCGTCGGCTATGACGGGGGGAATAGAGGTGGATTCTATGTTAGCTTTAAGGAAATTCAAGCTAAGCTAAGAGTTATATCTATTAGTGAACTAAAGGGAAATACTCGAAATAAGTTTAACAATTTGAGTTTTATAAAACTCTTTATATTCCTGGCCGGATAAGTAAGATTTATGCTAACACAAAGTAATAGCCTTAGTAAGTGTTCAATTGCATACATTTTTATGTACCTCAGTATGGTATTCTGCCCAAGTATATAAAGTTATTTCAAGGCAAAACAAGAACAGACATCCTTTTTGGCCAACTGGAGCAGGAAATAATTTACGAAATAAAATTGAACGCAAAAAAGCCAAGAACGAACTTCCTTTGACAACTGGCAATAACAATAAAAATCACTGAACACATATGTATGTACATATATGTGCCTGTATATACTCGTCCAACTTTCTGCTATATACCAGATATCTGTTTGTAATGTATGTGGCGGAGTGTGGCGGCGACTTCCTCTCAAAATGTGCAACATGTTGCACGTTGTCGCCGACAAATTCCACGTTAGCGTTTTAAAAATAGCGCCCATGACTTAATCAAATGCAATGGGACGAGTCTACCGCATATGAGGATGAAGAGTAAGTGGGGAACGAGGTGTGGGGGTTAGGTGGAGAAAAGTGAAGAGAGCGCACGCTTCCATTGACCCTTTTGACTTGGAGTGGCTTAGAGACGTCGCTAGGAGTAGAAGAAGACATTTTGTGTGCGGCATGTGAGCTGAAAAGTTCACAGGTTCATGTGAAAGTTGCCGCTTTATTGCACTTGCAATAGAGAGAGGAGGAGCCACCAGGTCTTGGTCTGGCCTATGCGGCTCAAGAGGCCTGGCCCCGTCTTCAAGTGGCATCGTCATCCTCATAGTCATCGCTGCCTTCGTCGTCGTCGTCATTGTCGTTGCGTCGTCTACCTCGATGTCACGAGCAAATGTCACTTGCATGTATGCCCAACGCGTTGGCTCTTGAACTTTTTTAACCTTTGTGCGATTCGCCCATGTTCTCATAACCATTGCTGCACCCCTCCGGAGCATCCCCTCTCTGCCGCACAGTGGTTTGGGTCTTTGATAAAATTTTGTTGGCAAAATTTGATTTCGTTTAGTTACAAGTATCTACTCCTTTTTTGTTGGTGACACAGTTTTATTCTTCCTTGGAGTTTATTTTAATTAGGGTTAATGATTTTTGAATCAAAAACTTATGCAATGGAACCACTGTTCGCTGCCAATCCTGCCATATCCCATATCGTGTGTCGAATTTTTGCAGAGCGTGCAGTCATGATGTTGTCGTTGTTTGGGAGTATTTTTTAATAGCCTTTTGCTACTGCAAACAACTTGCACACAAAGACACAGACACACACAAGAATCCACTGTTGTTAGAGGAGTATCGAGTCGGTCGAGAGACCCAGTCGTGACCATTGTTACACGGCCACCAAGGAGCCGCCGAGGCGGACCATGAGGGAAACACTCGAAAAACTTTGCGCTCTATGCTGGCCAACGAGGTATATTAGTTTACGCTAACAACCAAAAAAAAAAAAACAACAAAAAAAATACAAAGGAGACTGACTATATCATATAGTCATCAGATTAGCATATTCAATTTGCCAGGGTATACAATTTTCTGGTCTAGTCTAGTTATCTTGGCCCTCTATGTATGTTTTTTTTTTTTTTTGTTTTTGTCGGTTTTAGTTTGCTTTGGTTTCCATTTTCATGTAATTAGCGTTGCAGTTCGTGAAGTGCTTTCCGCTGTGCCGATTTTGTATGCTGAGGAGTATGGAACTAGAGTTTCCATTAGATATTTGAAAAGGGGTCAACGCCTAGGGGCCTTTATAATAATTTGTCAGTTTTAAAATCGAAATTTTTGAACCAATTGAACTCTGGATTCAAGTGAGCTCTTGTGTGTGTGGTCTGATCTCTAAACTGATCTGGTCTAGTCTAGTCTGGTTTTTACCTGCATGTATTTCCTCATTATCATTAGCATAAACATCATAACAAAACAAAATGAGTTGGCAATCATGGCCAGACATCTGAAGATGCTTCATTAACCGAACTGTAGACGGGGTTTTGGGTCAGTCAAACCGCAAATGATGAACCCAATGAAAGAACCAAATCTCAGAATATTGTTTTTTTTTTACCTTCTTTAACATGTTTTCTGGAGTTTCGCCTTAAATGTGTGTATGTGTAGAGAGAGAGAGAGAGAGCAAGAATGAATGAGCAGAGATACAGAAAAACTGATAAACTCAAAAATAGTTTCCAAGGAAATCCCTAAACTCAATTCCAGTTTGTGTGTGTGTGTCTGGGTTGTGTGTTTATTTATATAACAGAAAAAAATAACAGATGAAAATGTGGCAATGGGGTAAAACAAATAATAAAACTCTTAACTTGAGCTACATATGGATGGAGTGCATCCATGTAGGATAAACTAACATGATGTTCAATTATCTTGAATTTCCAAACTAATTCATCGTCTGGTTCTATTCTTACAGGCGTCTCGGCTGAGGTTTACTATGTACGTGAAGGACACATTAACAATTATGCCTTAAATTTCATAGTGCCCGTGCCGGCTAATGTCCGTGACATTAGTTTCACTTGGCAATCGCTGGCAGGACGTCCTTTGCCCTACACCATCAATGTTGTTAGCTCCGATCAGGAGGTTTTGCCTCGACCAGCAGTTAATGTGTCACAAATTGGCGAAATACCCACCTATATACAAACCTGGGCCATCATACTCAAATGCAGTGGTGTACGGGCCGCTGAAGTGGATGTCACCATTAGCCTAGAGGTTATACTCAATCGTGCCCTCAATAATGTGACCCATTTGGTATTCCGTCGCAAGAAAATTTGTCTGCTCAAAGAGGCAGATGAGGAGCAACAACATCAACTGCAAAGTTCAACGATGGATGATGATTTGGATGATCCACAGTTATTGGAAACTGTGTTGCCACCACCCACTGGCCTAATTACTTTAGTCGTAGGTGTATCTGTAGCCATGGGCTCAGTCTGTGTACTTCTAATGGTGGCTTACTGTGTGCGTGGAGCTGCCTCAAAGCGGCAACATCATCATCAGCATGGTGGACAACCCATGCGAACCTCAAGTTTCCAACGTTTGAATACTCAGCCTCCGTGTCAGTCCTCTTTGGGCTCTGCTGCCTACATGACTCCATCGATTATAGCCCCCGTTCATGCCTCTTCATTGCCCAGAAAGGTGGCTGGTTCCATTGAGCAGCAACAACAACCCGAAGAGCTGCATCGTCGCATATCTGAGTTGACTGTGGAGAGATGTCGTGTCCGTTTGTCAAGTCTGTTGCAAGAAGGCACCTTTGGACGTGTCTATCGCGGCACCTATAATGACAATCAAGATGTTTTGGTTAAAACAGTAGCCCAACATGCCAGTCAAATGCAGGTGCTTCTGCTCCTACAAGAGGGCATGCTACTCTATGGTGCCTCCCATCCAGGCATTCTTTCGGTTTTGGGTGTATCCATCGAGGATCATACAACACCCTTTGTTCTCTATCCGGCCGTTAATAATACGCGCAATTTGAAATTGTTCTTACTGGATCCGGCATGCGCCAGAACTGTAACCACCATACAAATTGTAATGATGGCTTCCCAATTGTCAATGGCTTTGGATCATCTGCATAGTCATGGGGTGGTCCACAAGGACATTGCCACAAGAAACTGCATGTAAGTAGCCAAAGATAATCTCTCCTACTATAACTAAGCAACTGTTCATTAAGCGCCTTTAGATTATAAATGTTATACATTAACAGTACTAAATGTTGCAAACTAAAGAAATTTTACTTAAAAAATTGGAATATATAACTATTCTTAATAGTTTGGCATAAATAGTCCCTTAAAGTGCAAAAATTAATCAATTACTTTGTTTTTCTTTAGAATTGATGATCAGTTGCGTGTTAAGCTTTCTGACAGTTCTTTATCACGCGATCTTTTCCCTGCGGATTACAATTGTTTGGGCGATAGTGAGAATCGTCCAATTAAATGGATGTCCCTGGAAGCTTTACAACACAAACAATTCTCCGAGGCCAGTGATTCTTGGGCTTTTGGTGTCCTAATGTGGGAATTGTGTACATCCGCCAAACAGCCATATGCCGAGGTAGATCCCTTTGAGATGGAGCATTATCTTAAAGATGGCTATCGTCTGGCACAGCCCTTCAATTGCCCTGATGAGCTGTAAGTGTCTTTATATGCGGAAAATTGTAATTTTTTCTTTTTCTTTTACTAACGAATATTGTTTTTCCTATGATTCTTTGCTTTTAGATTCACCATTATGGCATACTGTTGGGCTTTATTACCTGGCGAGCGCCCAACTTTTGCCCAATTGCAGTCATGTCTTTCCGACTTTTACTCACAAATCACGCGCTATGTCTAGGACATCAAGCGCTTTTCACAATATATAAGGAGGAGCGCCCTTTTGAAGGGTGTTGCCAAGTCCAAGCATTTACTGACATAACTTTAACCCTTAATTTAAATAAATATATGTGCTAGTTAGTTGAAGATCCAGCCCCTACTCCATAGTCTACTTACATTGTTATTACAATGATGATATTTGCCAAATCGAATGTGTAGTTTTTGTATGTATCTTTTAAGTTAAAAAGACAACAATACCGAAAGACTCAAATACATCATTGAAAATAGTTGAAGCATTAAAACCTAAAATTGAAATCAAATATAGTGATATTTATCTATAACATAATCATAAGTTTTAACATTATACAAGCAAAACAAACAAAAGAATTAATGAGAGAAAAGAAATCATTACACATATTTATCAAAAATGCACAACATTTTGAAACATTTACCATGATATACAAATTACAATTACATATACATAGAAGAAGAAAAAACAATAAAAAAAAAAAAAAAAAAAAAAAAAAAAACACAATAAATAAAATGCACTTTTAATTACCGAAACAAATCAAACAAATTTTATAGCAAAGGTTTTTTTTCCAGAAAACCCATAAAAACTCATCGAAAGCACCTATTTTTCACCGAAAACGGAAAAACTCCCTTGGCAAATGAGAAAATTTACGACATTGAACGAGCCCTTGGAACGTGGATTTTGAGCCCTACTTGAAGTATACAAGAATATGAGAGAGTGAGAGAGATAGAGAAAAAAGTAACATTGAGGCCCGACAGGCTGGCACACAGAAATTAGCCATAAATTTTAATTTTACATGACAATGTTTTGGGCTGGAAATAAAGGCAAGAAGTACGTACTACTTATGTATGGGTAGAACCTTTCGGTTGTTGAGTTAGAGCCTACCCAGAAAATGAATCAATTTCGTGGTAAGGTCCTTGGCACATGTCCTTGGAGTTAAGAGTCATGTTTATTACATACTAACTAGAGATGAGCCAGGTCAATGGCAAAGCAGCTTTCTTATCATATCATTCAAGCGTAGCAAAAAGAGATACGAGATAGATGTACGACTAATTATTGACTTCACAATTCAGTTTTATCTTTAAACCGAAAGCAAGGACTTTTTATTCAGACTTTTATAAGCAAAATATGTATTAATACAATTAGTTTCTCTTCCTTCAATTGAGAATTATAATAGACGATAATTAGAAAGCAATCTAATTTATCTGGATTGAAAGTTCAGCCTTTATTTCAGTAAGTGAAATTTGTGTGAATAGGGCGATGATGTATTAAATATTTTTGGGATGGGAATCATGAGTTCAGAAGTAATATATATGCTATTTTCATATTTGGTGGCTTTATCTGAAAGAGAAAGAGTTTTAAAGGGAAGTCTTGGAAACTCTTTCTTACCAGATTACAGTTTGTTTATTGATGAAGATTTTTCGCAAAAAGAACTTTTCGAAACTATTTTAAAATTCATCCTTTTAAGATTACAATTTATTTAAACATGCATTATTAACAATTGATTAATTAAAGATTTATTTATCATAATCCTTGAAATTTATTGATTTATCGTATCTATACGAAAGATTAAATGTATCTTCCCAGTCAAAAAAATAATGGAAAATGGTAGCTAAAGTATGTATATATGTACTAGAAACTAACTAATTATTTCTGGTTTAGAACGTGACTTAAAGCCGACATATGAAAAAATTTCACGCTTTCATCTCTAGTCTCTAGTTTCGACTAATGTCCTTCGGTGAGATGAGCGTATATAAATTGCGAGTAGGTGGAATGGCTTGAGCCTGCCTGACGCCTCCTCATCTTCCTTTTTAGTTGACGACACATGTCCTGTGTCCTTGTATCCTCTATATGGGTGTGTGTTTGTATACCAGTGTGTGTGTGTCTCTGTGTATGTTTGTGTGCGTCCTTACACTTTAGAAGCCATTGCCAGAGAGCCATATCGTAAATATTTTGACAGAATCGCCTTTTGCTTTCGCTTTGACGTTTTGGCTATTGTGTTTCCATCTTCCGCAACTTCTTCGCCTTCAACATCCTCCTGCACCTGATGATGTTGCTGGTGCTTATTGTTGGTACTCTTGCCTGTGGTAATCCTTGTGTTTGTGACTTGACCTGGCTTCGTTTACGTTTACGTTTTGGGATATAGTCATGGCCTTAAGCGGCTTTAAAGTTACATTTACCCTCGCCTGTTGCTATATGACTTGCCCTTAAGGCGATGCATATGTCTGTGACTGTGTCTGGGTGTGTATATGTGTGTGTATGTGGATATTCCTAGAAAAGGTTGGACTAACAACAAGAAGACCAGGACATGAACAAGGACGTGAATGAGAACGGTAGCCATTGTAAACAGTTTGTTTAAGTACATGGTTTGTTTATACTTATTAGTTGATAATGTTGTAGAGAAATAATATACATACATATATAATATATATACTTCAAGACACACACACACACACAATCGTAAGGAACGATATTAGCCTGACATGGGAAATCACAGACAGGTGCAGACATTCGCATTGCACGTTGCTGAAGAGAAAGGGAGATTAATGTCTTTTAGTTAAGATTATAAAATATTTACTAGCCAAAATCTAATATGGTCACAGGTTAATAAGTCTCTTTACAAAAATAATAATAATAAAAGTCAACCAATATTGAGGCTGCCTGTCTAAGCACATCATTTTGTTGCCATATAGACGTTTCGAAGGAGTCAATCATTTGGAACAAAATAATCCAAAAAGGTCCGTGAAGTATAGATAAATTTTTCTCCTTGGCAGGTGAGCACAAGAAAAATGTATCACTGAAAAATCTTTTCCTTGTAACTGAAAAAGACATTAGACTACAATATTATGGTTCCAATAGTCATGGGTTCTTTGGAATTTCCAGTCTAAAGTTTAGATTCTAGTCCAATCTCATTCAAAACATCTTGAAGAAAACTCTTCTCTAAAAACACAGGTGGCTCTCGAACATATATATCAATTAACATGATCCCATTAACTCTTAGATATATCTATTTGCAAAAGATATATATGTATGTATGTACATACATACATATGTGTATATTTGAGGGAAGATGTTTTGCCCACGGTTCAATGTTACCATTTAGCATTTCCCCAGCAAGTAAACAAAACTTCAATTCGATAAGCGAAAAATAAAGAAAGAAATACTGTCTTGCATTTCCGGTTGTTCGGGCGCCAAGCAAACGCCCTCCCAAGCCAAAGAACAACATCAACAAAAATCATTCATTGGAGTTGCCCAATGGAGTACCACATCCTATTCAGTCCCATGAATCTCCCACTCTCTCTCTCTCCCATATTAACCATTCCGTCTCTTACCCTTCTACGATTCCTATGCTAAACGAAATGTTGATGTACTTTTTCGAATTTCCATAGAACATGGACTGTCTGGAGAGAGTCTAACTACTAGTGGGGGATGCCGGGTGGAGGGATCCGTTTCCATTTCCATTTCACATGGCCATGCGATTTCCACGTACAACGAGCGATCCAACGAATGAATCGGCCAAACGACCGAACGACCTATCCATCGAACGGCTGACTCAAGTGCCGTCAAATGGGGGCTGGAGCTGGTGCTCCCCGGGTTTTCTTTGCTGGCTGCGCGTCTCATCGGTGATAATTTAAAAGTTTATACACCGACTGCTTGCTGAGCCATGGATTGGTGTTGCCTTTGCTGTTGCCTTCAATTCTAATGACAACTTAAATAAACAATAACAAGGAAAAAGTCCATTTCACATCAACATTGCGGGATTTGGGTGGAGCAAAGAAGTTTGGTTAGGGGGAGGAGCACCAAGACGCGTTGTGTGGAAATATTTATTTTCTATAAATTATTTTCGATTATAGTTTGCTCGCTTCCAGAGAACTGGATTAGGCCATAGAGCACAGACTTCCTAATGCCCTTTAAAATAGTTGAGAAACTTAGTCGAATGCCAAACACTCTGAATTTCTTATCCACTCAATACTAAAATCGACAGGAATCCAAAGGTATCAGTTGTTGTTGGCTTGATTTTACCTTTTCAACTAGTTTGCAATTCAGTGTATACCTAAAGGCAAATGCAATTGCAGTTAAAGTTAAACAAAATGCATAATTTTTTGGTCATTTGCTGATAAGCCTTTTTCATAAAGCACAGATGTGTGAGAGAGAGAGAAGGAGTGAGAGAGGGAAAGTGACAGAGTGAGATCGAGAAATTTATGTCCGCTGCTTCCGCTAATGGAATTTTAATGTTTCATTCGAAATAGACGCATAAATTTTGCTTTTGGTCAAATACGAGTACGAGTATTGTATATTGGACACATTGTTGTCTACCCCGACCCCCCATTAGGTGTGGTGGGAGGCTACTGGGTTGTTGTTGCTCCAATGTTGTTAATAAGTGAAAATTTCTTTGCCATAAGAAAGGAAAATTCTTGTTTTCTTGGTGCCCCATTTGCTTCACTTGGCGCCGCAATTCCAATGAAATGAAAATAACCAATTTTTCGTTGAAATTGTTTTTAATTGGAAACCACCTGGTGAGCTTTGGTTGTAAATAACTGACAATAATATTTTTGTTACAATTCAATAGAGTGTTTAGCCAAAGTATCCATGTGTTGGATCTCTCCCATCGAGAAAAGCACATAAATATAATACTTTATCATCCAAACTTCCGATGTGGTATGCCATGTGCCGAATTGTGTTCAATTGACTGGTTAGTTTTCGAAACTAAAACTTTAAAACTAACAAAATTAAACCATGAAAAAACAATGATTTGAATTTTTATTGTTTTTTGTTTCTTCGAGAAAGATTTAAGTTAATCTATAAATTTGATTTTTGAAATATTCTAAGAAATCAAAAAACTACCTAGTAGCATTAGCTCACTGTAAACCTTCTTAAAGCGGTTTGATTTTCAATACTTTTCAAATAAATAATAAACATAAAAAATTACTTTTGAAGCGTTTTATGTTTAATCCTAATTTTAATGATCGATTTTATTCAATCAGATCATATCAAGATTAAGTGATTGAACAATTTCAGGGTTAGAATTGATTACGTTTTTTGAAAGCGATTTAAAGTTGGTTATAGTTGAAACAACAAAGAAACACAAAAAATGGGTGCTTGTTTGTGGTTAACAAATTAATGAATATTTGGAAATATTGTACTTCATATAAGTAACGAAAATTACCAAATTCTAGTGACAGCCCCTGCATAACTCAACTTATGACATCAATTGCATAATAAAAACAAATTGTGAAATATGTAAACACTCAACATTATAAAAACATATGCAAATAAAGGATTGTACAAATAAATCAAATTTTTTATGTGTTTCATAACATAACAAATCAATTTTGACAAGTTGGTTTTATGGCTTTCTAAACAGGCAAAATGTTTTTATAAATATTGCCTGGAATATCGTGAGAATTTATTTAAAATAAATAGATTATAAAAGCGTTGAATGGGATTGAATAATATATAGTTTGCTTTATGTCTATGATAAATTCGTTTGCTT
The DNA here is from genome assembly GCA_018150345.1 of Drosophila equinoxialis. Classification (NCBI taxonomy): domain Eukaryota; kingdom Metazoa; phylum Arthropoda; class Insecta; order Diptera; family Drosophilidae; genus Drosophila; species Drosophila equinoxialis. Next base: position 3,703,549 of record JAECWI010000703.1, read on the forward strand.
TATATATTTTTTTTTTTTTTTTTTTTAATTATTGGAAAAGTTTATTAGTAATTGTATCTAACAGTTGTATCTATAGACTGAAAAGATTAATTTATGACAAAACTTAATTCTTCCTATAGCCAAATTATAAAATCATACTCAAAGACATAAGTATTGAAGTTTTCGACAACAAGTACAAGGTAATCGATTACGGTTATCGGAATTCTGTTTAAGTCCTATATTTCATGATATCGTAAAAACTGCATATCAATATGTAATGCAAAACTTATGTTAAACCAACAAGTTAATCCTGACTATTACTTCAGCACATTTAAGCCTCATTCATTGGTTTCATTTCTCAAGTAAAGATTTGAATGCATTTGTGCAATGCCTTAATATGTAAGTTATTTTACTATATATTGTAGTATATTGTGTATATGTTATATACATATGTATGTACATATGTATGTATGTATGTGAACATCAAATTCTCCATCTAATCCTCTAGTAAACTTATCCATTTCCCGCACATACACTTTGCTCAAAACTCTTTCGTTAGTTGGAAGTTCAACAAAGTGAGGGAAATGAGAAGAAGAACGAGATGAAAAAACTGGCAAGTCCTAACTCTCTTATTCACGCAAATCCTTTAATACCATTTATCATACAAGGTGCACATTTTGCGCACACATTTCAAATTCATGTAAAATACAACGAGCTCTGGCTTGATCTCTGGCAGCAGCAAAACAACATTAAATTGAAACAAATTGAACATAAAAAGCATTCAAAATAAAGCAAACACCTTGACGAAGGAGGACCAGCAGCAGCAGCACCACCAAGGACCGAATGGAGGACCATGAGCAGGACAGGCCAGGACGAGAATGAAGAGCTGCCAATGTAAACACAGGAACCCGCTCCAACACCGACAACGACACCGAAACTAGGAGCAAAACTTTTTGCAAGTTTTTTTCTTCATTCGTCTCCTTTATTTTTTTGTTGGTTTTTTATACCCTTGCAAAAAGGGTATATTAATTTTGGTCAGAAGTGTGCAACGCATAGAACGAAGCATCTCAGACCATATAAAGTATATATATTCTTGATCAGCACGACGAGACGAGTTCAAATAGCCATGTCCGTCCGTCCGTCCGTCCGTCCGTCCGTCCGTCCGTCCGTCCGTCCGTCCGTCCGTCCGTCTGGATCAACGCGAACTCCTCCGAGACCGTAAGAGCTACAGAGCTGAAATTTTGCACGTAGGCTTGTATATACTGCAGGCATTGTATATCTCGGATTCAGCCGGATCGGACCACTATATCATATAGCTCCCATACAAACGTCAAAGTCACGAAACAGTGACTTTCTCAATAACTTCATTAATTTTATAGCCATTGTCATAAAAGTTGGTATTTGTCAGTTTTATGTTCTTATTCATGATTGTACCAAATTTGATCAAGATCGGGTGACTATATCATATAGCTCCCATACAAACGGCAAAGTCACGAACAGTGACTTTCTGAATAACTTCATTAATTTTATAGCTATTGTCATAAAAGTTGCTATTTGTCAGTTTTATGTTCTTATTAATGATTGTGCCAAATTTGATCAAGATCGGGTGACTATATCATATAGCTCCCATACAAACGGCAAAGTCACGAACAGTGACTTTCTGAATAACTTCATTAATTTTATAGCTATTGTCATAAAAGTTGGTATTTGTCAGTTTTCTGTTCTTATTAATAATTGTGCCAAATTTGATCCAGATCGGGTGACTATATCATAGACCTCCCATAGGAACGATCGGTCGAAAACAGTGACTTTTTTCAAAAAGTTCGTTATATCCTTGCTAAGATTGAAGGCCGTTCTTTTGCAAACATTAGACTTTTTGGATAAAACGTTTTTACACTTTGATGGCTATGGGTAAGGAAGGAATTACCAAAACAGTTGCAAGGGTATACAAACTTCGACGCGGTCGAAGTTAACCCCGGCCCTCTGGTTTTCTTTTTATATTTTTTTTGGGGAAAAAATAGAACGCAAAATCAAGCAAAGGTACACAACAGACAACCAGCCAAGAGACTTTGGCAGGAGAAGGAAACGGAAGTATTTTCTGTTGATACTGAACTCAATTTAGACGAAATCAAGTCAAACATGGCAGGCTACCACCACCAGAGCAGCATGAAGGCAGATGAGGAGGCAGGCACGAGGACTTAGGAGAAGGAGCTGGCAGGAGTCGGCAAGCTGCCAGCCGAATGAGGAGCGGCCACAGGAAATGTTGTAGTAAATCATGTGGGAGCCATAAGGTGGCATGTGGGTGGTTTTATCCAATCCACCATCCTCCCTAACGCCTCCTTCTATCGTCTAAATTCGAATCCCAAAGAAATAGGAATACGAATGTGAATGCTCAAGACGTTGCCTGGCGGGGGCAAAGGCGGAGGACCCATCCACAAGTTGACAATGTCGACGAAAAAACGACAAAAAAAAAAAAAAAACTTGAGGCTTGATTGATGTTTGTGCTGTTAGTTGTTGTTTGAGGAGTGAAAGAGAGTGTGTGTGTGTATGTCTTAGGGACAGGCATTGCGCAAGAGGGGGAAAGTTAGACAACATGAAACATGGCATTAAATTTTCGATTAAAGTTTGAAGCAGGCAGCAAATTGGTTTGCCCTCCATTTTGATTAGTGGAGAAAGGACGAGGTCACGAATAGGCGACAGGCGACCACTAATCAATCCATGTCCAAATATTTATTCAGTCAGTACAGCGACTGACCAAAGTGAAGCCAACTATGGATAAATTAGTCAGCCGAGATTGCAAATAAAAGATTGACAAAATTATATCATAAAAAACCTCAATGACACTTAAATTAATTTCAGTTGGTTCATGTTACATAAAAAACTAATGTTTTCCAATAAGTTTTGTAAAACTTTCTTGACTTATTATCTGGCTATTAGCACACTTAATATAAATTCATTCCTTTAATCCTAAGTTCAGAAATAATTGATATTCCTTTGATATTTCTCAATATATACCGAGTCGATAGAGTAATAAATGATTGACATAAAGTGGTCCTTGACGAAAATCAGTTTATCGATTGACATGGATGGTACTAGAAATTATTTTCAGGAAGGATCCGATGAAAACATTATGATTTTTAGCTCAGTAATTTCTTTAATATTCGGCAAAAATTTTTTATAAGTATGAGGATTGATCAGGGGATCAATAGATATAGAAATATAGGTATCAAACTTAAAAAATTAATATTTTTACTTTTATGGCTGACCACTAAACAGAGTCCTTTTTGCAAGTGTTTTGCCATCTCAAGCAAGTGCTTTAGACTAGAAACTCCGACCTAAAGTTCTTTCGTCCAAGAAAAAAAGTGAAAGTCAATAGGGAAAGTGAGAGAGTAAAAAAATCCGTATATACAACGGAAGTTGTTGCCTTGTTGCTGTCTATTGCTATTTTTACTATTTCTTATCTCTTTTTTTTTGGCGAGGCTCGTTTTAATGGGTTTAGCACAGCTCTGAGTACAAAACGTTTTTTGGCTTATTTTTTTGTTTTGCCCCTTTGCCCGTCTTGTAGGGGTTTCGATTTCGGACAATGGAACTGCCATAGCACACAGCATGTGGTAGCAAGTAAGGATTTTTGTGTGTTGTGTGTTGGCCCTTGCTCGCGTGTGTGCAAGTGAGTGTCCTTTCCTTCTCTCCTTTCTGTTCCCTTCTTTGCTATACCATGTTACCCTCCTCCTGTGCGACCGTCTGTCTGTCCGCACTTTCACTGCGCGCTCTATTTACAGTTTAGAAGGATGCAGGATTTGCTGGAATTGTGTTTGGTAAACATTTGTTGGCTCTGTTGTTTTTAATAAGAAAATTGGCCAAAGGCCACCGGGCTGGACCAGAGGATCCACAGGCAGATTGCTTTTAAATTTAAGACCCGATTTCGTTGTTGCTGTTTTTGGTTTTCATTTTTCTTTTTTTGTATTTTTGAGTCCTGTTTTCTTTGTTTTGTTGGTGATTTATGTGTTTGTTTTGGGCTTTGTAGATGAGGTTTTGTTTTGTGGGTCAAGCCTGTGGATGAGCGAGCGTATTTATGGGTATTAGTTCCAGGCAAAAGAGTTTGAATGAGTATTTTCGGATGCTTGCTGAATAAACAAAATGCGACTAAGCCCCGAAACAAAAAATATATATGTATGTATGTACGTATATATTAAATAAACAAAAATTCTAAAATTATCGAGATGACAATTTCTTTTCATGTACTTCTGATATTTGTGGTATTTGCGTTTTTTAATGAAGTTGGCAACATAGAAATATCGATTGGGAATAAAGTGATTCATCAGTCTCTTGGATTGTTTAGTAAAGGAGTTTTATGTCAACTAAGGCTAAATGACTACAACAAATATCAAATTTTAAATGAATATTTTCTAATGAAATGTTTTTAAAATATTGTGCGAAATTCTCAGAAAATACTTAAACGAATTTTCCAATACACATGATATTTATAAATTTTGTTTGACGCAAATATATTTCTTTTAATTCTCCCACAAGATGGTATAATATGTGTGGGATAAGGGTATTCACACTTCGATGCCCTTGGGTTAGTTCGGTCTCACAGGTTTATCCATCTTCGTTTGGGTGAAACTGCGATTCTAATCTTCAAAAGAAAACTAATTCCCAAATCAAATGCAAATATGCATTGAATTTTAATTTAAATAAATATGGAAATATTTAGATATATGTATGAATACCTCAGACATATATAATACACAAAAATATGTTTCATCAACATCAAAAGCCATCAAGCGATAAAAATCACTGGGGGAATGTTCTGGTCTGGTCGAGATTGAGGGGGCAAAACGGGTGCTCGTCCGTAAACTAATCGGAGGGCATTGAGAGTATAGGAGATTGCGACCAAAATTAAGAGCCAACTCAGAAAAAAAGGTTAAATTATTAGTGATGGGTGCGTGTTCCCTAAGTGCAAACTAAGTAGATATTTGTTTAAGAGAGTTTTGTTGGCGCTATTGTCTATCAATCAAGAGATAAAACGAATTGTTACTAAGAAATTTAAAATTTATTCATGGTTCTCAATTGTAATTAAATTAAATAATAAAACTTTGATCGAATACTTTCTATAATGTAAAAATATTTCAACTGAAAGAAGCTCAAGCCTTGCTTAAACTAAAAATGATCTCATTATAGTTGTAAATTAATCTATATATCATTACAGTCTATAATGAACAAAAAATTGTTTATAATTTTTTGTAATCCTTTCCACTCTCACCATAATGACACGGTGCCATCCCTAAACCTAACAGAGTACAGATTTTTTTTGTTTCGAATTTTGTTGTTTTTGATGCCAACGATTACTAAGGTTGCCTATGGTTTTTTGGGGCGTAATCAATTAGGCGGCTCCACGGCAAAAGGTAAACAACACGCAGTCTCCTTTTTTGTTTGGGGGAGAAAACGAAATCCGATGAAAATAATGATTATACCTGATGACAGAGAAGCTTCCTGGAAAAGAGGGGCTCGCTCTCCTACCGAGGCTCGCTACCTAAACAAGTCTTGTCTCATCTCGTTTATCGATAAGCATTTTAGCCTCTTTAAGCCAACTGATTAATGTTGATTATTATTTTTTTCAGGAATGGCATTTTCCAGGGGCTTAAATTAATGTCTTTAAACTTTCATTTGTTTAAGTCTGACACCACCCCAGCCCTCTTATCCCCGACCACCAGTCTGTATCCGAATCCAAATTTCGAATTTTGATAAATGAATGCGAGTGTAAATGCGTTGGAATAGGGAATGGCACTTACCACTTCTTAACCCCTTTGGATTTAATGAAAGATCTTGGCAAGTGTTGAATGTGATTGTCATGGGTTGACATTTTTTATTTTGATTTCGACCTAGGCCTTTTACTGACGAGGTGAAAAATGTCAATTAATGAATTGCTTAGCTTGGGCTTGATTGAAGTGCCAAGAAAGGGATGATGACGATAAAGATGAAGGGAGTGTGATAAGGAGAAAGTCTTCATTGCGATGTAAAAATGTGCAACAGACATTGATAAATGAACGCTCACGTATGTTTGGATGAGCAGAATTGTGTGAAAAATGATTTTTTAAAAATAAACAAAAAATAAAATAAATAAATTCTTAGTTTATGCAATCCCATACTTTAGCATATTCAAAATATAAAAATAAGAGCAAACATGTTGTATATCCATCAAAGAAAAGGGCTTAACTGAAGCTAACCCTTAAGTAGTGAGAAAATCACATTTGGATAACCTATTTCTGGGAAAATCTGGAGCTCTTAAATTTAATTAATTAAGTGTTTAAAGTATCCCAACTAAAGGATCAAATGATCCTTGCCAAAATTCAAGTTTCTAATAGGCTAATTTTATATTCAAAATATAACAGTTTCATACATTTTTTTTATCTTTAAAAAGTATTAACTTAAAGCATTCAGTATATAAATAAATAAAAGAACATGTCTGTGTTTATAATGCTTCTATTAGTTCTCTGATAGTACTCTTTACTATAGTAATAAAATTAACTTTTGTCTTCATTGAATTTAATGAATATGGAGGAGTGTTTAGTGAATGAATTTATCTGAGTGTATTTTTACTAACTTGCTCTTAGATATTTTTATAAGATAACGAAATGCAGTAAGTTGAATAAACTGAAAACTAACTCAATGGGTCAGTGGCATCAAAGTAGCCTTTCCTTTCGCCAACAACTTGCTGCCCCCTTACCACAGACACACACTTTTCCGAGGCTTTTCAATGTTGCCAGACAAATACGGAACGGAAAAGCACTTGTGTTTCGCTTTGTGCAACAATTTGCTCTAGATTTTAATCGGCTGCGGAAATGTCACTATCATAATTAAAAATCACCAAGTTCATGGGAGCAAATCCAAAAAAAAGAAACATAACTGAAAAGAAAACCAAGTTTATGATAGACAGTGTTACATTTGAACTCAAAATCTATGCGCATAATTTCTCTACGTGCATGTGAGGACGAGGGCGAGCTGAACTGACAGTCCAAACTGACAGAAATTGATTAAAAACCACTGCAGTAGGCAGTAGACGATGAAGGTTTTCCACATATTTTTCCACTTCTTCCTTCTTCTCGCTTTGTGGTGTGTGTGTGTCTGGGCCAATGCAAATGAGCAGCATTTGCCTACCCGTGTGGGTAGGGGAAATGCTTTGCAAAAAATTGAGATTTATGCAAGTTGGATAAATGTGTGACAAGGCACGACAAGACAAGACGAGATGCCTTGACTTTGGATAAACTACAATGATATACATAAACTCCCACACGCACACAAATATTTTGAATTTGTTGATAAAAATGACCCACCATCTCATCCCACACCTCCACATTGACTTTGACCCTTTGAAGTTGGCCAACAGCACGAGCAGCTAGGTGAAAAACTAATTTGCATGCAAATGCCAAACGCACGCAAATTGCACCTGCAACTTTGGTATTAGCATAAGCCCACCAAGAGATACTTGTGCTAATACAAATACAAACACAGCACACACAATGCTAATCAATAGGCCACACGAGTGCCAATGATTATTTTGCCATAAAATTCAGTTAGTACTCGTGATTTCTGGCATTGCCAAATGTGTATCCAAATCTGAGACCAAATCTGAATCTTCAACGCAAATTTCAATGGCTTTTTGGGCTGGCCAAGTTCTGCATACGAAATTAGCCTTTTACCATATTTGGTAGTTTCGCAGTTGAATTCTTCAATAAGGAGCGGAGTTCAAGTTTATGCTAAATAAGTCAGAGACTAAGATAAAAACCAGCGAGACACTGAGAGAAGACTGTGGATGGAAAAATGTAGTCTGTAGAGAGAGAGAGAGAGAGAGTGGGGGGAATGGGAGACACGCCCACACCTTATACTAGAAACGCAGCTGCATGAAGGAAAAAGAAACTTTTCCAAACCATAAAGGCGCAAAAAAAATTAAAGGGGGAAAAGACTTGCCAAGTTTCCTTACCATCTACACTTTTTCCTATTTATTTTATTTCACTTGGCAACGAATTTTTACAGTTCCTTTTTACTCCTTCCTAGTATATTATCTCCCTTTTTTTATAATACAGTTTTTTTTCAATTTCTTTTTTTTTCATTCCTTTTTTATTATTTTTTTTAATATGTTTAGCAAACTTGGGCAAATTTTATTCCCTCACTAGCAATTTTCCGCTCTGTCATAAAGAGTCAAAAAAAAAGGGAAAAAAGAATATATGTATGTATATAAAAAAGTTGCTGCAATGTGCACACTTTATTTCCGCTGCAAATACCTTGGATTTGTCCTGCAACTAGTACCCTGCCACTTCCCTTCCCTCACATCCTTCTGTTGATGCTGTTGTAGACCGCATCTGTTGACATCTGATGTTGTCGGCTGCTTTTGTCAACACTTTTCCCGTTTATAGTTGACAGTTGTATATATAAGTAAGATATAGTTAGTTTCTTGCATCCATGGTTCCCCCCACTCCCTCGCATTCCATACCCATGCTCAATTTTTGTTGTTGGTGTTGCTGTCGTTATATCTGAGGCAACATCTCATGGAAGGAAGAAGGTCCTTTCGTCATGGGAGCTAATGTTGTTGCATCAAGTTGAGTTGAAGTCAAAGATGTTTTGAGTTACTCGGTTGAGAAATAAGGCGCTTTAGCGAAGCAAATGCAAGCTTCTTACAATTTAGAATGCGAATCTTGTTTTTATTGCGGCTGAGATTATCCGGAGACGTGCATAATATGTACAAATAGAAGCAAAAGACGTGATAATCGACTTGGGACACATTTTAAAAGTGCTAAATTGATTAAAAAAATGCTCAAGTTTAGTTTTTTTTTTGTAAAGGATAATATATGCGCTAAAGCGTTCTGTAGGTAACGACTTTTATTTTAAAAACCCAGTCCCAGGACACCTAAAAACTGCGTATGTAGATGAAAAAGCTCGTTTTAGGATAGCCAAAGTTGTAATTGTATTATGTAT